>JACEHZ010000090.1:532500-687298 GCA_017893485.1 Hemerocallis citrina
ACCTAAAGTTACTTAGGTGAAAACAGTGAGAAAAGATATGATAGCTTGTGGTCTTCCAGAAGATATCGCGTTAAACCGAGCAGAATGGAAAACCAGGATTCATGTAGTCAACCCCAACTAGTTGGAAAAAAAAACTTTGTTGTTGTTGTTGTTGTTCATCTTTTGCACATGAAAGAAATTTTCCGGTCTTTTAGTATCGGAAGCAGCTATGAGCATGTAGGTAAATATGGCTAATTGTGCATTGATAATTTTTGTGCAAAATTTGAGTAGATTTGATTGTATGGGGCAATGCTAATTATACTATAAACTAGAAGGAACAATTAGGGTTTTGGAAGAGAGGTGAGATCTCCATCATTCAGGGTTCCCTTCACTCTTGAACAATAAAAACATGAGAGCAAGAGAGGATGGATAGCTAAGGGAGGATAGAGAGCTTAGGGTTCGAGATCTCCATCACTCTAGTCTACATAACAACCGCAACCAAGGTTCCCTTCACCAAGGACACGGCAGGCAGGCGGGATAGGGGGAGGAGCACCACAAGATGAAGCGCAGGAGGGAGGAGACCTCGGAGCAGAGTGCTTGGAAGAGAGGCGATGAGAGAGCTGAGTACGGCGTCTCGAATAGATCGAGAAGTCGCAGCATCCTGAGAACTCCTCACTCAACCCATAGAGGGATGTCGAGTGAGCATCATTGAAAAGAAGAGGATAGAGTCAAGGATAAGAAGTCTGGGGACACTCCATCTGAGTCGGAGGATGGCTATATGGCGCATGGGGAACGCAAGTGAAGGTCATACGTGGAGGTAACCAGGGGCTCAGGGAGAGAGGTCGCCACTACGCATTAGGGCTAGGAGGAGCTCTCCGGCGTCGCGTGAACAGGTTACAAAAAAAAGACAAGGAGGGAGAATGGCTGTTAGTGCGATGACGAAAGGTGATCAAGGCGGAGAAACGACAGCTCAAGGAAGACTCGACGTCGGTGGGCTCCGGCAAACAATGCCACAAATGCGCACAGAGGAGACATTCGATCTCTAACTGCATCAACGACTAGTTTTGCTATGCCTGTCGCTGCTTCGGTCACATCTCTAAGGACCACCCTCGCTCCAAGCGCGCAGTACCGGCTCAGATCACCAAGTCTACAGCAAATTCGCCGACCAAGTCCAACGAGAGCAAAATGCAGGATAGCTTCGTAGGGGGGAGACTGGTGACTAGGGCGATTATCACCCCAATGCCGTTAATGGCAGATTTCGAACGGAGATTCCATATGTGCTCTATTATTAAAGTTCAAACTGGTAACCCAACGGCGGAGGATATCGAAAAGCTCTTATATGTTAATACTACCCCATCGACTAAGTTGGCATGGAGAGTGCAGCACCTCAACGTCAGCGACTTCTTCGTCCATTGTCACGTCGAGCATCGACTGAAGGAGGTCATTGGTAAGAGAGGTATGGGTTCCGACGACTTCTATGTTACGTTCTCTCAATGGTTGACTAAATACGGAGCTGTGAAGGTGAACGAAATGCCCTCAATTTGGATTCGTCTGTTCAATCTACCGTTCCATTGCTGGCTTCGATCGGGATTCCAAAATGCCATTCGCGCCTTCGGATTTCTGCAGGAGGTCGACAAAGCGACCATCACTCAAGAAAGGCGCGAGTTTGCTAGAATCAAGATTGGATGTAACGATAGTTCAGATATCCCGTCTATGATTCAAGTGGAACTCGAAGGCGAGATTTACAATGTCAAGGTCGTGGTTGAGAAGAAGAACGTTTCCTTCGCTAAGTTTTCGTCGCTGGAGGAGGAGCGCTCAGACAATAGGAGAAAAGAGGAGTTTTCCAAAGGTTCGAAGGTTGAAGATGAAGGAGAGCCGTTCGATCGCGTCCCAGATAATCAGGATCGTCCAATCGCCAAGCTAGCACCTGATCAACCTATACCTATTGATGAGTATGGAAGTAACCTCAAATGTTCAATCCAACCTCTGAAACCGATCGTAGAGCTCGAGGAGGTGCAGATAGCGGATAGGAGCAATGACAAACAGTGACGTGAAGGGAAGGGTCAAGTTCAGAGTACAAGGTTGGCAGAGGATAAAGGGATTTGCACAGTGGACAAAGGCGAGGGTTCCTCATATCCTGGGATTCTTAAGAAGGCATTGATGGCGGATAAAGGGGACAGAGTGCTCGGATCGAGATTGCAGGGATTTTCTTTGTTGTCAAAGGACGAATTGCAACTTTCGGTACAGGCGGCGATTGAAGGATTGGTGCGCAAAGGAGCTCTTCCGCTCTCTTTTGAATTACGTGGGCCTAGCGTGGATGTAAGGTTAGATGGGCCTGCGGTGATGGGGCTTTAAGGAAATAAAATGCTCAAAGGGAAAGAAGCACAACCCACGAATCAAGTTGGGGCCCAGTTGCAAACCCAAATCATCGAGGAGCTTTCAGATGTTAGGGATATGGTTTTGAGCGAGGGGAATCGTGATATGGTGTTAGGCGAGGGGAATCTTGATGCTGCATTAGGATTGGAGGACGAAGGACAAGGCACAGACATTACGGGAGAGAGAGAGAGGTGCAGGAGGAGGGGAGCAAGCTGGTAGAGGAGGACTTTGGATTTACAACAGATCAAAGGATCGATGACATTCAGTCCGATTCTTTGGACGGGAAAATTGCAGCTCTAGAGGGAATCCCAAGCGGTGGAAGCACGTATGACTCCGACCATGAAAGGTGGGTTAGACAAGTCCAAGAGTTGTCCGGAGATGGTGCAGGGATCAGTGTGGGGCCAGGCATTGCTAGCATACTGTAGAAAACCAACGGAAAAGCAAAAGGCAGATGGATAAATAGGGGTCCAGTGGTCCAAGTGAAGAAGATTTGATTAGAGCAACGGCAAAGACTAGGGAACCAATGTCAGCTTGTCGAGGTACAACATCTTCTAATTATTCAGTCCTAAATTTATTAAATGATGATTCGCTTATATATTTTGCTAGTATTTACGGTCTAGCCATGGGCTCCAATCGAGAAGAACAACTGTTTCACGTTAATATTATTAGAGGGGAGAGCTCTCGAGGGATAGAGTAGGACAGGGACTCGTTCAGGGTCTAGAGGTTAGAGGTTAGAGGATAAAGCCAAGTTTTAGTCATGGTGTACATCTTTTGGAATGTTAGGGGGATGCGTCAAAAAGCAAAAAAGAGACTCATTAGTGATACTATCATTAGGAATAAGCCCACCTTTTGTGTCTTTCAAGAGACTAGAGTAGAATCCCCCATCATGGAAGAATTTCAAAGCATGCGGGGCATAGGTTTGCTTGATTGGAGGTTTAAACCTTCTGTAGGGTATTCAGGAGGTATTGCTGTTGGAGTGGATCCTAGAGTGTACGAGATTATAGATGACATCGCAGGGAACTTTTCGGTCACGGTGGTGGTTAGAAGGCGATTCGATAGTTGGGTTCATACGATCACTTCGGTGTATGGGCCTTACGACTCGATACAGAGAAGAGCCTTATAGGAGGAGCTTCGAGGTATTAGAGAGAGACGTAGCGGGCTTTGGGTGGTAGGAGGAGATTTCAACATCACTAGATTTCAACACGAACACCTAGGCAGAGGAGCATCACGGAACGATAGGGACAGGTTCAATGAAATTATCAGCGATTTAGACTTGCTAGAGTTAAATGCAAGAAATAGGAAGTACACATGGACGAATTTACAATCATCCCCAATTCTGGCAAAGTTAGACAGAATTTTCGTTTCCACAGAATGGGAGGACAAATTCCCCTTAGCTCAGGTTACGGCGTTGGTCAGGTTTACCTCAGATCATACTCCGCTATCTCTGGATTGCGGGGAGGGAGACATAAGGAGTAGATTTCAGTTTCGATTTGAGAAGGCTTGGATGCTCAGTCAGGGAACTCATCAAATCATCGAAGAATCTTGGAACACCGGCACTACTTCGACCTCTGCAGTCGGTTGTTGGATTGAAAAGACTAGGAGGCTAAGAAGTAGATTGAAACAGTGGGCTAGGGTGGAATTTGGCCAAAACCGAAGGTTGAAGGAGGATTTAGGGGAAAGGATTCAGTAATTGGAGATTATTGAGGAGGAAAGAGAATTATTAGAGGCCGAATTTGGTGAGTTGCACAAGCATAGACAGGATCTGCGACACATTGGGATCATAGAGGAGTATTATTGGAAACAACGCTCGAGGATACAATGGTTAGAGGAGGGCGATGCCAACACAATTTTTTTTCACAGGATTGCGAATGGAAGGAAGCGCTGTAACAACATCTCCGGGCTTCAGGTGAATGGTTCATGGTGCGAGAATGAAGACAAGATCATGCAGCACATCAACGAGACTTATAAGGATCTTCTCGGCAAAAGAAGGGACCATAAATGCATCATGAATCAAGAAATGTGGTCAGATACGAGACTCAATGGAAGTGAAGGCATTGAGAGCAACTTCACTGAAGAAGAAGTCTTAAAGGCTATTAACAGTTTGGGGCAGGATAAAGCGCCAGGACCGGACGGATTCCCAATCTTCTTTTACAGGATCTATTGGGATATCATCAAAATAAACTTTATGTGCATCGTGCATGAGTTCTACAATGGGGAAGCTGAGATGGAAAGACTGAACTATGCTAATATAGTTTTAATTCCTAAGAAAGCTGAATTGAAAAAGGCTGGTGATTTGAGACCCATCAGCTTGTTGAACGGTTCCTTCAAAATCATTTCCAAAGTTTTGGCTAATAGATTGGGGCCACAGCTAAAGGACATTGTTGGAGAGTCTCAGAGTGGATTCATCAAAGGAAGAGACATTATGGATAATGTAGCCTCAGCACATGAAATCATTTTTAGGGGAAACAAGGACAAAACAGACGGATTTCTATTCAAAGTTGATTTCCAGAAAGCCTACGATTCTGTTGATTGGGATGCAGTAGATGAGGCTCTGATTCGCAAGGGATTCGGGGAGAGATGGAGGTCATGGATTCATCAATGTGTGAGGGGAGGGAAGTCGTTCCTTATCATTAGCGGAGTGCAAGGAAGAGAGATCAAATGTAAAAAGGGGCTCAGACAAGGGGATCCGTTGTCTTCTCTGCTATTCGCTATTGTAGCTGATGGGTTAGCAGGGATGATAGCAAATGGAAGAAGAAACATGGAAAATTTTGGAATTAGCATCAAGGGTATGGCTGACAAAGTTTCCGTCCTTCAGTATGCTGACGATACACTCTTATTCGGGTCAGCGGCAAAGGACGACATCATTGCAATGGGTACGGTGCTAAAGTGCTTCGAAGCTTGGTCCGGTATGAAGGTCAACTTCAACAAGAGCTGCATCATCCAACTAAGTGACAACTGCACTATCCCAATCACTTCGATACAGCAAATGCTAGGATGTAATAAGGGGGAATTTTCCCTCATATATCTGGGAATTCCAATCAGACAAGGGGTCTTAACTAGGGACGATTGGCAACCTCTTATCGATAGAATTGAGAAGAGGTTAGCGGGGTGGAAAGGGAAGATGCTAACACTGGGGGGTAGGATCACCTTGTTAAACTCGGTTGTTAACAGTATCCTGATTTATCTAATGTGTATATACGAATTGCCAAGTTGGGTTGTTAATAGAATAGACAAATGTAGAAGGAGATTTCTTTGGAAAGGGGCCAACGAGGGAGGGAAAGGGGTACATCTCATTAGTTGGGGAAGGGTATGCAAAAGAAAGGAATTCAGCGGATTGGGAATCATCCATCTTAGAGATATGAACAAAGCATTGCATTGTAAGTAGTGGTGGAAGATGGGAATCAAACGTAACAATTGGTGGTACCAATTGTTCACTAAGTACCGATAGTGAAGGAAATTCAAATTTTGGGGTAAAAGCACATACGGTAAGAAGTCCTTCCTGTGGAAAGGAGTATCAAAGATGGGAGATATCTATCACAGCCACACCATCTACAGGGTGGAGAACGGCAAAAACATTAAATTTTGGAAGGACAAATGGTGTGGGGACAACACCTTGATGGGTCTTTTCCCATCTGCAGCAAACGTTGTTATTAACAGAGATATGTTGGTTAGTGATGTTTGGAACAACAACAGGCTCAGATTGGAAGTTAATGACATCCATGGTCAGGAACCCATCAGCCAACTACAACAGCTCAACAATTTCATTAGGACTCAAGGGCGATACATACCCCAGGAGGAGGATGAGAGACGGTGGACATTGGAGACGGTGCACGGATTCACTGTATCTTCCTTATATAAGCGGCTTAACGATGGGGGACGAAGAAGTGAATGTGCGGAAGTCATTTAGGGGATAAAAGTCCCACCTAAAGTCAAAGTTTTCCTTTGGTTGGTAGATAATGACGCCATTCTATCGAAGACGAACCTGAGGAAGAGAGGAATTATTGATAATGTCGATTGTAATAGATGTCTAGGTTGCGAGGAAGACACGAAACACATTATTTTCAATTGTCCTAGATCTAGACTGGTATCGGAGAGTGTAGGACATAGATTTGGTCTTTTACAGAGCCCGGGGTCTAGTATGGAAGTTTGGTGAGGGTTCACAAGTCATAGGATTAGGAAAGAGGATCGAATAGATTGGGAGACCGTGGCGGCCGCTATCATATGGAATCTATGGCTAGATCGTAACGATCTCTGTTTTAATAGCAAAGATCATAGATTATCTGTCTTGTTGCATAAAATTCACTGCTCTTTTCATGAATGGACAGGACACCTTGGATCGAGGAAGAAGATCCGCTTGGAAGAGAGGGAGGAGTAGGGGACTGCTTCTTTGGGGCGCCTCCCACGCTCGGGATACTACTTGGGAGATTTTGGAGGTTGTTTGGTTGTAACTATTTTGACGTCTTGGATAGGCGACTTAGGATCTTCAGTATTTGTCGATGTATGGGATGTTATCTCGGCCTATGGACTTATTATGTACTCTTTATTTCTGTTACGTTAAATCTCTTTAATGAAGCAATGACTTAGTCATCTTTTAATCCAAAAAAAATGCTAATTATACTATAGGATGACAAAATAATGTCGAGCCCACAAGTGACGGGTTATACATTTTGTTCTCTACTAAAGCCTTTTTCCTAGTTTACATCTTCTTGTAAGGTTTGATGTGCTACAATGCCTCCATTGAATGCTACATACCTCCGAGTGCAACACCGAGGATGCAACAGGGTTAGCAGCTACTTAGATATTGTAGTTGTTGTATCTTTTTGCTTTGTTCTACTTGTAGTAGTTGATTCGTTTTGTACTAGTGGCCGAATGCTTGTTATTGTGGCCTCAATATTTTTTCATGTTCTACGTTTTATCATTAATCCTTTACTAATGAAACGGTGACAGAGTCACCTTTATCCAAAAAAAACTCGTTATTAATAAAAATATGGTGGTTATACTCTACATTTTCCCTTTAAAAAATAATAAGAAGGATGCCGGAATCGACACACGGTGCAATGTTTGAGTCACCGGAACACGGTGCATGGCTCATTTGAGGGCGCTGGCTTGTAAAGAAGAAAAACTTTATGTATGCATATGATTATCATATGGAAAGAAGGGGTGTTGGATTGATCTCCTCATAATTGTGCTCCTTTTCATGATCTTTTCGAGGAATCATCTAAACGGGGAGAAGTCTCGGTGGACTTTCTCTTTAATGCATACGATTTTGATACCCATGTGAACACATGATCTTTTCCGGTGATGCTTTGTGTGCCCAAGTTGATGCTTGGTTATGCTGTCTTGTGAGAGTAATCTTCTTATTCAACTTTGCTTAATAGAAATGCAATATTATTACAACTTAGGTTGCAAGATTTTCTTTGAATTAACTCCCTAAGCACCCCTATATTTATCAAAACTTCTTAAGAAAAATTCAAATCAGAATAGTTTGACATACAAATAACAGAGAAAATATCAATAGCAGAGTAAAAGCAGTCACACTTGCAACGGATAGAATAACAGTGCATGTTAGTGATCTCCCATGCCAGTCTCTTTGCCAAAACTCATGGTAGAAAACTTGAAATATTCATAGGATCTCTTACATGCTTTCAAGGTCAAGAGTTTAGATTTCTATCATTGCACATTCATCCCCTAGTTAGTACATCACTAGGGCACATTTAAAAATGATAAGAATAATAACAATGAAGATAACAACATCAATAATAATAATACATGTACTAAAAATAATGATAATGACAATAATAATAAAAAGAAATAATCGTGATAACAACAATAGTAACAAAAATAATAGGATTCGAATTACAATATAAATTCATTGGGAAAATAGCCACAAATACAATTATCGATTACAAATAGATTTTAACAGAATATCAAGAATACATTTTAAAAAGGATTTGAAAGCAGAAAAATAATTTACAAGAATTTTAAATACAAAAAATACACAAAAAAATACGTATTTACGAAAACAGGGGTTACAGTACTTGAAATTTTAAGCATAAATAACCAACAGGAAATAAATCCAACATCTGGAATCAACAACAACATCATTCAGGTACAAATACAACAATGTTCAAATACTAAAGTTCTCAAATAAAGCAATATTTATTTAAGCGACGCAGCAAAACATTTCCTTCACCATTGTTGCTCTCCTAATCCGTCAGGTAAAGCTCCTTGATTACCTATAAGTTGTTCATCTAAATAGAGGAAAAATGTCCTTAGAGCAAGTCGTGGACAGCAAGTAGAGAAACAGTGAACAATGGCAATAACGGTATAACGATGAATTCAATAAACGATGAAATCATTAGTGTTGAACTGTGGCAAAGCGATAACAGTACAATATGCAATAACGATGATTTATCATGATAACGATAAACAATAACAATAATGGTAACAATAACGATAACACTGTTCAATAAAGATGACAATATGCAATGACAATGTGATGAAAGTCTTAAGTCTATTATTCCTTTTTAATCCTAACTAATGCACGTACTACTGCATCTCATTCTACAGGTTCCATGCTGTCACGCCCCGCTTTCCAGAATACGGGAACACAGGCACGTAACTGAGGCCTAGCGAATGATGAATACATCATTCATAAGCTGTATAATTTAACTCAACAACAAGTTGGCAATATCAGCCACGCAAGCATGTAAAATCACAATATGATAACAAGTACATGACATATTACATGACATAATACAAGACATAACCAACAACTGGAAAAGAAACATAGTTACGGGTCAAACACGTCCGGATTACAACAAAGATTACATGAATAAAACATGAATTAAAATAACATGAAATTAAATAATACTAAAATATTTGCTCAGCAACACCTTTGGGTAATTCTCCATCTGGGCCTGCAAGTATATTATTACAAGAGGAAGAAACAAAGAGGTACCCGTTAATGCAAGTCACGGGCTACAAGTGGTACAAGCTAACGGGACAATTATAAAGTGAAACAAAAGCAGAGAAAAAACAAGGAATCAAGAATCATATAATAGTAGAGATACAACATGCAACAGAATCAAGAACAAGACATCATGGAACAAGTGGCATGCATGAAAAACAAGTAAATAATCCATAGGAACATGTAATATGTAAACGAGTAAGCAAGTAAACGTGTCAACATGAACGCGTAACATGTAAACAAGTACACAAGTCATCATAACCATGTAACATGTAAACGGATCATGCAAGTGTACGTGTTAATGTCATGTCTTTTATTAATCTAACTAGGTATCACTTCATGCGTCCCATACCACATGGTTGCTACTTGCAATCAAGTGAACGTTTAGACTAGTGGTGGATTCTATAGGTCACGTACTCGGAAAAAATTATATCTTGTTCAAGATACGTGCAATATGGAACATGTAGTGTAACCTGTAGTGTGAAACATGTCAAATATATCTTGTATCAAGATACGTACAATGTAGAACATGTAGTGTGTCTTGTAACATGCACATGTAAACCTGTAATTTAGCAAACTTGCAACTTGTAACTTGCAATTTGCAGCGAGGAACTACGAACCCCCGTCCGAGTACGCTCTTCTATATTACCCACTACTAAATCTTTTTCTCTTTATACCCCAGCTTGTTATCTTTTTATTACAATCAAATATGAACAATAACTACATGCAACAAAAAGAACGGGTAACATAGCAAGAGTAACATGACAGGATCGGGTATCAAGACTTATGCAACGCAGGAAACATATTTCAGGACCTATAAAACATGTGGATGCGACTAATGGCATGCATAATACTTAATCAAGAACAAAAGATATTATAACAACATGCAACTAGTAACAAGCAATTCATGCACAATATCATGTATAATTATAAGAGTATATATGTGCATCGTGTTCATGCAATGCATAGGATGACAAAGTATTCGCGATCATGTACGAATACGGGATCAATGGATTATATAAGATACGAATAGAGTCAAAAATATACTTGCGGTATTTTGCAAAGGAGCTTATACTAGACCAACGAATTTGTACAAGGGGATACTTGCCTGTTAGTTGACGACGATGAAATTGAAGACAGAATAATGGGATCGGTATCCCGAGCAGTAGAACACGTGCGAGGTATTTGGCAGCCACGCCAAATTAGCAACTTCCAAAGCAATAAACAACAACTCTACTTCAATAACTCCAAGGCAGCAAACACCTCCAATCACAACTCTAAACACCAACATAATAACACCAAATAGGAACCCAGCACACCAATAGCAACAATAATCAAACACACCCGATCTTCCTTTCTTCTCAAATCACCACAGAGAGAAAGAGGCAGAGAGCGATGGTGGGAGAAAGAGGGAAACAGCGACGGGGCGGCGCACGACTGGGCTCGAGCGGGAGCAGAGGATGGCAATGACTGCGGATGTCGACTGGAGGCGACAGGGGAGTTCGAAGGGGTCTAGCGACGGCGGAGAGTAGGGGCACGACGCAGGCGGCCAGGCCAGGCGAGGTCTGAGCGAGCACAGGGTTGTCGAGGCTGTCGATGGGGAGACGGTGCTGGCGATGCTTCGGGAGGTTGAAGGAGAGGGGACGGCAATGGCGAGGGGAGCTCGAACGGGGAAGGCGATGCGGGGGACGAACGGTGGGTAGCGGTGCTATGATCGACGGCAAGCCCTTGAGCTTAATGGAGGACATCTGTAAATGGAGCTAGATAATATGTCACGTCCCGCTTCCCAAAAATACGGAATACGAGTACGTAACAAAAGCCCAGCGAATGATTTTCATCATCCATAAGATGTTCAAGAAATCTTTATAACACATCACAGTATAATCAGAGTCGGAAGCTAGAAAAAGATCAACCACATGCACTTATGAACCAAATACCAACAAGAATACTTGAAATAAAATAGATTAATCTCAAATAGTCATGATCTGAAATACACAATATTCCTGGGTCATAATGCCCAAATACAAGAATAATTATAAGTCTCAAAATACAATATTTGTTCAAGCAACTATAAGAGATAATAATAGCAAAATTTCAACTTCTAGCCCCTCATCTTGCCAATACCTTCAGGAACCTGTTCTCCAAAATCTGTAATACAACGAATGCAGGAAAGAGAAAAGAGAAAACACAAGTACCCGTCAATGGCAAGTCCGGATCACAAATAGAGTAGGATACAAGCACATGGAAAGGGGATAACTAACTAGCACATGGTATATGTATAATGTCAATCTAGACAAACTAGCATGGTAAAAGTATCAAGGGACACGGCATAAAACAGGTATCCTATAAACATGCATCAAGTGTCAAGTGTCATGTAATCGTGTATCACGTATCATGTTTCAAGTAATTCAAGTCTCATGTATCATGTAGTCAAGCACGCATATATCATGTCAAGTATCTTATTCAAGTATTAAGTTCAAGTCTTGTGTGATTACTATCTAGGTAGCACTTCATGCGCCCCAAATTATATCACATGGTTGCTACAACACAACAGTTTCTGTTACCGCTGATTCTGGTGTGGGGGTAAACAGATAGAATTTGTGGGTTCGTGGAAAAACCTGAATAGCAGATCTGAACCTGTTCGTCTGAGTTGGGCTGCTGACTCCCGCCGTACACCTGCAAGGAAAGTGCGAAACACCGGGGTTGATCCCGGCGATGCACCCTCCGACGCTCTTGTCAGTAATCAGAAGAGATTAAGAAAGAGCTTAAGCAGGTAAAAAAGTGATTAACCTGGTCACAGTGGTGGGTAGGAGGTATTTATAGTCGCCATGGGGGAGTTAATTAGGGATCTGATTAGAGATTTGATTTCCTGTGATAGGAGTAAAATCCTCCTAATCAGTTTAGGAAACTGATCCCCTAATTCCCGGTGAGAGCAAATCAGGCCTGTTGATTTGGTCGAATCAGTAACCTTGATTTTCCTCTTGCTGATCTGGGTTTGTCTTGGGTCGGGACCCGTACCCAGTTGGAGTGGATCCGTTCGCGGGTTATTGGATCTGTGAGAAGGAGACCCAGTACCCGCTTCGGACCCGCTGGTAGGTGAAATTACCGTTTTACCCCTGAGCTTTGAGATTCGCGTCCGATGTGAACGGTCCCGATTTAATCCTATTTTTAGCCATATCACGAGCCCCCCACTCCCGAAGACTGAGTTTGATCAGCCTTTGAGGAGTAGTTTTACTGTTCTAATGGCGTACGGGATTTTATCGGTGTTCTTAAAGGAGTTTGGAATCTTGCTCGGGGTGTAACGGTGTTATTATGGGCTTGTAAAATGCCCAAAAATACTCTCAGAATTTTCTGGATTTTTGGTGATTTTTCCAGATTTTTCTGAATTTTTTCTCATTTTTTTGAATTTTTTATTCATTTTTCGAATTAAATAATTAATTATCAAAAATAATAAATAATTATTCTAATTAAATAATTATATTTTTCAGAATTTAAAATAATTTTTCTGAATTTATAATTATTTTTAGAATTTTTATTTAATTTTTTCCGATTTTTAAAATATTTTTTCGAATTTTTTAAATAAAAAAAACAATTAAATAAATAAATAAATTAATTTAAATAATACCTGACACGTGGCGCGATCTGCGCCGTCGGATCCTGGGACACATGGCGCGATCTGTGCCGTCGGATCCCGGCACGGATCTCGAGGATGCGCGTTTTCCAAAAAAACGCTATCTTGTCGTTTAGCGCACGTGGCGCGATCTGGACCGTCCATCACCAGAAGCGCGAATTTCTGAAAGATCCAACGGCCGTAGTCGTTCGGCAGATATTTTCTCCGTTTGTGAAGCTCGGATAGGGGTTGCTCGGAAGCCGACCGAGAGGTTACTTCCACCACTGGCGTGAGGCCACGTGGCGATGCCACGTGGCAAATTTTTTTTTTTTTTTTTTTTTTTTTCTTTCTTTCTTTCTTTCGCCCTGTTCTGTTCTTCTTCTTCTTCTTTCCTCTGTTCTTCTTCGTCTTCGAATTCCCGCCTCGCCCCCTTCCCCTTTCCGACTTCACGTGGCGAGAAGCTCGGCGACGAATGGGAGGGGCTCGACGGCGGTGGAGAGCTTCGGAATGGAACTCGGAGCTCGGAGTTGGGGAGAGCTCGAGCTCGCAAAGTCAGCGAGGGTGGAGCTCCGGGAGGTCTGCCATGGGTTGATCGATAGTGGCGTCGGAGCTCGGCGAGGAAGTCGCAGAGCTCGAAGGTGGAGTTGTCTGGAGCTCGGAGCGTTGGAGGAGTGGAGCTCGGCGCGAAGTCGTTCGGAGCTCGTTGACGAGAGCTCGACGACGGAAGGGGTGAGGTCGACGATTGCGGTGACGAGCTTGGTCGAGGCTCAGCGCCGGAGCTCGTCGGAGCGTGATCTCAGCAGAGGCGAATGAGACGGAGCTCGTCAATGGAGCTCGTCTGAGGTGATGGAGGAGTCCGACCATGGTGGAGCTTTGTGGGTTGGCGAGCTTGGCGATGGGTGCTCGACGTCTTCGGCGTTGTGGAGCTCGGTGGCGTGGAGAGTTCGGAGCTCGTGGCAACGACGGGTTCGTCGAGGAAGGAGCTCGGAGCTCTGAGCTTCAGTGGCGATCGTCGAGCGGCTTCGACGAGTGGGCGAAGAGCATAGAGCTCGGCCATGGAGGTGGTGAGCTCGTCAGTGGTCGGCGTAGCTCGCTCGAAGGAGCCGACGGAGCTCATGACGGTGGCGTTCGGAGCTCGTCATTGGGTTCGGAGATAATGGAGCTCGGAGCTTCATTGAAGGAGAACGACGAGCGGAGCGGTGTTCGCTTTGTGGTGGTCGGCGATGGAGAGAGGTTGGAGAAGAAGCTCGGCTGCCGAGCTTGGTGAAGATTAGGGGGTGCCTGAGCTTCAGAGGAGAAGCTCGTCGGAGGCGGTTTGGGACTTCGGTGATGGAGATGCTCGCGCGTTAGCATGCGGCGGCTCGAGGCGCGGCGGAGGACTGGGCTTGACGAGGAGCTCAAAGACAGGCCATGGCGGAGCTCGCACGTGAAGAAGAGGAGTTTGGGTTTTCTCTTCGTTTTGTTTGGTTTCTGCTTTGGAGAGGAGAAGAAGGTGACGCTGCGTACGGGGTTCGGGTTCGGATCCCTTAACGGGTCCGAACCCGTACAACCGACCCGTTTCCTCCTTTTTTTTTTTTTTTTTTCTTTGGCGCCTTGTTCGGCGAATCCGAGCACGGATTTTGAGGCAATTTTTTTGGCCATTTTGCAGCTCGGTATGGCAGTAGCTCGGATTGAAGATTCGAACTATGTGGCTTGATCTGGGCCGTTGAATGGTGGCACGAATCTCGAGACGGGCTCAATTCCCAAGAAAACGCTATCTTGTCGTTTAGCGACGCTGGCAAGATCTGGGCCGTTGGATGATGGCACGAATCTCGAGACGACTCAGTTCCCAAGAAAACGCTATCTTGTCGTTTAGCAACGCTGGCAAGATCTGGGCCGTCTGATCGAGATCTTACACGAATATTGAGGAGAAAGTGAGTTTTCTCCGTTTGCAGGATCGGAAAGGCACTTGCTCGGCAGCCGACCGGGCTCTTTGATGTTGGGGCTCGGATGGGAGGAGCTCGGATGGGAAGAGCTCGGATGGGAGTGGCTCGGCTCGGCTCGTGCGAGTGGCTCGACTCGTGCGAGTGGCTCGGATGGGAGGAGCTCGGATGGGAAGAGCTCGGATGGGAGTGGCTCGGCTCGGCTCGTGCGAGTGGCTCGGATGGGAGGAGCTCGGATGGGAAGAGCTCGGATGGGAGTGGCTCGGCTCGGCTCGTGCGAGTGGCTCGGCTCGGATTTCCGAGCTATTCGGTGCTGCTGCATTGAGATCCACTTTCCCGGTGCTACGGAGGTCCGATCGGGGCGTGCGACCCCTCGTTTCGAAGCTAGTTCGAAGATCTACAACTTCTCTTTAGGAATGGGATGAAGATTCACCCTCCTTCATGGTCAAAATAGCCCCGCAAGATGGTTGTCTTCATGAAGTTGATAAGTACTTTGGTCTTGGGGATTTTGGAAGAGGAGCTCCGCTCCTAGGCGCGGAGAAGATGTGCTAGGAAGACCCTTGTGCTTGGAAGACCCTAGGGCTAGGAAGAGGCGCGAGTGGGTCGGATCGCTAGTCGCTCGGCTAGGAATACTGAGCGACGTGGAGCGATCTGAGCCGCTGGATCTCAGCGCGGATCTCGAGGCGGGCACAGTTTCCAAGAAAATACTATCTTATCGTTTAGCGACGCTGGCAAGATCTGGGCCGTTGGATGATGGCACGAATCTCGAGACGGCTCAGTTCCCAAGAAAACGTTATCTTGTCGTTTAGTGTCGCTGGCAAGATCTGGGCCGTCTGATCGAGATCTTACAC
The DNA here is from genome assembly GCA_017893485.1 of Hemerocallis citrina. NCBI lineage: Eukaryota > Viridiplantae > Streptophyta > Magnoliopsida > Asparagales > Asphodelaceae > Hemerocallis > Hemerocallis citrina. The sequence goes on from JACEHZ010000090.1 coordinate 548,209, forward strand.
GAATGTTGAGGAGAAAGTGAGTTTTCTCCGTTTGCAGGCTCGAAAAGGCACTTGCACGGCTAGCCGACCGGGCTCTTTGATGTTGAGGTCGGATCGGCACTTGCTCGGCACCCGAGCGGATGGGAGAGCTCGGCTCTGGAAGAGAGCCATTTGTGAGATGAGTTTGAGGAGCAACTCTTGGAGAGAGTTTTGAGCTCGTTGAGAAGAGGTCCGCTTCGGCGGCGAGCGGAGGGAAGAGCTCGGCTCTGGAAGAGAGCCATTTGTGAGATGAGTTTGAGGAGCAACTCTTGGAGAGAGCTGTAGCTCTGAACTCGTCGAGAAGAGGTCCGCTTCGGCGGTGAGCGGAGAGAAGAGCTCGGCTCTGGAAGAGAGCCATTTGTGAGATGAGTTTGAGGAGCTACTCTTGGAGAGAGTTTTGAGCTCCGAACTCGTTGAGAAGAGGTCGGCTTCGGGGGCGAGCGGAGCAAAGAGCTCGGCTCCGGAAGAGAGCCGTTTGTGAGATGAGTTTGAGGAGCAACTCTAGGGGAGCTGTAGCTCCGAACTCGTTGAGAAGAGGTCCGCTTCGGCGGCGAGCGGAGGGAAGAGCTCGGCTCTGGAAGAGAGCCATTTGTGAGATGAGTTTGAGGAGCAACTCTTGGAGAGAGCTGTAGCTCCGAACTCGTCGAGAAGAGGTCCGCTTCGGCGGCGAGCGGAGGGAAGAGCTCGGCTCTGGAAGAGAGCCATTTGTGAGATGAGTTTGAGGAGCAACTCTTGGAGAGAGTTTTGAGCTCGTTGAGAAGAGGTCCGCTTCGGGGGCGAGCGGAGCAAAGAGCTCGGCTCCGGAAGAGAGCCGTTTGTGAGATGAGTTTGAGGAGCAACTCTAGGGGAGAGCTGTAGCTCCGAACTCGCTGCTTATGTGAGAGAATCAACGGTTGTGGGAGCAATTCCGAATGGCAAACCACTTCTAACCCGCTGAAGAGCAGGTTATTTGAAGCAGAATCGAGCCAAGTGTTGGACTCCGAACCATCGGTAGAGGTAGTCAACGGTTGTGGGAGCAATTCCGAATGGCGAACCACTTCTAACCCACTGAAGAGAAGGTTATTTGAAGCAGAATAGAGCCAAGTGTTGGACTCCGAACCATCGATAGAGGTGTTCAACGGTTGTGGGAGCAATTCCGAATGGCGAACCACTTCTAACCCGCTGAAGAGCAGGTTATTTGAAGCAGAATCGAGCCAAGTGTTGGACTCCGAACCATCGGTAGAGGTAGTCAACGGTTGTGGGAGCAATTCCGAATGGCGAACCACTTCTAACCCGCTGAAGAGCAGGTTATTTGAAGAGGAATCGAGCCAAGTGTTGGACTCCGAACTCGTTGGGAAGAGCTTTAGTATGTTGCAGGAGCAGCCATGTAGAAGAGGCTGGACTCCGAACTCACCCTTCAGCGAGTCACGACTCGGAGAGGTAGAGATGAAGCAAGAGCAACAATTTTCAATGAAAAAATGTAAAGTTTTATTGAAATAAACTAAGTGGCTGCTTCAATATGGCGAGCCCTTATTACATGCTATTGGCCGAATTACAAGCATCGGCCTTATTAAAAATCAAGATCCTGCTTCTATGATAAGGTGAAGACCTCTTGGGAAGAGCCGGGAGGTTCTGAGTCTAAGAGCTCGGCGGGGCCTTCGGTTCGTTCATTGGCTCCTCAGGGAGGGAGCTTGGCCCCCTTCTTTCTGGACGAACTTGGTCAGGTGCCCCCGCTGTATGAGTTCTTCGATCTCTTCCTTCAGAGCCCGACAATCTTCCGTGTCGTGGCCGTGGTCCCTGTGAAAGCGGCACCACTTATCCTTGTCCCTCTTCTTGCCAGGTGTATTCATTCTAGGGGGAGCACGGAGTAGCCCTTCCTTGTCCACTTCCATGAGAACTTCTGATATATTGGCAACGAGGGGGGTGAACTTCTCAAACCGAGGAGTTGGGCGGCGCTGGCTATTGCCCTCCTTCTGAAGCTTCTTAGCCACTTCTTCTTCGGTCAGCTTTCTCTTCGTTCCGGAGGTGGATCCTCCGGAGCTAGGAAGGTAGGCGGCTTCTTCAGCACGAATGTACTTGTCACACCTGAGAAGGAGGTCGGCAAAGTTCTGTGGAGGCTTCTTAGCAAGAGAGGAGCGGAGGCTGGAATTGAAGACGTTGGATTGGAAGGCGGCTGTTGCTACGGATTGGTCGAGGGAGGCTATGGACCTGACCTCCGCAGTGAACCTTTTCACATAGTCTCTCAACTTCTCTCCCTTCTCCTGGCAGAGCCGGAGTAATGAGAGGCTGGTCTTCTCCGTGTGTCTACTACTCATGAAGTGGGTGATGAAGAGGGTCTCGAATTGTTCGAAGGAGAAGATGGAAGAGGGAGCAAGGCGGGAGTACCATTCCCTAGCCGACCCCTTCAGGGTGGCTGGGAAGGTCTTGCAAAGTAAGGCGTCCGAAGCCTGGTGGATGAGCATGAGGGTCTTGAAGCTTTCGATGTGGTCCACGGGGTCCGACTCCCCCGAGTAAGTTTCGAACTTCGGGGGTTCGAATCCTCTCGGGATGGGAGCCTCCATGATGGTTCGGGAGAAAGGGGGTCTGCTCGGACGGATGGTTCTGCTGTTCGACCCCTCCCCCTCGTGCATCCGACCGATTCGCCTCTCCACCTCATGGAGACGGCGGTATAGGGCATCATCCCTCCCGCGGTAGTCGAACGAGCCTCTGGACTCGTCTTCGTAGGAGGGAGAGCCGGGGCTACGACGTCGGTCGTCCCGGGAGCGGCGAGGGCTAAGATCACGCTCCTGGTGGTTAGGAGCTGGCGGAGGAGAGGCAGACCTACGGCGAGGACTGGGGACCTACGGCGAGGACTGGGGTGAAGGGACCCTTTGGGCATCATTGTTGTTGGGTCGGAGGTTAAGAGCCTGCAACACCGTTGCTTGAAACTGCAGGAACTCGGCGCGAGTGATGGGCGCCTCATTGTTCCTCGGCTGATGCCGACCGGTAGGAGAGTGGTGCCTCCTCCTGTGATGCTCGGGTGACTCTCTCCGCCCTCTCCTGGTAGGAGACCTTCTATACTCGTGGTGGTGAGGATTCCGCTCATCTGGACGTTGTAGGCGGGAGGCTCCCTCTCGGGACCGCTTTTCGTCCAGACGGCGGCGGAGATCCTCATCCTTCTGCCGGTTGAGAATAGTATTTCGAAGGTCGGGGGCCTGAGGACTGTGGGAGGCGTAAGAGTCAGTAGAGGCGTTGTGTACCGATGTGCGGTCTTGATGGAGAGGTTGTTTTTGCCTCCGTGGATCGGGACCGTTTGGGGGTTGCTGGTTCGGAAGAGGAGGTTGGTCCTGCTGGACACGGTCCTCGGCGGGCGGAGGGAGCCCCCCCAGTTGTTGAGAGGGATGGACAGGGACTTCTTGCTGGTCCGCGGGGTTGGGTGCACGATTGGACCCCTTAGATCTGACCCTTTTGGGAGGCATGGCTGGAGAAGAGCTAGTCGACGGGAAGAGGAGAGGCAGCTATTCGTATGGTTTCCCACAGACGGTGCCAATCTGTTACCGCTGATTCTGGTGTGGGGGTAAACAGATAGAATTTGTGGGTTCGTGGAAAAACCTGAATAGCAGATCCGAACCTGTTCGTCTGAGTTGGGCTGCTGACTCCCGCCGTACACCTGCAAGGAAAGTGCGAAACACCGGGGTTGATCCCGGCGACGCACCCTCCGACGCTCTTGTCAGTAACCAGAAGAGATTAAGAAAGAGCTTAAGCAGGTAAAAAAGTGATTAACCTGGTCACAGTGGTGGGTATGAGGTATTTATAGTCGCCATGGGGGAGTTAATTAGGGATCTGATTAGAGATTTGATTTCCTGTGATAGGAGTAAAATCCTCCTAATCAGTTTAGAAAACTGATCCCCTAATTCCCGGTGAGAGCAAATCAGGCCTGTTGATTTGGTCGAATCAGTAACCCTGATTTTCCTCTTGCTGATCTGGGTTTGTCTTGGGTCGGGACCCGTACCCAGTTGGAGTGGATCCGTTCGCGGGTTATTGGATATGTGAGAAGGAGACCCAGTACCCGCTTCTGACCCGCTGGTAGGTGAAATTACCGTTTTACCCCTGAGCTTTGAGATTCGCGTCCGATGTGAACGGTCCCGATTTAATCCTATTTTTAGCCATATCAGTTTCGTTTTAGAATTCATAGTGGACCATAGAGGGCAGTATACTCAGGAACAGTAATCCAAATCATATCCAAATTCCAAATAATCCAAATCATATAAAAAATTCCAAATTAACCAAATCATATACCAAATTCCAAATAATCCAAATCATATACCAAATTCCAAATATGGGAAACACGGGCCCCCTTCCGAGTACACGTTTCTGAATTATCCACTACTAGATCTTTCCCATTAACCCCGACTTAGTTACTTTTAATTATTAATGTTCAACAAGCATGATTACGCGCAAAATAGTGTCAAATAAGCATGATGGGATCAGGTATAGGTCCAGGATATCAAATCAGCGTGCATGGGTAATATAGATTCACATATACGAGCAAAATATACTAGGTTCATAATCAGGACAGTAAGACTAGTCAGCACTAAATCAGTGATTCAAAGAGCTACAGGCATGCAAATCATGATCCGTCAAAAGATATGGAAACTAGACATCCACACGCTTCTAACAAGTATAATAAAGTTCTATACTAGTTCACAACATCTCAGCTTAAAACTCATTTCAACACAGATTTCATGTACAGCCAGAAAACAGGGGAATGACTTCCAACACATAAAAACAGCATGTAAACTCATCAAATAAATTCACGAAAAATCTGGGGTAATCCCCTAAATATTTAGACTCAAAATAATAATTTTCATAATTTTCCAGGAAGTATAACTAAGTCGTCGAAAATGAAAAGCAACACAAAACCTGGTTTTGATGAATCTGAAATTTCTTAACACTGCTGTACGAAAACAAACATATCTCGCAAACGCATTGAAATCCAGTTCTGCCAAAACGAGGTGAAAGTAGATAAAATTATCCAACTTCCATATCTCACGTAAAATTTTCATACAGTAAATATAAATAGGGTGAAAACTGAAATCAACATAGCACAACACGCAGTTTACAGAAAAAGTAGATCATGGAAAAGGATATGAAACATCACTCAAAACTTCTCTTTAAAATACCACATAAATCTGGGAACTTCCTAACATCATAGGGAAACACTGGGCAAAGTATCATGGCATGGTATCATGTATAACCTAGATCTTGAAAATAAATAGTTAACAAAAACTACTCCAAACTGAATCTGAAAACTACCGACATACATGTACTAAAATTATCATATCTCCTGCATACGAACTTCAAACGCAGTGAAACCAGTTGGGTTTGATAATAGATTCAATTCTCTACGATTTACTGTGAAATGTCCACGTTGGGATTCGGACTCTAACCCAGGTAAAAACAGCAAACAACACCGCTCAGCCCGAATTTCCAGATTTCACAACTTATCTTCGAAACGTCATAACTTCTACAAAAAAAGAACCAAACTCATCCAAATTCGAAACGCAGCCTACCCATTATCTAAATATCATATCTAAGGATTTCTAACATGTCAAAACCTAATTATTCTCATATGGGTAATCCAACAAACACGTCTTATGCAATATCTCGCATACACGATCCAAAATCGAGTTTTGGGGGAAACCTACGGCATCAACCTATCAATTCTCATGTCTTAAATCATCTATGGCCTGATTTACACTATAGAGACAAAACCCTCAAATAAAAATCCAATTTTTTGGCCGTCTCTAGTCTCAACTACCCTATTAGTGAACTTTTTGACTTGTATCAACCTAATGAAATTATGTATAAGTTACTTGCCTCTAATGGAGTGAAAACGATGTCAACGAGTCCAAGCGCAAAACCCACGAACAAAATAGCCTTCCCACGCGTTTCCAAGCGAACCCACGAACCGAAAAGCTCCTACGATCGAACTCCTTGATGCACGAACCAAAGTAGGTGATACCCACTTGACAAATCAGCAAGGGGGAGAGTTTTGTGCTGGATTGGAAGGTGGTGGTGCTGTTTGGAGATGCCGGCCACAGTAGGAGGGGGAAAGTAGGGTTTGGATGTATCGGGGTTGTAGTATGGTGGATTAATGGCCGTGGAAGGGGTGGATGCTGATGGGGAGGCTCGGTTATGGGAAGGGGAGATGCAGGCCGGGAGTAGGAATTAGAATAGGAGAGGAGGCCGAGATGTATTCTTGAGGAGGAGAGAAAACACAATTAGGGTTAGGGTTAAAGGGGATTAGGGGGTTATATATATGGGTTAATTGTGGGTTAATGGGTAGTGGGTATCAATATGAATTAATAGGTATACAATTGGATAATGGGTATTGGGTCAAATTCAAATGGGGATGCAATATATAGAGAATTCTATAGCTCCTAAAAATCTCCTTAAGGACCAAAAATCACAAATTGGTCAAAACACCTCCAAAAATTCACCACAACCCCAGAATAAATAGTAAATATGAACGAGGCCAAGAAAATGAGAAAAAGATCTCAAAATGACGAAAAACGAACAAACGACGCACAATCAGCACAAGGAGGTCAAAAATAAATTTTAAAAAAACAATATACATCGAAAATAAATCCAATAAGGAAATTAAAATAAATGCAACTAGAAAAATAAGATAAAATAAAATAACCAAGTAATAAAAATATATAATTTGGACTTTATACTAATAATAATAATAAAAATAATGACAATAACAATAATAATATTAGGTTTAAAACAACAGTATTAATAAGACTAATAATAACAATAAAAATTTGAATTGAGTTTCAATATAAAAACCATTTAAAATATTTACGAATAAAGTCATTGATCGAAAACACATTTTAATAAATAAATTCAAAAATACATTTTGATAAAAGAATTTGAAAACCGAAAAAATAATTTGCGAAAATTTTTAAAATACAAAAAAATACACTAAAATACATTTTTGGAAAAACAGGGGTTACATAATAGTAACACTTTCACGGTAAGATCAATGTATAGGTGGCTAAATGATGGAGGAACTAGAAGCTGGGAGACCAAGAAAGTATGGAAGATCTGTGCACCAACTAAAGTGAAGGCGTTCCTATGGTTGGTGGTGAACAATGCGATATTATCCCAGTGTAATCTACACAAACGCAATATCCCGATGGACATCAAGTGCTATAAATGTTTGGTACAAGACGAAGACACTAACCATATTTTCTTTTCATGTCATAAGGCTAGGTTAGCGTGGGAGGTTGTCTGTCTAGATTTTGGGATTGCTGAGTTCCCTAGTTCTATGGTTGAGATATGGGGTCAGTGGAGTGAGAGAGTTGTTCGAAGGGATTATAGAATAGCTTGGAATATTTATGTTGCAGCTACAATCTGGGGTCTATGGCTAGACCGAAATGAGTCATGTTTTCATCAAACTAATTGTAGATTCCCTTTTATGATGCATAAGATATTTGCCTTCATTCATTCATGGGCAGGGATAGCAGGTACGAGGAAGAGGTTTCGCACGGAGGAGGAGTAGCCTGTACTAGAGGAGTGCGACACCGAGGATGCAACAAGGTTAGCAGCTACTTAGATATTGTAGTTGTTGTATCTTTTTGCTTTGTTCTACTTGTAGTAGTTGATTCGTTCTGTACTAGAATACTTGTTATTGTGGCCTCAATATTTTTTTATGTTCTACTTTGTATCATTAATCCTTTATTAATGAAACGGCGACAGAGTCACCTTTATCCACACAAAAAAAACTCGTTATTAATAAAAATATGGTGGTTATACTCTACATTTTCCCTCTAAAAAATAATAAGAAGGATGCCGGAATCGACACACGGTGCAATGTTTGAGTGACCGAAACACGGTGCATGGCTCATTCGAGGGCGCTGGCTTGTAAAGAAGAAAAACTTTACGTATGCTTATGATTATCATATGGAAAGAAGGGGTGTTGGATTGATCTCCTCATAATTGTGCTCCTTTTCATGATCTTTTCGAGGAATCATCTAAACGGGGAGAAGTCTCGGTGCACTTTCTCTCTAATGCATACGATTTTGATACCCATGTGAACACATGATCGTTTCCGGTGATGCTTTGTGTGCCCAAGTTGATGCTTGGTTATGCTGTCCCGTGAGAGTAATCTTCTTATTCAACTTTGCTTAATAGAAATGCAACATTATTACAACTTAGGTTGCAAGATTTTCTTTGGATTAACTCCCCAAGCACCCCCTATATTTATCAAAACATCTTAAGAAAAAATTCAAATCAGAATAGTTTGCCAGACAAATAGCAGAGAAAATATCAATAGCATAGTAAAAGCAGTCAAACTTGCAACGGTTAGAATAACAGTGCATGTTAGTGATCTCCCATGCCAGTCTCTTTGCCAAAACTCATGGTTGAAAACTTGAAATATTCATAGGATCTCTTACATGCTTTCAAGGTTAAAAGTTTAGATTTCTATCATTGCACGTTCATCCCCTAGTTAGTACATCACCAGGTCATAGCCAACTAAGTACTGATCATATTGTAGTGGAAGACTATCTACCACATCAAACAAAAGAAAAAATATATCAGAGTATTAAGATCAGAAAAGGCTCAAAACTTAGTTTATATTAAGCAATAAAAAAGTGAGAATTAGCTGGAATTAAGTAATACTAAATTCAAAGAGGAAAAGTGTGTACTATGATAACAGTTTAGAATTGATAAAATAGTGGTATCAGAGCATCCCAGGTTCGAATCTCACTGGCTGTGCAATTTAAATGCGGATTAAAAAAATAATACCGCTGCGTATAGTCCAGGCATTGGCCCAAAAAGATGGCCCTCAACCTGCGGGGGCGTGTTAGAATATAAATATTAAAACCCTAACCCTTACCACAACTTCGAAGTTCTGGTCCATCGATAGAGTCATTAATATGTACCTCCCTCACTAATCTCATGTGATGCCTTCACTGAAATTGAGCTCTTTTGATGTTAGAACAGTTCAGATTCATAGGCCATTCATTGCTTGCAAGAGTATTTTCCAATATGGAAGATAAATAGTGTTAGAAAAACTGAGGATCTTGTTGAGCCTTCGACACAATCAACACAAACCACCAAAAAAAATTAGATCGCACCAATCACACAAAGCACACAAAAATTGTCCCGGTTGAGGCTTTTGCCTTAATCCGGGGGAGGAGGAACTAAAATATTATTTCAACTAGTGAAGATACAAGAATATTACAATTCTCACCACGACTGTCTCTCAAGCCTAACTGGAACTTGGTTGCTGCTTACAATGGAGAAACTCTCTTACCTTCTCATATGAAGTACTCTCTTTTTCTATTCGGCACTCAATAGAATCATATTGTTCTAGGAGCTTCATTGTATTTATAGATCTAGAGAAACCCTAGTTTGATGCACTTGATACATTAACCATCCAATTACTACTGAAGAGATAACCCTGCATTGGGAGTCGTACGATCTAACTTGAAGACTCACAAATCTCCAAGACCTGATCTAAATAACCCATCAACGCTGCGGTCGGTTGGCCGTACACAATAGTCGGTCGACCACTCCCCTCTCGGGAACCCTGTACAGTCGAGGCGGTCGACCGACCCCAAGTGCGATCGACCGCAACTCCACATGTTTGCTTCTGCTTGCTGACTGCTTTCCTTCTTCGATGACTCACTTCGATCCATCTGAACGCTTCATCGTCTTTTTCATGAGACATGTGTATGCAAGGCATACAAACCCAACAAATAGAACCACATGGCTATGGTGGTTAGAGTAGTACTCTCCCTGAATGCACCATAATCATGGCCAATCAAGGGGTTGAAGCTGCACTTCCATGTAAAGTTGCCTAAACTAGACTCAACAGCCTACTATTGGGAGATAGAGGAACCTAGTTTTCGTCGATTTGGATCCTCTCCAGTACTGAAGGATCCAGTATGTTATCCAACTATCCAATCAACATACCATTTCCTGGAAACGGTATGCATCTATTTTGTTTCAGAAATCCAAACTCGTGGCATGAGAGTTTGGACTGACAATTCGGTCGGTCGGTTGTTCAGTCAATAAAAAAGTTTTTCATTTAGATACTGATATCAATGATAAATTCATCTATTTTACCTTGCAAACAAGCATCCTCATAGCGTTCACTAACTAGATATCAATGGTACATTTTGGAATGGTTTGAGTTGCGAGTTTGAATTTTGTACAAATACATCAACAAAAAGTAGATAAATGAAGTTTTAGTTGGAAGGCTGAGCAGTATGGATATGCTATGTGTTGAAAGTAAAACTAGAGCTTCGTACCAATCACAAAGTATTCATACAGTATTCATGGTAATCAGGATTATTTTGTATGCAACCCTAAGGGTTGTGTTTGAATTGAAGACCCAATTGAAGTGCATATTAGAGATTTCCCTTACTTGTGCCCCTTTCTATTTGTCCGAAGGCCGAGCTCCAATTACAACTACATTTTGCATAAAGAAGAGGAGCAGGCCAATGACACCCACATCTCTTCCTCCTGTTACATGTTCGCATACAAGTACACATGCATCGAACAAACACTCATTGTGGGGTGACAAGATCTTTGTCGTTCACGAGGGTCAGTCATTCAACTTTCAAGAAGATCATGCTAGAAGGTAAAGGTCATATGAAAATGTGCATAATATTTTTTGAGTAATGCTAGAGCCACTACCAATTTCACTACATTTCTCTTCACTACCTTAGGTGGCACACTCCAATTGGTAGGAGATGATAGAGTAGGTGGGAGAACTCTCCAATAGGAGTATGCCACCTAAGGTAGTGAAGGAAATGGTAGTGAAATTGGTAGTGGCTAAAGCATTACTCATATTTTTTTCCTTGAATATTGCAGTACTCAGATTTCTAGAGCAACAAATTTATTTACAAAATTGGAAAGTTCATCCTCAATACCGTACACATACACTCTAATATAATCTACCCATATGTACTACATTTTTGCTTCATATTCCACTATTTGTGGACAAGCTTGACTGCTTGAGCTAATTTCTTCAGGTTGTGGATGATCATTACCAGCTTTGAGTTGTGTCTATTCACAAAACACCTTGGCAACCATCCAGCAGGATCTAACTGTCAAAATTTTAACAATAGCAATATATCAGCCTTCAAATTCCCTTGTAAATTATTGTTGGGAATTGGGAGAGGAGGGGGTATTACCTGAACAACATAAGTGACCATGCAAGAATCATCCTCTAGTTTCTCGACCACCCATCCAGATTGTAGCAAGAGCCCTCGGATCGAGTTGTTTCTTTTAGGCTGCAACCCTGCGGCAATCTCTTTCGGTAGAGAGGCAACAGCAACCACCTGAACAGCCAAATGTACAGGAACATCAATGACAAGTAACACATCGAATAAAGATGAGGTGACTACTGGAACTAGAAACTGGAATTCTCAATGCATGCACAGTTCATTAACATTCGAGAAGCATCATCAATATCTTCATTCGCCATAATGGGATAAGACTGAAGAACAAGGCTCTGAGAAAGGTATGACATAACTTTATGGCTGGCTAACAAACTTGAAGGCAACCTCTCTTAATTAATGTCTAATTATTCTCAGTGAAATTTTTTGGTTAAAAGATGTATGGCATGTCATAATCCTAATGATCTGTTAACGTCATCCAATTTCTCTTAGGCCGAGGGAAATTGTCTAAAGATAAGAATGAAAGACATGATAGCTATAGAAGACAAAATTCAACTCCGTGGCCAAGATAATGTGAAGTGCCAAATAAGATACACTTCCACAAATATTATATCTGCTATTAGTGCATATATTTCTTGTGTCCGAACTATTGAAAGTTCTCGATTTTGAATAAACATACAAAAAATGACTAAGAGAAACATATAGCTGAGCAAATTTCAGGATAAGCTTACCAGAGTACCATCAGCCATTGTCTCATGTCGCTCATAAACAATGAACTCCCTGTTCTTGAAGAGTGGTTTTGAGGCATCACCAAACCTTAGGCGAATAATGCTGAGATTATCTGAGAGAGCTTTGATGTATTTGGCTTCCACCAAGTCTGGATCCCATTGCTGCTTAAAAACATGTAACAGAATAGAAAGGCCTTTTTGATCGTTGGCATTATATCAAGAAACATAACTTCCACACTATTACAAAGAGAAACGTAACTTCAAACTTCCCCCAAATAGGTAAGAAAGTACCTCTCAATAACATTTCTTTTATTAGAACAAGTTTAGATACTATTGGAGACGAGAGAGATTGAGATACAACTTCCTCTCCTTTGTGGAAAATAGAGTCCTAACCAATCTTTGATTCTAATATAGCAACGCGCTTGTTAATGTTTTCATAGACAAAAATGTTCAGTGAGAACTATTAGTCTGGATACCCCCCCGGGATAGTAAATTTGATGAACTTTCAACACAGACAAGAAAAGGATTTTGTTCACATAGCACCTAGAGCATATTACCATGTAATAATGCATGAATTCTGATTAATTACCTTAGCGACATCAATGGTATTGGCAACAGAGATAAACTCTTGTGGAGACACAGAGTGAAGTTGCCATTTACTGCGAAACACAGGCAAGTTACGGGAGCGTCTTTTGGAAATCTCTACACCATCATCTACTGAAAGTACCTTCCATCCATCGAAATCTTCTGGTGACCGAACCGAGTCTGAAGCTGAAAGAAGCTCCTGGATACAGTTCTCGCTCGCATAAGATACATACCTCTTTAGCGACTCATCACTTATCGACCTGTTCACATGCATAGAGAAGAAAGAATCAGCAGACATAATTGTGAAATGAGTGGAAAAAGTTTCGGTTGAGCTTTGTTACCAGTTTCCAGAGCAAAGCCCAGCAGCCACTGGTGTAATCGGAGAAGAAGAGGCTGAAGAAGAACTCATTATGTCATTGCTTGTGAGAATGGAAAAAAATCAGTATATATATATGTGAATGTCATTGCCAATTCCATGATTAGGCCTCCACATGGCTGGAAAAAACTTGCACTAAAGAAAGATTCTTTTCTTTAAAGATGGGGAGGAGGGAGGGAAAGGTTTGAACTTTGAAGTTAAGAAGCACATGGAATGCAGATGAAGATAAAACTTCAGAAACCACTGCATAATGTTTTCTTGGTATTTTGCCTTCCTTTAAGGGTGGCATCAGATTCATATCAAACAAGTAATGCTTTTAGTAAAGCCCACTACATCAAACAAGGGCCCCATCATGCTTTCATCACATGTTTTGATGGCCCCCTCTTGTGTCACTACCCTTTTGGTCACCTACAACCATAACGAGATTATCCTTTAACCTCTTTGTTTTTAGGTGGAATTAGGGGGGGGGGGGGGGGGGGGGGGGGGGGGGCGGGGAGGTTTCAATTTTTGGAAAGATGAATTAGAGGGCCAAAAGAATTTCTGAAGCTAATGATGTAATGGCATTTATAACCTTATAATAGAAAAAGGGTGGTTGGTAAAGTGATACAGAATAAACAGATAGCTGAAGAGTGAAAACCAAGCCATGAAAAGGAAGTATAACCAATGAGGACATCTGTTTGAGATGTTTTGGGTGCTTCTATCAGCGCAGACATCATCTAGAATGACTATTTTATTAGCCTAGTTATTTTAATTTCAGCATTTTTTTAGTTGTTTTGGCATATGTAGTAGTTTTGTAATTTGCACCATTTATTTTCTGCATTTTGGATATTTATTTTGAGATTTGTTTTGAACTTATATATAGGCCTTTAGACTAGTGAGAAGTTATGCTTTGATTGATTAAAAAATTTGTGTGATTGAATTTTGCTCTTCATTCCTCTCTTTTGTGTGAGATATTGAGAGAACTTTAGGGGTTGTGAGAAACCCTAGATCCCACCTCCACCATCACAACTGAAACCTCCCCCACTCCAAATCCCCAAATCCAATTCAAATCCGAAGCCCTAATCTCCAAATCTTCATTCAATCTCTTAACCTAATCTTCACATCATGAGAATGATCTATGAAAGAGTGCAACGTCATTGACGTCGACGACTATCACCTTCTTCCTCTCCATCTGTGGCGGCGACACTTTTATCGAACTCCAGTAATTTCTTTCCATTCCTCCATTATTTGTAGTATTGCCTATCATCTCTAGAATATTATCTGAATTATCTGTCATCCACAAATATTCAGTGTGTGTACTTCTATTTGACAACGAGTTGTACGAATCATTATTGAATATCATACTTGCTAAAAACGCTTAAGTATATTTATTGATTGTTAGACTTAAATCTTTAATTGAGACTGTTAACTTATTCAATTTCTTGAAAATTCATCATATTAATCACTAATTTTACCTTCTAACTTAATCGACACTACTTGTTGGTAAACTTAATTATTTAATATTCTTGAAAATTTCTCTACCTCTAGATAACTTTACATCAATAACTGCCAGAAGATTAAGGCATATATATTTAACTTATGATTCACACAGAAAACTGTGAAGATTGGGAAAGAAAACAACATTATTATTAAAGCAAGTTTAAATTATTTAAATGAAAAATAAAGGCTGTTGAAGCATTCACAAGATTTATTAGCATATTAATATGACAATTTCATTTGCAAAGTCTAGGGATAATTAAGATTGTAAGTTAGGCTGGCTGAGGAAGCCATGTGCTCTGAGACTAGCCTCGGATTCCTTGATTGCCTCTTCAATTGGTGTGAAAACAAGGCCGAGATAGATTAGTTTTTTCGCTGCATCTTTGCACGGAACAAGTCCCGGCTGAGTTTCTTCAGTAAACCTGTTAAACAATGAGATCAGCAGTCAGTTCGCAGATAATTATGCTACAGGAATTCTAGGAATTCTAGTCATGACAACCGGGCCAGGTTCACCCGCAACCCGCTCACTTGAATCCGGCCCGCAATTATGTGGTTCGGATCCGGGTTTAACCAACGGGTCACCCTGGTCGAAAAAATCGTAAACCCGACCCGGCCCTCGAACCCGTTGACCAAGTTAAACCCGTCCGCTAACCCGTAGGTTTCGATAGATTGAATTTTTGGATTTGACCTGTGGGTTTGACCCGTTTGGATTTTTTATAATATAGAGAAATCTTCGGTTGCACACTACTTTGGTGAGCACTCACGAAATAAAGCACCTATGACAAATCTGAAGCGCTCATATTGTTCTATATACCTAAGATAGCCTAACAATAAAAAATCAAGTAATTTGAAATTCATTTGTTCATGATTTACATCATCACAAAATTGTATGGCTGAAAATTCTAACAGCATGATGGATGGGCAAATGAACTTCAAATTACTTGATTTTTCATTGTTAGGCTATCTTAGGTATATAGAACAATAAGAGCGGTTCGGATTTTTCATAGGATCTTTATTTTATGAGTGCTCACGGAGTGCTCACCAAAAGTAGTATGCAACCGAAGGGGACTCATATATATATATATATATATATATATATATATATATATATATATATATATATATATATTCTAAAATATTTCAAAATTTTATAAAAATGAGTGTGAATATTAAAATTAATTGATTGCTACCCACTACTCAATTAGACAACCTCCACTCTAGTTATTTATAGACAACTTCACCTCCTCGCTTCTCTCATCTCGCCAATGTGGGATTAAAAGTTTTCAAAGTTTAAAATTGAATTGCATTTAGTCTCACATTGGTGAGATGAGAGAAGTGAGGAGCTGGAGTTGACTGTAAATAGCTAGGGTGAGGTGAGCTAATTTAGTGGGTAGTGGGCAATTAATTTTTTTTGTTCACACTTCACACCCATTTGACTCATGAATTTAACTCTTAATTTTTTTATTTCAATTTTTTCGAGTTAAAAAAAAAATTAACAAATGAATTTCAAGGGCCAACCCGTGAACCGGCCCGGCCCAGTACAGGTTCAACCCGTACGGGTTTGCGAGTCGACCCGGATCGAGTTTCTCTCTTCCCAACCCAGCCCGGCCCGGTTAATGCCCCAACTCGACCCGAGCCCGCCAGCCAACTCGAATGGGCTGGGCCCAGCCCAGCCCGGTCTACCCGAATGCCATCCCCCGAATCGAGGTGGCTCTAAAGTCTAAACTCAGGAATTCAATCACAAAACTTCTTAAGGGCTTGCATTAGATTAGTATATGATATTCATGCTATCGAGTCATAACAACATAAATTATTAGGATAAGAAAGAACGTGATATTCGACACTGACATTTTGACTGATTCATTGGGAAGAAAGAATTGCATTAGATCTGAACTGAGGAAATGAAAAAAGAAAATGATAGGAAGTTTGCTTCACTGGAAATTAATTAAATACAGCAACGTGTTAAGAGGAAAAAAATACAGCAACTATTAACATCATGAAGGATGGAAGTATTAGTCAGATATTACATGTGGTGCGATCTGTTTTCTGATTACATGGTCATAACTATGCATGTTCATAAATCGGTGGGTTTGATGGGGAAATAAAACGGACGGGAAACAATATGAAGCCTGGTTTCATAATGTGATGAGAGAATATGATGGTAACGATTTTACTTCAATTATTGTTCCAAAATAATTGAAGGATTCATGTAGACGACACCAAAAATTTGGAATAAAGGTTTTGTTATTGTTGTTGTAATGCTCCAAAATAAAGTTCTACTCTAATAACAATATCTTCCATATTGAAACAAATTTTCATATTGAAACAAATTTAGGAAGTAGAGGGATTCGGAATAGCATAGATAATATCACTATATGCATGCATCGAAATAGCATACAAATAGCATACATAATATCACTATATGCATGTCAGGGTTGGGTCGGCGATTCACTTGAGATCGTGCCATTAATGGAAAATTGAGATCTAGAAGAAGGTGGAAGAGAATAGAAGAAGAAGATTCAACAAACTTTCATTAACTTTTTCTAACAGAAATTACAGCTCATATAGGGAACGATGGGTAGGCGGTTACGCTAGACGACAAAAAAAAGAATTTACGCGCTAAGCGCACCTTTCCTACGCGCCATCTAATTACATTCAAAAAGAGTGCGCACATTATGTGAATTACTGATACTCTGATACACAATACTAATTCTTCCTGTAAACCATCCTGATGGATCTGCACCCTTCCGCTACCTCTTCTATCTACTCCGATGGGTTCCCTGGCACCATGGTGTCTCTCCGGAGATGGTCGACCGCCGGCAACCCTGACATTTCCTCCCCCCTTAACAGCGAGCTTGTCCCAAGCTCGAAGGATGGGAATTTTTCACGGAATTCATCGATGTCCACCCATGAAGCATTCTCATAGCTTGAGTTCTTCCATTTGATTAGCAGCTGAACCCCAGCTCTATTGTTCTTCTTATACATCCGTCTTTCCAGAATTAACTCCGGTTCCTCTGTGTAAGGATTATCCACCCACCAGTGGGGTAACTCAGCAGCCACATTGATGGTGTGTGATCCATGGAATTTCTTCAATTTTGAAACATGAAAGACAGGATGAATTGACGCAGTTGGGGGCAATTCAAAGCGATATGCTACAGGACCAACTTTTTCTATTATCTTGTATGGCCCAAAGAACTTCATCGACAACTTTTGGGGAGTGGGATCCCTCAAAGATACCTGTCGATAGGGTTGTAGCCTGAGTAAAACCAGATCACCCACATCAAATTCGCGCTCACTTCTTCTCCTATCAGCAAAATTTTTCATGCGCTCTTGTGCCAAGATCATATTATCCTTCAGCAGCTTCAAGATGGCATCCCTTGTCAGTAGTGTTTCTTCCACAACTGGAAAATTTGCAGTTCCGACTACATACTGCAGTAATGATGGCGGTGGTCTCCCGTACACCCCTTCAAATGGTGTCAACCCAGTCGACACATGCCAACAGGTGTTATACCAAAATTCCGCCCATGCCAACCATCTACTCCACTCCAATGGTTTTTGACCACAAAAGCAACGCAAATACATTTCCAAGGACTTATTAACTACCTCAGTTTGGCCGTCACTCTGTGGATGATATGCGGTAGAGTGGTGAAGTTTGCAATTTTGTAAGGCAAAAAACTCTTTCCAAAATTTGCTGAGGAAGACGGGGTCTCGATCACTTACAATCGACTTGGGCATCCCATGTAACTTGTAGATATTCTCTACAAAAGCTTGAGCAACAGTTTGTGAGGTGTATGGATGGTGAAGAGCAACGAAGTGGGCATATTTGGTAAGGCGATCAACTACCACCATGATCACGCTTTTGTTGTTACTCTTTGGGAGACCTTCGATGAAATCCATCGATATATCATCCCAAATCATATTGGGAACTTGAAGGGGTTGCAAAAGGCCAACAGGTAGTATATTTTCTCCTTTACTTCGTTGACAAATTAAACATTCTCTAACCATAGCCTTGATATCCTTGCTGATACCTTCCCAGGTGAAAGTCCTTCTGATTCTTTGAAGAGTTTTGTGGAAACCTGAATGCCCTCCTTCATTCGAAGAGTGGAGATCATTGAAGATATCTTTTCTGAGGTCTGAAGTAGGACTCAGCAGAATCCTTCCTTTATAAAACCAAATGCCCCCAGACTTTTTGTATAAACTCTGATCTAGCTTCCCTTCTTGCCATTTCACTTGCAGATCTATAAAGAATGCATCCTGTATTACCATCTTTTTCACTTCTTCAACCCATTGGGGAGTGACCACAGTGATCACAAAACATGTATCTTGTTGTTCCCCCCTTCTTGATAGCCCATCAGCCACTATATTATCTTTACCTCTTTTGTACTCAACTCTGAAAGTAAAACCAAGCAACTTCCACAACCATTTTTCTTGGAACTCAGTATTGATCCTTTGATCTAGAATATATTTTATACTCTGTTGATCTGTTCGGATAATGAAGGTACTTCCTAGCAGGTATTGCCGCCATTGCTTTATTGCTTGAAGAATAGCAAAAACCTCCTTTTCGTATGTGGATAGAACCAAATTCTTGCCTTTCAACCCTTTACTCATAAAAGCTATTGGGTGTAAATCTTGAAGAAGGACGGCCCCCACACCATTCTGAGAAGGGTCGGTATCAATTACAAAAGGCTTTGAGAAGTCGGGTGGTTTGAGGACTGGAGTTGTAGTCATTGCTCTCTTAAGAGCCACAAATGCTTCGGCAGCTGCTTCTGACCAGTAGAAGGAGTTCTTTTTAAGCAATTGTGTTAGGGGTTGTGCAATTCCTCCATAATTTTTCACAAATTTGCGGTAATAACCCGTCAATCCAAGGAACCCTCTTAGCTCTTTCACCGTCTTTGGCTCAGGCCAGGATTCAACTGCTTGTATCTTGCTCGAATCCACTGCAATTCCATCTTTGCTGATCACATGCCCCAAGTACCTAACAGATACTTGACCAAAATCACATTTGCTCTTTTTCGCCACTAGCTTATTAGCTCTTAACACCTCCAGAGTAAGTGTTAGGTGTGTCAGATGGCTTTCCCAGGTTTTACTATAAACCAATATATCATCAAAAAATACAAGTACAAACTTGCGCAAATAAGCTTTGAAGACCTCATTCATCAAACTCTGGAAGGTCGCCGGTGCATTTGTGAGGCCAAATGGCATAACAAGGAACTCAAAATGGCCGTGATGAGTTCTGAAGGCTGTTTTGGAAATATCTTCTTCTTTAACCCTGATCTGATGATACCCAGATCGTAAGTCTATTTTTGAGAAGAAATTAGCACCATTAAGCTCATCAAGCAGATCATCTACAAGGGGTAAAGGAAATTTAGCTTTCATAGTTTGGCTATTTAAAGCCCTATAGTCCACACACAACCTCCAAGTCCCATCCATTTTCTTCACCAGTATAACGGGGGATGCAAAAGAGCTTTGGCTTGGCCGTATCATTCCAGAACTGAGGAGATCATCAATCTGTTTTTCTATCTCATTTTTGTAGTAATGAGGTTGTTTGTAGGGTCTGAGGCACACCGGTTTGGATCCTTCCACCAATGGTATCTGATGATCGACAACCCTTTTGGGAGGCAAGTGCAGTTGCTCTGAGAAGACTTCAGGGAATTCTTCAAGTATCTGCTGTAGATCCTTCTCCTTCTCATTCTCCCGCTGCACATTAAGCAGTTGCATTGCTTCCTCAGTTATTTCCTCTACTTGAATCAAGAAGGCTTGGCAAGAATTTCTTCCCAACTTCGCTAACTCTTCCACTTCCATACATTGCAGTTGTGGATAAATAATGCCTTGGAGCCTCTTCACAATTCCTTCAACAGTGAATTCCATGGTCATTTGATTGAAATCCATGACAACTGGACCCAAAGTTCTCAACCAGTGCGCCCCCAATACCATTTGAGCTGGCCCCAGAGGAAGAAGCAACATCTCAGCTTGTAAGTGCACCCCTTGAACTATAAAACTCATATTGGTGATTTTCCCTTCACTGTACATACACTCTCCATTGGCCACAGTCACCCTATACCTGGGTTCTTTCAAAATTGAGAGACTGGCCCTTTCCGCAGTTGTGGGATCAATATAATTGTGTGTTGAGCCAGTATCTATTAGTATATTCACTTCCCTGCCATTGATCTTTCCCCCCACTCTCATGGTTTGAGGATATAATTGGGACCCCACGAGAGCTTGCAGCGAAATCTCCGGGTGAATCAGCGATGACGAAGCTGTTTGGGTTGTGCTAAGTGGAGGTAGTATGTAAGGATCAGGTGGTGGTGAGTGTTCTTCAGCTTGCAAAACCTCATACTGCATCTCTTCACCTGGTTCTTCTTCTTCCCATCTATCAATGTAATAGAATTTCTGCCCTTTGCACAAATGTCCTTGGACATACTTCTCATCGCAATTGAAGCAGAGCCCCTTGGCTCTTCGCTCCTTCATCTCTTGATAGCTCAGCCTCTTCAGACCCACAGTAGTTACTGGTGTTGGTGAAGACATGGTGATAGGAGGTCGAGACGGACTTGAGTTGCTATAGTTGGGCACAGGATTGTTTTTGCTCAAGTAAGGAGCTCGGAAATTCTTCTTCAAACAAGAAATCTTCTCTTCAAATCCTCTAGCTAGGCCCATTGCTTCATTCACATTCTTGGGTCGCTGTGATCTCACATCCCATCGAATCTCATCTCTTAACCCACTAATGAATGTACTCAAGTAGTGTGATTCAGTCCAATCCTGCACAAAATTGGATAGCCGGTCGAACTCCTGAATGTATAGCTCTATATCTCCCTTCTGCTGAAGTTTTGAAAGTATCCCATCATAATCTTGAAACTCTGAGGGTCCAAATCTGGTGATTAAAGCTTCAAGAAAATTCGCCCAAGTTATCTCCAGAGCTTTGGGTTTGATATGTCGACGGAACCACTGTGCCGCTTTTCCCCTCAGATTCAATGCTGCGTAGCGCAGCTTCTGAGAATCAGCTACCTCGTAGAACTCGAAGAACTGCTCAATGCCACAGATCCATTCCGTTGGGTCTCCCTCATGAAAAATAGGAAACTCAACTTTAAATGGGGTTTTGAACATATTTTCACCAATATTGAACCTCGATGAACCAAAAGAGTGGATTGAGTGATGATTTACCTCATGATGCAGTCCTTGTGGAGGTGGAGTAGGCAGTATTGGAAGGCGGGAAAGTCTGGCCTGAGTCTGTTGTAACAAGGTCATCATCGTCTCCATTCGCGCATCTACAGAAGAGAACCTCTCTCCGATGCTGGCAGCAATCGATTCAACTCTCTCAGTGAGGAACTCATTGCGGAGTTGAGATTCCGCCATTTGGCTTTTAAGA
Organism: Hemerocallis citrina; assembly: GCA_017893485.1. NCBI lineage: Eukaryota > Viridiplantae > Streptophyta > Magnoliopsida > Asparagales > Asphodelaceae > Hemerocallis > Hemerocallis citrina. The sequence goes on from JACEHZ010000090.1 coordinate 569,914, forward strand.
GTTTCCACTTCCCCCTCCATGGCGGTACTGCCCTCATCCCGCCCATCTCCATCGGAGCCAGTAGGCTCTGATACCAAATTGTCAGGGTTGGGTCGGCGATTCACTTGAGATCGTGCCATTAATGGAAAATTGAGATCTAGAAGAAGGTGGAAGAGAATAGAAGAAGAAGATTCAACAAACTTTCATTAACTTTTTCTAACAGAAATTACAGCTCATACAGGGAACGATGGGTAGGCGGTTACGCTAGACGACAAAAAAAAGAATTTACGCGCTAAGCGCACCTTTCCTACGCGCCATCTAATTACATTCAAAAAGAGTGCGCACATTATGTGAATTACTGATACTCTGATACACAATACTAATTCTTCCTGTAAACCATCCTGATGGATCTGCACCCTTCTGCTACCTCTTCTATCTACTCCGATGGGTTCCCTGGCACCATGGTGTCTCTCCGGAGATGGTCGACCGCCGGCAACCCTGACAATGCATGCATCGAAATAGCATACAAATAGCATACATAATATCACTATATGCATGCATATAACTATGCACATTAGAAACATATTTTTCTGTTCAAATGACATCTACTGTTAAGCTACTAAGGAATCATTTAGTTGGTCATATGAATATATTCACTTTTATTATAAATTACATTATATAATATCACTAAGACTAAAAAGGACCATCAAAATAACAGAATCGATGACCTCATATAAATTGGTTCTTAATGTACATATGAACCAACTATTTTGTCCTCTTTTACATCAATTTAATGTTCTAACCTTGACGATTATTCTTCTTCATGAAGTGAATCATAAACTACATTATTACATTTATATTGAATACCACAAGAAGTTCTCTTCCATTATTTGAATGAATAATCTCATATATATCATACAGTTAAAGGAATTCCAAATGTGTTATATATCCGAATGACTAGTCTAAGTGTCTAACAACTTCAGCTTATTATCATCTCTTTTTTTTTCAATGAATTTTCCAATTAAAATAGGATCAGCAACTGTGCAGAAGGCTCCACAAAAATTGTGGAGAAAAAAGAAGAAAAAATATACAACCAGCTTCTGAGTTAACCCTCCATTATTTTGCACCAAATTCGTAAACTTTGGAAATATAGGGAAGAGAAGAGCTTTCCAATAACCGGTTGGCGCCCTTCTTACTCTCTAATATCTACAAGTAGAGGAAATATAATTGATGCATTTTTTGGAAGTTGAACTACTGCAGACATTATGAGAAGTATGTAATGGTTTCATAATGCTCCAAGTTTTTGATTATATTACCCTTAAAAAGAAAACTAAAAAGAACTGAGAGGGGGAAAGGTGGGTAGGGGAAGAAATAAACGAATAAAGGAATAACACCAAGAGAAAGCATCGCAGTGGTGCTGCACTACCCTATCACTATATCAGGTCAATTTTTTGATGGTCCCCAAGAATCATATTAATTTTTCTGAAAGCAAAGAAATCTTATATGATAGACTCAGAATGAAGTGGGAATGTTCATGCCTGCCAGATCACCTTATATATAAGATGACATACTATATAATGAAGAAAACAGAAAAAAGATACTGGTATATGGACCTACATGCCTTTAAGTAATGGCAGATTAGTTTCTCTAACGAAGTAAACTTTTGCAAAGTGAGATTCTATAGTACGAAAGGGAAGAATCTGCGAAACCAATTACCTATGCACATTGTAATCTGGGCACAATTTAGCAACAGTTTCGGCAAAGTCCTTGAACTGATATATCCCATTTGTGCATAAATGCCTTCCAGAAGCACTGGGTGTCTCCAGAAGCAAGATTTGAGCATCAGCAACATCACGAACATGCACACAACCAAGCCAGTGATACTCTTGAGTATCCTTCGACCCTTATTTTAAGAATTTAAAATGTTATACGAATATTATAATGATCATACCCAGAAATAAATGTAACTCAGACATAGATTACTATAAACCTTGTAACAGTTGCTGGAGGACGGCAGAGCTGGCGTTAAGACCAGGCTGAAGGAGTGGACCGAGGCATGTTGATGGGTTGATGACTACAATATCCATGTTGTACTTCTCTGCATATTCCCAAGCCGTCTTCTCTGCTTTCGTTTTTGATACTGGATACCATTTCTGGGGAAAACATATTAAGAATACATAACAGAATACAAATTAGATCCGCAACAATAGCTCAAGGATCAGAACCATTGTTTCACACAACTTGGTACGGGTCATCTAACTTTGCTGTCAGCTTCATAAAGTGTTTAAATAATCAATTATAAATTCTCAAATCTGAACAATAGTTAAAGTACGTAAAACTTAGAGCTCCAACACAAGTTTTGTTACATTTATAAAGTCAACTATAGTTTTGTTTTTGTGCTCTTTTACAGTATCATTCTACAAAATATATTTCTAAAAATTTGTCAAAAATGTAAATCAAAGTTACAAAAGATATAATTAAGTTATAAAGAATATACTATAAAAAACATTTTAAATGAATATATTTGGTATATATATAATTATATTGCAATCACCCTCATTTGTGCTCTCTTGATTGATTGTATTGCCTCTAATTCTCAATCTCGACAATCTCGCTCGTGTTGTCCCTGTTCATTGCCGGTGGTGCCAACATCTTAAGTTATTGATCAAAGGTTTCAATAGCATACAACCAAAAAAGAAAAAAGAAAAAAGAAAAAAAAGTTTTTATTTCTTCCTTCTTAAATTTAATATCAACCAAAATCAAGTTTTTGAGTGTGCATGGTAGGCCAGAAACCACGACAACACGGTGCCAACACGGTGCGCTACTTGAGGTGTGGTAGAAAAAAAGATACCAAACACACATTTTACATACAAAAGTGCTTTTAACCTCTATAAAAGCAATTACCAAATAATATTGTAAAAGTCTCTACCACTAGGCTAAAACTTTGAAGTTGTAGAAGAGTAAAGGAAAATTGCACTTGTAATCTAACATGCCATCTCAAATTGAGAGCTCATATTTTTATGGGTCAAAAACACGAGATAAATGTTCAACAAATTGTGAGCCGAGACCTGGATGTGCGCGACGAACTTCTCTTTTGTCACCCAGCAAGATTCAAACATGAGGTGCTCTACCATGTGAAAGTCCCTACAGATAGACCAAAACTCCGAAGTCGTGCTAAGGGTGAGGGTTTTAATATTTATATTCTAACAAATATCAGTAAAATCTTCATTTGAAGTTTCAACTCTAATCATGTCACCAAAATGCCTTTTTTAATTCTTAAGGTTAGGTTAGGATAACTGAACTGATCTTAAACAACTTTAGAAAACTCCAGTTATCCTACTTTGACCTGTTTGTGACTCATTTTGGAGTTAAGATAACTACAACTATCTCACTCCAAGAGTTATCTCAACTTCACTCTTATATAATATTTCTTTTAACCATGGTAGTGCCAAACACTTAGGTCATGTTTGAATACAATGGTAGCATACCTGTAGGGAAACTTTAAGGAACATTTGGTTGGATTGGAGTTCACATACCTACGGTTATCTCAACTTGAGGTGAACTAAATGAAGGTAACATAACTCCAAAATATGATCCAAACGGATCACAATTTAGATAACCATAGCTATACAAATCACCTCTACTAACCTCCACTTACATCCACTAACCCTTGTATCCAAACAGGGTCTAAAACCACTCATAAGCAAAATATCCTAACTTTTTGACAAGTTCCACCCCCCATTTAAATTACATAATTTTTTTATCACCTGATGGAGGGGTTAAGTTCATTATAAAAATATAAAAAAATTAAAGGTAGTTTACATGACGTAGCTCACATCCAACAGTGTGGTTTTCCATTTCGGTGACCAATCATTCAAAATGAACTGATGAAATCTGCAGCTACCTTACGATTGATGCAGTAATGAAGATCAGTCCAGCACCTCTCATCCACCACCTCCTCGCCCCACCCCGGATTCGGCACCATCGCCGATATCGATGACGTCACCACCACTCTCCGGGCCCCACACTCCCTCGCCGCCTCCAGCACGTTCACCGTCCCCTTCACCGCCGGCTCCATCATCTCTCCCTCCGGATCCGCCGGATCCTCCAGAGAGCAAGGCGACGCCACGTGGAACACACCGCCGGTGCATCCCTCGGCGGCGGCGGCGATGGCGGCTGCGTCGAGAAGGTCGGCGGGAAAGAGGCGGAGGTTAGGGTTAGGGTTTTGGAGGAGGTGGGTGGGGTCGGTGGAGGGGTGGTAGGTGACGTGGACGGAGTAGGATTTGGAGAGGAGGGCACGGACGAGCCACGTGCCGATGAAACCGTTGCCGCCGGTCACGAGGACACGCTTGTTGCACGGGGTTTCCATTTGAGGGATTTTTTATTGTTTTTATTTTTTTTGTCTTGTCAGTCAATTTCAGTCTCTGTAGTGTCTTACTGAATCCAATGCACTGGCTTGAGAGGTTCGGTGAAATGGACACGTGTCGGTAAATTAAGATGTGGATTACCTGAACCTTGCACACATTTCGAAGTGATGATATTACCATTGTGACGACTTATTATTATTCACTTATTATAGTCATTGAAACGAAAATGTATAAAAAAATTCCCATTCTTTTTGACGAAACAAAAAAAAAAAAATCCCATTCAGTATAAACGTACACATAAATTACAATTAATCGTCCATTTGCAATTTTCATTTTCTTTCTCTGTTTGCTCGGTTAGCATTTTTCTCCTACATAGAAACAATGCATAGAAGGAAACAACAACGACGACGATGATGACGGATTTGATGTGGGCTACACAATCATAGTTTCCAGTAGATCCCGAGCTTGTGAAGAATGCCCGAAACAACTCCCCAGAAAACAATCTCAGCAAATATCACATATAGAAGAGTCCCTAACCTCTCCGAATGCCATACATCAATGAAGACATGATTTTGAATCCAATGGACCTGCAAATGCATGAAGACACGATTTTCATTTCTTTTTACTATCACTCTAGAAGTAGTTCGACATACATTACATGTGTTTCTATTATTTCCACATCGTACACTCAATTGAAAGCAGCGTTTATCATTGTGCATTGCGCGTGCAAGACAGAATTAAATGTCTCATTTATGTCTTGCGCATAATAGTTTTTACCAATTCCCAATGTTTGCATGAGATTTACGGTGGAAATCAGAAAGACGAAAGAAACAATAGAAGAGCATAAGGTGAAACAAACCAAAGCTAGCTACAGGAATACTTACAAGAGACTTGCTTGGATTCTCATAATACCACCCATTCACAAAGGCCGCAAGGATTCCTTGTGCTGCCATTACAAACACAAGCATTGCATTCATACCAATCCACTCCAGGAACAGGAATGGTACTCTATATCCCCACACATCAATCTACACATCACAGTAATTATGAGAAAAATAAATTACCTTCAAATATGAAGAAATCGATAACTCAAAATTTGGAAAATTAAAAACTACCAGTAAGTAGAAGGCCGAGAAGACAATTCCTGCAGCCCCCGCAGTGAAACAGACATAACTGATGCTGTAGAGCTGCTTGTTCATCGGAATGGCTTCAAAACGGAAAAACATTAGTCAGTTATTGATGACGCTTTTGGTATAAGAGTTCAATTAAATGTGTGATAAGAAAAGTGAATGTACCATTAGTGAAATGAAGTATGATGGCAATGATGAGCAAACCAACCGCCATTGATCCCCAATGCTTGAGTCTTTCTACATGACCCTGCAGAGATTATTCAGAAATTAGATATATCATGAGTTTATTTGAGTTCTTTTGCTACGAGTACAGTAAAAGATGTCAAGAAAAAAGTATACAGTAATCACCTTAAAATGGATCAGAACATGACCATAGTGGACTCCGATAGTTCCTGAGACGATGGCTGATATTGAGCTGGAAGCAATACGAACAAAATTCAAGTATATCTTGTAAGAAAAACTAATTTCAAAAGGAAAAAAATTATATAAGATGTGGAACATAAGCAGACCTCAACAAGCCTTCTGGTTCAAAGGGAGCAAGGCACCAAGAAGGAGCATCAGCTCGAAGTGGTCCTGTAAGTGGTGAACTATATGTACAAGCCTGACCATTTCACCAAACAAAAAGTGTAACTTAGAAACAAAAGAGAAGAGGGTGAAGGAAGAAAAATGATTTTTTTGTTTTGATAATTTAGAATGCTAATTTTAATTATGTTACCTTTGATCGAATCCAAACTGGCTGTGAATACAGATGGTTTATGCCCCAGACCTGCCTGTCGACGTAACCAACTGCATTACAAGCTTGACCTAGGTGCCCTCTCACACCGCATTGGACCTGAAAATGCGTCGTTTATTATTCAGTTACAAACATAATTAGATATACTGAAGAAACACAGAAAATGCAGAGAAATTTATGTTCTGTTGATGCACAGGAAAAAAGGAGGAAATAGAATCTTTGAACATACTGTAAATCTTTTCCCGTCGTTTGGATCCCCATCATTATGGTAGGTGAAGCTCCAGTCCGGAACATATAATGAGAATGTAGTTATCATGTAGATTACAAATGCTATGAACCCGCCAAGCCTGATATTCCGGTAAATTATTTAGCAACAGAATGTTTTTAATCCAAGATAAGAGACAATTTGGCCATATGGGATCAACTTGGATCTAGCAGAGAATAACTATAGCGCAAAGAAAGTGAAATTTTTTATCAAGATAACATTTGAATTTTTCCGTTGCTAAGTTTTTCATTGTTTTTCATTGTTTTTCATCAAGATCAAACAGGTGAATAGAAACTATCTACTTATGCCAATACTACTAACATTTTTCAAAGTAATTCAAGAAGCAAATATTAGAAAATATAGAAGGTATGAATTATGGTCATATATGTGTACTTGTTTCTTACCATTGCCATCGATATGCAGTGAAAATGGTGAAGTGGCCTGAGCCTAAGACAGTTGGCCGGAGCTTTAAAGTCAATGCCTCAATCATAGCCACCACTAAGTAGACCAACGCTATTCTCTATCAACAAGAAGAATTAAAAGTGAGTTAAGTTTTTTGAATATGGTGGGAAAGAAATAGGCGAATCTTTGACAAGATTTAGACAAACAAAGTCCGGCGTTTCAAAAGTATCCTTGATGATACCAAAATAATGTTGGGTTCTTGTACTTGTACAATTAGGTCTTGTAGCTATCTAGACTAAGGGACGACAATTTTTTTCTCTCCTTGGTTGATTAGCTCTTGACTTAGGGTCAGGGCCGGCGCTGAGTTCCCGGAGGCCCAAGGCGGAATGCCCAAATCATTATTTTTGGGCCCCTAATTACAATATAATTTTTTTACGCGCAAAATACGTACCTATATTTACAAAGGGAATATAAATTTGGGGCCCTAAAAGTGCAAAAAAATTGGGGACCTGAGGCGGCCGCCTCACCGACCTCATTGTGGGAGCCGGCCCTGCTTAGGGTCACCACCCTTTAAAATTTTAAGATAATCTATTAGTATCCACCTTCAAATTTTAAGATAATCTATTAGTATAGAATGAGAAAGAGAGACCTGCAGAATTCCACACCATCGAATTTGCTTCATGTCAACACCATAGGAGAGGTCGTCAGGAGCATGCGAGTATCCACCTTTATACAGTAAAATAAATTTGGTTAAAAATGATTAAATATGGAATTATTATGTACCTAAATAATTTGAATTCAGCAGGATATTCACCTTGCAGGATAATTCCCCAGAAGAGAAGCTTTAGTGTTCTGATAACTATCTTTGTGACTGCACTTGTGAGCTTAGGAATTCTCTGTGATGCATTGAAGAATACATCAGTGTTAAAACTTTGAGTTTGATTTCACATTCAGATAAAATATGGGAATCTATATCTCTTCTCTCTAACTCAAGCATTCGTGCGTGACACCATATCTATTGACCAAATCTCTATGTATGCTTGAGATTGGTATCAGGAAATAAGGGGGAGAAAAAATCTGTGCAGTGCATGTGGAAATAAATCCAAGTATACACTACAGTCTATGCTAACTTGTTCATTGATCTAAAATATGGCCATCATGTAACTTGTTCTCAATAAAATTCATTTGATTCTTGCTAATTATTTGTCAGATTTAAAAAATCTTGATTGGTATACTTGTAGGAAAATACCTTGAGAGCAAGAGCAATTGCTACTCCAACAATGAAGAGAAAGAAAGGCATGACGAAATCAGCAAGCGTGCAGCCATTCCATGGAGAGTGATCAATCCGCTCATAAGCAGACCCAGCATCATCTACCAATATCATTACCTGCACATTGTTTCCATCAAAACCAAAACAAACAAGTACGGAAAATGTCGTGTTTAATTATCTGCACATTGTGGTATGTAGTTAATCAATCATACCACAATGGTGAGTCCTCTAAAGGCATCCAAAGCTGCCACCCTCTTGCTCTTCTTAGTCTCAATTACTAGCTTCTTCTCTTCCTCCTGCTCGCCATTCTTTTTACCGTCGTCACCCTCAGCGACAACTTCATCAACTTGTACGTGGTGCTCGCTTGACACTACTATCTCTTTCTCATCTAACTTTTCCTCCATTGTTCCTCTTTTTCTCTATCTTCTTTCCCTTAGGGAAATTTTAAACAAATGAACCTAGTATAAGATTATGGGGAAACTGAGCTTAATTCTATATATTGATGTATAAGGAGTAATGCAGCCAATCACCAGCTATAGTAGCTAGCTTGCCGGCTTAGCAAATGAGTGGGAGAAAAAGAGAGAGAGATGATGATGATGATATCAGAGTGAGAGGGAGAGAGAATGAGACAAGAGGTATTGTTAGTTCAGGACGGCAAATTAGACAGAGACACGAACTGTTTGTCATGGAATTGTAGTAGAAATTTGAATTAGGTACAAAAAAAATAAATTATAAATTAAGTTAAAATTAAAAATCATGCAAGATTCTTGACTATAATTTAGTTTAATCTTCATAAGTGGCCCGAGAATCTCTTGAGTGAATAAGTCCTCTAATATGCATGAATTACTTTTCCCAGCTAAGCAATGAAAAAAAAAAAAAAGAATGTTCGATAATTTCTTTGCTCTTGATTTTGTGTGGACTTACTTGGTCAGCAAAAGTTGACAGCCAACAATTATAGGAAAACATTGTCGTGTTGTCTAAATTACTGAAATGAATAAAAATAGAAGGTGAATTTAAATAGAAGGTGAATTTAATTGTTGGCACGACGGCATACGTGAGAATCACTCTATCATGACTAACCATTACCACAAGTTGAGAAGATATATGAAATGAAACAAGTCGAAAATTTGGAAGCCTCCAATATTTAAAACGTCTTTGTCCTCTCAAAAAGAAAATTAATGCAAAATTTGTTGCTAATTCATAAATCGAGCTAAAATTGCGATTTCTGTAGAGTTGACACTAATGATTTTCCTTTGTCAATGAAGATGAAGACAGCATTCACAATTCAGCCAAAGATTCAGCTATGAAAAGTATGCATGCCCAGCCTGTTGGGATCTCAACTTCATAAGCCTTATTTTTGGTTGTATGTTTTGTTAAATTCTTTTTAGGGCAAAAGCCAAAGTACCCCCCAACGTTTGGCCCGAGTACAAAATGCTCATACAACGTTTGAAAAAATACAATAAACTCATTCTTCCGTTAACTTAACCCTTTCCATTAAGTTATAATTATTAAATTACTTTTTTACCATAACCATTTCATATTCAATCTCTTTCTTTTTTTCTTCCTTAATTTTGTATGGGTTTTGTACTATACTCAATTGATGGCATGATTGACGATGGCATGTTTGATGGCATGTTTGACGGATGGAAAACAACCAATTAAAGACATGTTTGACGAAGAATCGAGTTTGAGGGAGAGGGTATGCAACAATTTTCCCACTACAGTATTGAATGTTGTGGATCACACTCTTCTAAGAGATCTTTCCAGTAAAGAAGAAACATCGCAAAAAGTAGCAACTATCCATCATTGTGTGTCAAATGTCATTGAGTTGGGTTTGTTGTGTTCAAGCTACTCACCAAAAGAAAGAATTCATATGACTAATGTTGTTGTAAGACTGCAAAAGATAAAAATACAATATCTGTCAACATAGCTTGTTCGTGTGCTACAGCTCTATGTTTAGATGGCAAGTACTCCGAATATTTGTCACTTAGCTTCGGCAAACCTTCGATCCCGTATTAGTTTGGGATACAAAAATAAGACTTCATGCACAATACTCGCAAGCTTTAAGAACAACTGAGCACTTTGAAAATGAAAACATCATCTCTAAAGAACAGAAGGAATTGAAATTTGCTTTTCTCAGATTTTGGAATACGACAAATTAAATCCTAACATATATTTACATCAACATGAGGGATTAGTATAACATTGACTAGATTCCATTCACCAAAAGGATAAACAGACCAATCTAATAAACACCATTGTGAAAATTTTGAAGAGGTGGTGCTACAAAACAATTAGTGATAGCTAAACAAATCCATAGGACATGCTCTCTCTTACAGCTCAAACTTACAAACAATCTTTGCCATTTTATCAGTCCTCAATATTCCACCTTGCTGAAATCTACCATTTTGTTGCCAAAGAAATCATGAATGAAGAAAAAAGGAATAAAGGGAAGAACAAGAAAAAATAAGGAAGAAAAAAGGAATGAAGAAAGGGAAGAAAGAGATTGAATATGAAAGGGTAAGGGTAAAAAAGTAATTTAATAATTATAAGTTAACAGAAATGGTTAAGTTAACGGAAGAATGGGTTTATTGTACTTTTTCAAACGTTGTATGGGCATTTTGTACTCGGGCCAAACGTTGGGGGGGTACTTTGGCTTTTGCCCTTCTTTTTAATGGAACGTGGGGGACATTCAACCCACCTTTAAACGATCAAAAGAAAAGTATGCATGCCTGCATCATATTTGACACACAGTACTAGTTTCTTATGTTTGGAATTGGATTTGGCAATCAAAGTCGAATAAACTGTTATTTTTTTCCTATTGATTGTTGTGGAATGATTTTATTTTATTTTTATCGTAAACGGTGGGTGTAAAACCCTCCGCACTTCATTTAAAAAAATTAATAAAATAAACAACCATGATAATTAGGAAAATGATGTTCATGTATCCCAACCGGACCATGAGACTCATTCTTCCCCATAAAAAAAAGAGCCTAGCTATCTCATACAAGATAGTTCCCAACCCCAAAAACAGTGTAATTTCAACCAAAGCACCAAATCCCCCAAAAGTGACAACTCCTCAATACCGGCTTGAGGTGCAACATCCTCCACCTGTTTATAACTCTTCTTCTTCCCCCCCCCCCCCCCCCCCCCCGACTCAACTTCATAGGTTGAAGTACTGACATCTGCATATATATCCTTGATTTTCTTGATTGACTCTGCACCTGTTGTTCAAGATCAAAATATGATATTAGCAATAATCATGAATAACAGTTGTTGATGCATGAGGTGTCTCTATATTGATCTAATGATTCTGTTATTCCTCTATAATCATATCCCTCAACAGATTGCCACTGCCTCAATTCCCCAAATGTCAATGTAACCTTTGGGAATATTATTGTCCCTCCAATCCCCCCAGACATCATGGACTGTCTCCGGTAGCGGCTCGACGATGCAGGATTTGTGCAGCATATCCACCCATATAGGCCTAACGTATCGACACTGAATGAAAAAGTAACCCACCATTTCAGTTTCCAGTTGGCACATAATACAGTTCATGCATCCTGCCACTTTCGCTTTGCCAAATTATCCCTAGTTAGAGCATCTGTAGTCGTTGGCTTATTTGCCAAATTTTCAAAAAATAGAAAATTTTGTGTTGTAGTCGTTGACTATATACCCAAAATTTGGGTTTTTTAGGAAGAGTGGTCTGCCATATTTGGCAGAAGATATAGGAATATGGAAAAAATAGCGGACGAATGATGATATTTCGTCTGTTCGATCGAATGGAAGATCATCTTTCGTCGCTAATTTTTTTTAAAAAAAATTTACGTATCGGACGGGAAATGATTTCCCATCCGTGAACAAATTTTTTATAAAAAAAAACGTCGCGCGGGAAGTGATTTCTCGTCCGTTCATTTTGTTCTTTTTTAAATAAAAAAAAGTCGGACGGGAGATGATTTCCCATCCGTTCGTTTTTTTTATTTAATTTTTTTAAAAAAATTGACAGACGGGAAAACATTTCCCGTCCCGTGATTTTTATAAAAATAAAAATAAAAAAAAATTATACCGGCGGTAAATCTTCCTTCGTCTGTTTAATTTTATGTTTCGAAATTTTATATATATATTCGAAATTTTATATATATATATATATATATATATATATATATATATATATATATATATATATATATATATATATTGATGCGGTTTGTTTTTGGTCGCAGTGTGGATGCGCCAGGTGTGAGTTCGGACTCAATTTGTAACGAGGGAAGAGTACGGTACGGACGGTGAGCGAGGGGCTCGCTTCGGCGCTGGAGGATCGGCTCGGATGGCCTCGCCTCGAGTACCTGCAGACGGTCCTGAAACACCGGGGTTTATCCCGGTGGCGGACCCTCCGACGATCTAGTCAGTCTCTGTGAGAGAGTAGCAATAACTAGGGGAATTTAAGTGGCCAAGATTGATTACCTGAAAAGGTGGGTGAGGGTCTGGTATTTATAGGGAATTCCAACTGGGTTTGGATCTGCTTGGGGGCTGGGTCTGAACCTGAAAGCCCATGGGCCTGACGTGGCAGGAGGCCCAGGGGGTTTAGGGCGGACGTGGTAGTGAAAAGAGTGGTATAGGGCTGACGTGGCAAAGCCCTAGGTGGTATTTGGAGCTGACATGGCTGATCATGGGGCTCCTGTGCCTCTGGGGGAATCGGATGGCCTAAGTCGTGCCAGGTCATCCTCATTCCTTGCCAGACTGGGCGGACGGCCCGTGGGGCTGTCGCGGATCGGAGGCAGGGGGTCATCGAGGCTCGTCGGATACGAGGAGACCAGTTCTGTGGGGGTGAACTTGCGGCTCGGTGCCGACCCTGTAGTGGTCCGAAGCCGAGCCGGATTGTTGTTTTTCTCATTTTTGGGCGAGAGCCGTCCTGGGCCCTGGTTGGGCCCCAGGCCATTTTTACCCTACCACACAAGCCCCCCACTCCTGCGGGGGTGCGGGAGTTAGCCGTGGAGGAGTGTCTATGGTCGTGGAAATGGGATGGCGAATCGCTGGGCCTTCATGAGAAGGCTACCCTGGTGCCAGACCGAATCTCGAGCTGGCGAGGGATTATGGGTCGGCAAGGGTGATGGCGAGCCGTTGAGCCTCCCTGAGAAGACTACCCTGGTGCTAGACCGAACCTCGAGCTGGCGAGGGATTATGGGTCCGCAAGGGTGATGGCGAACTGTTGTGTCTTCCTGAGAAGACTACCCTGGTGCTAGACCGGACCACGAGCTGGCGAGGGATTATGGGTCGGCAAGGGTGATGGCGAGCCGTTGAGCCTTCCTGAGAAGATTACCCTGGTGCTAGACCGAACCTCGAGCTGACGAGGGATTATGGGTCGGCAAGGGTGATGGCGAGCCGTTGAGCCTTCCGGAGAAGACTATCCTGGTGCTAGACCGAACCTCGAGCTGGCGAGGGATTATGGGTCGGCAAAGGTGATGGCGAGCCATTGAGCCTTCCTGAGAAGACTACCCTGGTGCTAGACCGAACCTCGAGCTGGCGAGGGATTATGGGTCGGCAAGGGTGATGGCGAACCGTTGTGTCTTCCTGAGAAGACTACCCTAGTGCTAGACCGAACCTCGAGCTGGCGAGGGATTATGGGTCGGCAAGGATGATGGCGAACCGTTGTGTCTTCCTGAGAAGACTACCCTGGTGCTAGACCGAACCTCGAGCTGGCGAGGGATTATGGGTCGGCAACGGTGATGGCGAGCCGTTGAGCCTTCCTGAGAAGACTACCCTGGTGCTAGACCGAACCTCGAGCTGGCGAGGGATTATGGGTCGGCAAAGGTGATGGCGAGCCGTTGAGCCTTCCTGAGAAGACTACCCTGGTGCTAGACCGAACCTCGAGCTGGCGAGGGATTATGGGTCGGCAAGGGTGATGGCGAACCGTTGTGTCTTCCTGAGAAGACTACCCTGGTGCTAGACCGAACCTCGAGCTGGCGAGGGATTATGGGTCGGCAAGGGTGATGGCGAGCCGTTGAGCCTTCCTGAGAAGACTACCCTGGTGCTAGATCGAACCTCGAGCTGGCAAGGGATTATGGATCGGCAAGGGTGATGGCGAACCGTTGTGCCTTAGAAGGTTTGAGCAGGGCGGCCTGCTGTCTTTGCGGAGCATTGAAGGCGCTCCGGGATCTGTGCAATGTACCAATTTCCTAGGGGCATTAATGGCGCAGCCTAATAAATGCATGGCGCTTAGGCTTCCGTCGTTTGGCTTTCCCAATGTCATAATGGCCGGTCTATGGGGGAGGTTATAAATACCCCTCTCCTCACAGCGGGTTTGATCACAGCAAGGGTGGTCCATCAGCCATCAGAGGTGTCTGCTTTGGCGGACGCCTGTCTCTTGCAAAATTTTGACCCTGAGAGCGTTGGACGGGTGGTCACTCTACTGCCTTGTTCTTCTCTCGTTCCTGATGGCCTCGATGTGAGTGTCAGGGTCGGGGGAGAACAAGGCAGAAGAGATGGCGGCCGTAGTCTGGGCTCGGGGGACAAGGTGCTGAAAGGTTTTAACCCTGGGGACCTCGGACTGGTGGTGACTTTGCCGTCCGGATCCTTTTTTGGGTCAGACGGCCCTGACACGGCTATGTGCCCGAAAAAGATTCGGACGGGAGGGGTATCAACCGAATTCCGGACCTAGGGCTGAGGAGCTTCGGATAGATGGGTCGTTTCCGATCTCTATCTTCCTTCTGGTGCTGACGGTTTCTGATGGTCAGTCAGCCCAAAAGAGTTAGAGATTGAAGGTGGGCCGATCTGCTTTCCGATAGGGTTCTAGGCGATGGTGGCTTTTCTCCCACCCGGGAACAATTCGGGGTTTCGGCTGCCGAGGCCGTAAGCCCCGAGTTGTTCGTGGGTGAGAGGGGAGCCGATCGAGCCCTGGAGCCCGGGGCGGATGTCTAAGGACGACACCTTAAATCTTAAGCAAAAATTTTTCTCCGCCGAACACTTCATTCGAACCGACCTCTGTGTGGTCTCCAACCGGCGCTAGGTGACGTCAGCAGCGCCAGTTTCGAGGATGACGTGGCACGATTCTATTGGTGTCAGACGCGCGCTATTCGAAGAACAGTAACGCGATAATCGAGGCGTTGCCTCTCTCTCTATAAATATCCCCCCCCTCTTCTCTATTCTGCTCATTTCCCTCCTGCTGTCTTCTTTAAAAAGAAATCAAACACTTCAGCGTTCGGCTTTGACTGTTTTAGCGGCACCGGCTCATCAGTCCGAGGCATTCAAAAGGTTAGTTTGTAAGTTTCTTTTGTTAGGCACAGATGTCTAGGGCTCAGTCTGGCTCGTCAGTGTCGACGTCGAGGGGGGAGGGGAACCCTGTCTCAAAATCGACTTCGTGGGAGGAGCCAGTGTGCGAGGAAGAGTCGGTACCTGGTGTGAAGTCTTCCGATTCGACTTCGTGGGAGGAGCCAGTTTGCAAGGAGGAACCGGTGTACCATGTGAGGCCGTTACGCTCCCGGAAACTTTTCGTGGTGGAGAGTAGCGAATCTGAGGAGGCAAGCGACAGTTCGGACGAAGTCCAGATTCTAGAGTCGGCTTCCGAAGAGGAGGGTGGCCCAGAGGAGGGTGAAGCCGAAGGGGCTCGGATAGGAGGTGCAGGGGGGAGATCTACAGGTTAGGGTGTGGGTTCGAGCCCCACGTCGTCCGGTCTGGGGCGATTATCTACCCCCTCGCCGGAAAGAGCCAAGAAGAAGAGGGCTCCGAAGAAGAAGGGGTTGAGGGTCGGTGGCTCGAGCCAGGCGCCCGTTTACCGCAACTTAAGGACAGGGTCGCCCGTACAACCGAAGCCGTTCCGTCGGTACCCCGACGACCTTTCCGATAAGGAGCTTTTTGGGGTCCAGCCATCTTCCCCGAGCCGGAAGAGGGTGAAGATGGACACGCTTCCGACCTTCTTGGAGGCTGGTGACTTGGAGGCTTTGCAGTTGGCGTACCACATAGGGTCCGGCTACGAGCTCATGTTGCCGAACTCTACCCTGCGCTCGACCGACCCCCTGCCTGCTTGGTACTGCGTCTTCCCAGTGGACGCCTTCATCTCTGGACTGAGGCTGCCGGTCCATCCGTTTGTTCGGGAGGTGTTGAATTGGGCGTCCCTGGCACCGATGCAGTATGGGCCGAACTCCTGGAAGCAGATCATCTGCTTCGTGCTGTTGTGCGAGGAGCAGAAGGTGCCCCTTCGGTTGGGCATGTACCGGGCGATGCTGGGGATCAGCTCATCGGGGGAGTCGGAGGGTGTTTATTATATCTCGCCTCGGAGTAAGGAGAAGGTCGTCCACGGTCACCCGGACTCTATCAAGGAGTGGAAGAAAAAATATGTGGTGATCCGGAGTGAGGAGCCTTGGGACATCCCTACTCGATGGAACCATTACAAGCCGAGCTTCAAAGCGCCGAGGCCGAGGGACCTGACGGTCGAGGAGTGGAGGTTCGTTGAGCGCCTCCGTCTGTCGCACAGTATCAGTTGGCCGAAGGTGACGGTGGGTCACCTGGCGAGCGTCGGACTGAGCCCGGCCGTACTTTGTATGTAGTTGTTTCTTTTCTCTCGGTCTTGTTGTTCTTTTGCGCTCATTGTTCTTAATGGATCTTTTCGCAGGTATGGATCCCGAATCGATCAAGGCAAAGAGGCTCGTCATGAAGAAGCAGAAGGCCGAGAAAAAGGGGGACGCGATGAAGACGAGGGGGTCGTCCCAGGTGGTCTCCGAGGCCCAAGACGAGCCTCCAGCCAAGAGGACACGCTCGGAGACAGGCAAGGTGGCGGTTGCTCTGAAGAGCTCGGACCAGGGCAAGGTTGTTGATCTTGATAAGGGGAAGGGTCCCCTGGTGGGGTCGGAGGTAGAGGAGAGGTTGCGGCGACCGTGGGTGCCGGCTTGGTCGATCCGCGAGGGTGACAGCTTAACCCGAGGGCGCCAGGCTGTCGAGGTGGCGGATAAGCTGGCGACCCCCTGGGACCGCGCGGAGATGAATGCCGAGGACCTGGAGGATGCGTACATGCGCCTCGCGCAGGCTAATGTGCTGGTAAGTCTGCCGACCCCACTTGCCTTGTGATAATGTCGTAAAGGAGTCTTTCTTAGTAATGCTTGGTTACTGCAGGCGACCGTGCAGGGTGCCCACGTGAGAGGCCTTTATGAGGCGTCCTTGAAGCGGGAGCGAGACCGGGCTGACAAGGCCCTGCAGGAGATGAAGGAGCTGAAGATAGAGCTCGAAGGCTCGCATTAGAGGGAGCAGAAGATGAAGACCGAGTTCGACGCCAAGGAGGCGGAATGGGCGAAGAAGACGGCGGCTCAGAAGAAGAGGTTCGCGAAGGAGAAGGATGAGTTGACGGAGGCGGGTCAGCTCCTGGTGATCAAAGCCCAGGACGAGTGCTATGCGAAGGCCCTCAGTCATGTGAGGCACTTCTACCCGACCCTCGACCTGTCCAACTTCGACTACGACATGGAGATTGAGGGGACACCGAAGACCCCTAATGAGGAAGGGCCCGTTGATGACCCGGCTGCCGACCTCCCTGTGAACCCGGCTGATGTTGAGGTGGGAAAACAAGTTGTATAGCTTTGTCTTTCTTTTTCCATCTCTCGATTGTATTTGCCTGCCGCGGACTGGCCACCGCATTTTTTGTATGAAGTAATTCCATTTATAGAAGAGAATTTTTGACTGGCCAAGTGTTTTGACCTCGGATATTTCCGAACCATTTTTGCCGATGTGCTTTGAGTGGGCTGGCTCTCTTGTAGGTTACGGCTCCCCTTCCCGAGGTGGACCCCCGTCGTTCCGACGTGGCGTGGCTCCGGAGCAAGGTTGAGGCCCTGGAGGCCACGTTGGTTCGCTACCGAAAGGGGGTTCGTGACAATGATGCGGCCTTTAACTATTATCGGAACAAGTCTGAAGCCCTAAGTGAGGAGGCGAGCCGACTGAGGAGGGCGATGGTGGATCGGGACCTCGGGAGTGTCGGCCTTGGATATACCATGTCGAGTGCATCGGTGCAGAGGCCCTCCTCTGAGAGGCTACTTCGTGATGTCATTGTGGAGAAGGAGATGGAGATACACCGTTATAAGACGATGCTGGGTGTCTCGACATCCTCCTCGGGAGGTCGGCGAGCGGAGGGGGTTCCCTTTGCGTTGCTGCTGCTGGAGCGTGTGCGACCAGTTGATGCCCAGAGCTCCGTGGCTGGTGTGTCGACCGTGGCTGAGCCTAAGGACCACCATGACGAGAAGAGGGCTCATAGTCGCTCGATCGGAGTGGTCCCGCCGTTCGTCGGACCCGAGGGGCCTTAAGATGGCGGCTTCCTTCAGTTTGTGATGAGTGATGTGGTCCTGTAACGGTCTTTGTTTGTTTTTTCAGAACCAAATAAAGGAGTATGAATAAAGAATTCTTTTCATTCTTTGCTCTGGTCGATAGTGTAGTGAATGATGGCGGAGGTGAGGTTCGGCCCCGTCGATCCGTGAGGGATCGGCGCGGGGCATTAGGAAGACTCCCTGGCCTGAAGCCGAGTCGGACCTACCGAGACG
Organism: Hemerocallis citrina; assembly: GCA_017893485.1. Lineage (NCBI taxonomy): Eukaryota > Viridiplantae > Streptophyta > Magnoliopsida > Asparagales > Asphodelaceae > Hemerocallis > Hemerocallis citrina. The sequence goes on from JACEHZ010000090.1 coordinate 588,574, forward strand.
TTGGGGACGATACCGGAGTGAGGACTCGGGTGCCGATCCCATTGTCCGGTGTTAGGTCGGGGCTGCCGAGGCGTTTGGAGTTTGACAAAAAGAGATTTCTTTCATGTATGACAGGGAGGGTCGGTAAACCGGCCCTTTACACGTGAAAGCTTACAAAAAATATTATTTACATTAGCCAAGCTAGAACCTATGTTCGCTCTTCCAGGAACTTCATTAGGTGCTCGGCGTTCCAGGGTCGGCTGATCAGCCGGCCGTCCATATCTGCCAGTCGGTACGTACCAGGGCGTACGGCCTCGACTACCCGGTATGGACCTTCCCAGTTGGGAGCCAATTTCCTCTTCTTGGTTGGATCGGAGACGGACAGTTTTCGTAACACGAGGTCCCCCGCCTTGACGTTTGTAGGGCGGACCTTCTTGTTGTAAAACTTCTCGATCCGTTGTTGATAGATGCTCCTTCGGATTGAGGACTTCTCTCTGACCTCGGCGATGAGGTCCAGGTTGGCCCTCAGGCCGGACGAATTGTCAGTTTCGTCGAAGGCCATGATACGGGGAGAAGGCAGGCCGACCTCGACGGGGATAACTGCCTCTGTCCCATAGGTCAGATTGAACGATGTCTCCCCCGTGGGGATCCTCTTAGTGGTTCGGTGCGCCCAGAGCATGCTAGGCAGTTCTTCGACCCACAGCCCTTTGGGGGAACTGTCGAGGCACTTTTTGAGGCCGTCGAGGATTTGCCTGTTCGCGTTCTCCGCTTGGCCGTTGGACTGAGGGTGGCAAATAGCGGAGAAACGTTGCTGGATGCCGATGTCTGCGCAGAAAGTTTAGAAGTTCTGACCTTGGAATTGAGTTCCGTTGTCCGTGACGAGGATCCAAGGGATTCCGAACCGACAAATGATGTTCTTCCAAAAGAATTGTTGTACTTGGCGCTCGGTGATGCAAATTGGCTCCAAATTGGGAGGGACCTTACAGGATCGCCAAAGTGGTCCGTCCCGGCACATACAGACTAGAAGATCTTGAAGGCGGGGAGATCCCCAGGACTTGGAATGCCGACCATCTCTTAAAATACCAAGAGAGAGCACCAACGCCTCTCTAAGTATTTTGAGATGTCGAACCGTTCCTCTCCTATTACTTGTAATGTTTTTTTTTCTTTTATTTCACTCTTGTAATAACGGCTCGCAACTTTAGAAGCAGCCGACCCTTAGTCATCAATAAAGAGCTTTTTTCATACTTTACTTGTAAAAATTGTTCACATCCCTCTGCCTTCACTCTTCACTCTAACGATGGTTCCGGAGTCCAACACTTGGCTCGATTCTACTCCGCAAGCTCGCCTCTAAGCGGGCTAGGAGTGGGTCGCCATTCAGAATTGCTCCCACGACCGTTGAACTCTAACGATGGTTCCCGGGTCCAACACTTGGCTCGATTCTACTCCGCAAGCTCGCTTCTAAGCGGGCTAGGAAAGGGTCACCATTCGGAATTGCTCCCACGACCGTTGAACTCTAACGATGGTTCCGGAGTCCAACACTTGGCTCGATTCTACTCCGCAAGCTCGCTTCTAAGCGGGCTAGGAGAGGGTCACCATTCGGAACTGCTCCCACGACCGTTGAACTCTAACGATGGTTCCGGAGTCCAACACTTGGCTCGATTCTACTCCGCAAGCTCGCCTCTAAGCAGGCTAGGAGTGGGTCGCCATTCGGAATTGCTCCCACGACCGTTGAACTCTAACGATGGTTCCCGGGTCCAACACTTGGCTCGATTCTACTCCGCAAGCTCGCTTCTAAGCGGGCTAGGAGAGGGTCGCCATTCGGAATTGCTCCCACGACCGTTAAACTCTAACGATGGTTCCGGAGTCCAACACTTGGCTTGATTCTACTCCGCAAGCTCGCTTCTAAGCGGGCTAGAAGAGGGTCGCCATTCGGAACTACTCCCACGACCGTTGAACTCTAACGATGGTTCCGGAGTCCAACACGTGGCTCGATTCTACTCCGCAAGCTCGCTTCTAAGCGGGCTAGGAAAGGGTCGCCATTCGGAATTGCTCCCACGACCGTTGAACTCTAACGATGGTTCCGGAGTCCAACACTTGGCTCGATTCTACTCCGTAAGCTTGCTTCTAAGCGGGCTAGGAGTGGGTCGCCATTCGAAATTGCTCCCACGACCGTTGAACTCTAACGATGGTTCCGGAGTCCAACACTTGGCTCGATTCTACTCCGCAAGCTCGCCTCTAAGCGGGCTAGGAGTGGGTCGCCATTCGGAATTGCTCCCACGACCGTTGAACTCTAACGATGGTTCCGGGGTCCAACACTTGGCTCGATTCTACTCCGCAAGCTCGCTTCTAAGCGGGCTAGGAGAGGGTCGCCATTCGGAACTGCTCCTACGACCGTTGAACTCTAACGATGGTTCCGGAGTCCAACACTTGGCTCGATTCTACTCCGCAAGCTCGCCTCTAAGCGGGCTAGGAGTGGGTCGCCATTCGGAATTGCTCCCACGACCGTTGAACTCTAACGATGGTTCCCGGGTCCAACACTTGGCTCGATTCTACTCCGCAAGCTCGCTTCTAAGCGGGCTAGGAGAAGGTCGCCATTCGGAATTGCTCCCACGACCGTTGAACTCTAACGATGGTTCCGGAGTCCAACACTTGGCTCGATTCTACCTCGCAAGTTCGCTCCTAAGCAAGCTAGGAGTAGTTCACAAGTCGGAGTCGCTCCCACAACCGTCGAACTACTCTTACGATGGTCAGCGAGCCCACTATTAGGTAAGGCTCGACTCATCTCACAAGTTCGCAAGATTAGGAGACCGAAGCGCTGCTCGGCACCACTGGCCGAACGCTCATGTCGTCGAACCGCGAACGAGCAAGAGGCCGGCTCAGGGACCTCGATGCGATGAACACAGTCACAAACAAAACGACTACACAAAGCTACAAAGGACATGCAAGTTCGAGAAAGAAATGTTATTGATAATTAGGATACAGTGCAAAGCGACTCTTCCATACAACAAGGTTACAAGGCCTTAAAGTACAAAAATTATAATGCCGACCCACTACACTTGGCTTTGAAAACGATCATCAATGTCCCGTTCGTTCGTCAGTTTGGCAACCTCGGCCGTCAGTCCCTCTCCCTCCGTCCGAAACTCCGCCTCTACAGTCTGCAAGTGACGGATCTCAGAAAGCAGATCGTCCCTCTCCGCTGTTATTTTCGACAAATTGCGCCGAACGCACTGGATCCGAAGGGCGTTGATAAAGGCGGTCGACGAACTTTCGTCCTCTCCTGTGGGGGTCATCTCGGCGATCCTGCTCTCCAGACGCCGGATCTCGATGTCTCGCCGACCTAGGATGAGCCGAAGATGGTTCCGCTTGCTTTCGGCTCGGCACAATCCCAGCTCGACTTCATAGAGCCGCTCTCGGCACCTCGCCAAGCACAGCCTCATCACCCCCGAGCCAGCCTCGGCTCGAGTGTGGTCATCCGAGCGAGTGGGCTCGACGTCTTGAGCTACCACCACGGGCTGAAAAGAAGAAGAGACAAACAACAAAATTTCAAACATTGCCGAAGTCCAACACATGAATCCAATATTCCCAACGCAGCATCAGAAGCAAAGCAAAGGTCTTTATTCAAATAAAGTAGCTCTACATACAACTAGACCGACGCTACAGCAGAGTTTTACAATAATTTAAAGGAACATAATACAACTTGTTCAGTGTCTCTTCGGAAGGGGAACGCTCCGGTTCAAGAAAACGCGGGGGCGGCGACGCCTAACCTCCGAGCGCGATTCCAAACCAGCGAAATGAGATCCCCCTTCGCCGCTAACTCTAGCTGTGGCGCCAACTGAGGCGCCGCTAGACGAGACAGCTACACTACTCTGAGCGTCAGCAGGACTCCGCCTCGCCGCAGGCAAACGAGTCGCAAGTTCGTAGAAAGTGATCCCTCTCTCGCTCTCTTCGTGAGTACACGACGTACTACGAACGTTGGCCCTCTCAGGCAGAGGCTTGAGCGACGCGATCTCTTTCTCCAGCTCGATAATCCTATCTCTCAGAACATTACCCTCTGTCGACATCTTCCGACGAGGAGGTCTTGACGAGCCCGCAACATTGGCACTATCGGTCGCAAGACGTCGATAATGGGTGACCTCGATCCCCCTGTCTATCGTAATCCTCCTAAGCTTGTCGACCTTGGCCAACAACTTTTGGCGCTCGGACGACAACTTCTCCAACTCGGAAAGTAACTTCTCTTCTTCCGCCAAATGTTCTTTCTCCGTTACCTCCAAATGACGGTTCTCGGCCAAGAGCTCGTTATTCTTTTGCTCGACAACGAAAAGCTCCCTACGAAGCCGCTCTATCTCACTTTCGGGACGAGAAGCTTGGGGTTGCTTCCGTAGTTGCTTCAACTCACGACAATACCCCCTCGCAGCTGCTTTTATCTCCTCCAACTTCAAGAGCATATAAAACCGCCTCTCTCGGCTTTGAGAAAGCGCTCGCTTCATTTCTTTTAGCTCCTTACGAAGATGCGAAACCTCCGTGATCGGACCAAACTTCACCTGAAAAGCAAAGATAAATCCGATGCCCAACACTTGGAGAATTTTGCAACTAGTCAAACACAAAATTCGAGGCCTAACACTGGGAGAATTTTTGGCCAAGCAAAAAGTGTTTTCATTCAAAACTCAAAAAGCGTTACAAGAGCGGTGGCCAGTCCGCAGTTAGGCTTTACACATAAAAGAAAAAGAAGCAAAAAGAAGACCAAAGATGCAACCAAGTCAGGGGTCGACCTTTTTGTCGCTTGGGTCTGTCTGCCGACCCCTCGACGATTCCTTTGTCCTCGTCCTCGTCATCGTCCTCGGAGTCATCCTCCTCCTCACCTTCGGCCTCTATCTTGCCCGTGCCTTCGACACCATCGACCTGTCCCTCGGGGCCGAGCATTGCCGGAGGAAGCTCCTCCTCCCCCTCCACAGGGTCGTAAAAGTGGTAGGAGGAGGTGTCGAACCCCGGGTTCCGAGATGCGATATGAAGTAGGGCTCGGCCGTACGCATCCTCCATGTTCTTAAACATGTGCTCCTCGGCCTCTTTCTGGACAGCCCTCTTCGCCCTTGCCACCTTCGATTGGTGCTTGGCCATGACCTTTTCGGTCTCCTTCCGAGCTTTCTCCGCCTCCGACCGTGCTTTGGCCAGCTCCTCCTTAAGCGCGGCATTCTCCATCTCCGAGGCCTCGAGCTTGGCTGCCTCGTCTGCCGACCGCTGCATAGCTTCGGCCAGCTTCGCCTCCAACCCCGCCACTTCGGTACCGCACTTTGCTGAGAGGAGTTGCTCGGCTTCGAACAGCTTCACAGCTTTCGCACGCTCCGACCTCTCCCGGTCGCACAGCGCCGTCAGCTCCTGTTCTTTGCTCGCGAACTCTTCGAGCAAAAAGTTGAAGTGGCAGAGGGTCTGAAAAGAGAACAAACAGTTAGAATCCGGACCTAAAAACTTGGGAAATTTCGAAAAAATACTTCAAGAAGAAAGTGTTCGGTCTACTTACCGACATCGTGTTCCGAGCAATCTGCATTGTAGCGTCCCCGACCTCCCTGGACTTAAGCGCCGCTCGGTCCTTCGGGGTCGGCAGGTGCGTCACCGCCTGCATACAAATGTTGCCGTCCCCCAGGAAGCCGTCGACCTTCATTACTTGCCAGTCGGGGACGAAGATCTGCTTATGCTCCTCGGTCAGAATCTTCTCCGCTTCGGCGGTGAGAGGCAAAACTTGAAGGGCTAACGCCGCGCTCACGTTGAACGCGCCGCTCGACGAGCCAGGAGCATCTGTCTTCGCCGTTGGAGTCGGCGCATCCGAGATAGGAAGATCGGAGGCCGCGGCCTGGTCTTGCTCGGGATCGGCATCCAGGAGCACGACCACTTGCAGGTCGGTGGTCTTTGGGACCGAAGGTATCTTCTGCGCTCGGCCGCCCTGAGGCCCTGTCGAGGGTCTCTTCTTCTTCTTTGCCTCCTACTCCCTAGCCGCCTTGGCCTTCGCCATCAACGCCTTATAGTCCATGCCGGAAGACTCTGCACAAACCGAATGAAAGAACTTAGAAAAATTTTCAAGGAACTTCAAGGAAAAAGTAAAAATACTAGAAGCATACTGGGATCGATCAGACTGAGACCCCCTCGGAACAAGGCCTCCTCGGTGATGTCCTTCCAACTAAGCGTCGGCAGGCTGAGGAGTTTCTTGAGGACTTCAGCCTGCTCGTCACTTAGCACTGGCTCTCTCTTCGTTCGCTTGGGGAGGCCCTCCCTCGACCAAGCTATCGGAATTCCCCAGGGTTCGGGAGCTCGGACAATAAAGTACTTCTCCTTCCAATGCTTGATCGAGTCCGGGTTCTCGATCAACTTCACGCCTGTCCGCGGAGAAAGGTAGAACCTCTGCTCGTTCCTGTTCGGCTGGCAAAGACGGTAGAGGCTCCGAAGAAGGAACAGACTTGGCTTGGCGCCGATCTCTTGACACCGAAGAACAAACGCCAAGACATGCCACCAAGTGTTCGGCATCAGCTGGGCAGGACTCAGGCCGTACCAATTGAGGACCTCGACAATGAACGGGTGCAACGGCAAACGAAGCCCGGCGGCCAAGGAGTCGACCGGAAAAATGCACGTGTCGGCCGAAGACGACGTGCAGGCTCGGAAACCGGGTCTGGGGAGAAGTAGCCCGTACTCAGCAGGGATCTGAAATCCAGTCCGGATCCGGTGCAGATCAGCCTCGGTAAGGACCGAAGAGATTTGGTCCACCTCGGACATCTCTCTCGGCTCGTTCTCCTCTACCGACTTGGCGGTGCCCTGGGTCACCTTCTCCAACATTTCTTTGGAGTAGCTCCGTACTCCCCCCACGCTCGACAGAGTGATCGGCTGCCGACCGAACTCCCCTGCCGTCTTCGGCTGCTCTATGACCGTAACCACTCCCTTACCCTTCCGGGACCTCGGTGAAACCTCCTGGAGTGGCTCGGCGACCTCCCCACTCTTGCTCGGCCAGACCACGGTCTGCTCGGTCGGCTCTACCACCTCCTTCTCTTTACCCTCTCGACCAACGACTCGGTCCGAGGCGGGGGTCTCATCCGAAGAAGTAATCTTAACCATTTTTTCTAAAGAGAAAGGAGAGAGACTGACCTTGAAATGACTGTTACGGTCGGAAAAGTTCGCCGGAGCAAAGAAACACCTTGCCGCGACAGCTAGCAGCGCCACCCGGGAGCTAAAAACTTCGATGGTGAAGAGTAAAAACTTGAGTAAGAAATTGAAAGTGAATAATGAGATTGGGGGTGGGGGAGTGAAGATTTATAGTAAAAGAAAAAGTCTCTTGGACTTCGTAACGTAAGGGCGCGACTCTTGATCAGGCTTTTGAAGAGTTACGAAAGCCCAAACGACTTTGTAACCAAGCAGCAACGGTTGGCGAAAAGGCAAAACGTTTCAATACAAGTCGAATAGCTCGGCACACACGGGATCTAAATCCGAGCGACGTGCGATCCGACCCCAACATCAAGGAGCCCGTCTCGAGATTCGTGCCACCATCCAACGGCTCAGATCGCGCCGCGTCGCTCGGACAGCCGAGCCCCTAGACCTCCGGTCGGCGGCCGAGCAAGTGCCCATCCGAGCCCCAAAACGGAGAAAATTCACTTCTCCCTCAACATTCGTGTAAGATCTCGATCAGACGGTCCAGATCTTACCAACGTCGCTAAACGACAAGATAGTATTTTCTTGGGAACTGGGCCCGTCTCGAGATTCGTGCCACCAGCCAACGGTTCAGATCGCACCGCGTCGCTCGGACGACCGAGCCCCTAGGTTTCCGGTCAGCTGCCGAGCAAGTGCCCATCCGAGCCCCAAAACGGAGAAAAATCACTTTTTCCTCAACATTCGTGTAAGATCTCGATCAGACGGCCCAGATCTTGCCAGCGTCGCTAAACGACAAGATAGTATTTTCTTGGGAACTGGGCCCGTCTCGAGATTCATGCCACCATCCAACGGCTCAGATCGCGCCGCTTCGATCGGACAGCCGAGTTCCTAGACCTTCGGTCGGCGGCCGAGCAAGTGCCCATCCGAGCCCCAAAACGGAGAAAAAAGCCGCCGAGCGACAACGACCGTTAGATCTTCCAGAAATTCGCGCTTCTGGTGATGAACGGTCCAGATCGTGCCACGTGTGCTAAACGACAAGATAACATTTTTTTTGGGAAACGTGCCTCCTCGAGATTTGTGCCGGGATCCGACGGCACAGATCGCACCATGTCGCTCGGACTGCCGAGCCCCTAGACCTCCGGTCGGCTGCCGAGCAAGTGCCGTTCCGAGCTCCAAAAGCGAAAAAATGGCTGCCGAGCGACTACAACCGCCAGATCTCTCAAAAATTCGCGCTCGCGCGAGATCAACGGTCCAGATCAAGCCACGCCATAAATAGGTATTAAAAATCAGTTTTTATTTATTTTAATCGTTTTATTTATTTAAAAATTGCGAAAAAATTACTAAAAATTCGGGAAAATTCACTAGAAATTCTAGAGAATAATTATAAATTCAGGGGAATATTTTTGAACCCCTGAACGAACAATTATTGCCTAGAATGTATTGTGAAGGCCCCCGAACGACTGGTTAACACATCGCAAAATTAAATAAATAATCCGAAAAAATAGATAAAAACCATCGGATATTCAGAAAAGCTTAAGAACAGCTTACAGCTTCAAAAATCACCTCACTACCCCCTTCAAGATTCAAAACCCTCCATTCGGACTCCGATACAACTCCACCAGCCACTAAAACAGTTAAACTACTCCTCAAAAGCTGATCAAACTCAGTCTTTAGGAGTGGGGGGCTCGTGATATGGCTAAAAATGGGGTTAAATCGGAACCATCCAGATGGGACACGAATCTTGAAGCTCAAGGGTAAAACGGTAATTTCACCCACCGACGGGTCTGAAGCGGGTACTGGTTATCTTCCCCTAAGACCCACTTACCCGCAAACGAATCCACCTCAACTGGGTGCGGGTTTCAACCCACAGCAAACCCGGTCCAGAAGGGATAGAATTAGGGTTTCTGATTCAATCCTAATCAACGGCCCTGATTCATGGTTATCCCTTCACTAGCGATTAGAGATTACATTCCTTATCTAACCACAGGGGGATTACATTCCTAATCTGATCCCAGCGGTGCCTATAAATACCCCCCATCCATCTCCATTAAGAGGTAATCAATCTTTTACCAGTTTTTGCGTTCTTTCATAATCTTTCCTGATTACTAACTTGAGCGTCGGAGGGTGCGTCACCGGGAACAACCCCGGTGTCTCGCACTTTTTGCAGGTGTACGGCAGGAGTCGGCGTCAAACTCCGACGGAACAGGTATACAGGTTTGCTATTTAGTTTTCCTAAGAATCCACAAATTCCATCTGTTTGCCCCCACACCGATTTTAGCGGCAACACCACCCCATCTAGAATATCCCTCCCAATAATAAATCTTGTCCGGTACTCCTCCATAATGTCTTCAATCAGACCTCTACGTTTATTTGTTAAGACTTTCTTGATAGTATTAACTGAGCAGTTAAACAAGCTGATAGGCCTATAGTCCCCAACCTCTGTAGCCACATTTTTCTTTGGAATTAGACATACGTTGGCGTAGTTTAATCGGCCCAAATCTAATGAACCCTTATAGAAACCATTCATGGCGTCCATTAAGTCATTCTTGATAATTTCCCAAATTTGTTTGTAAAAGAAAACTTGGAACCCATCTGGTTCTGGCACCTTATCCTAACTCATCCCCCTTACTGCCACCTTGACCTCTTCCATGATAAATGGATCATGTAGTGCTGCAACTCGTTCCCGAGTCTCTTCCGGTAACTCCTCCCAAAGATTTTCCGCGGACTCGCATTGTCCATCCATGTTTTGGCCAAATAATTCCTTGTATGTGTCGTGAACGTGCTTTGCTATATGTAGTTCCTCATACATTGTGTTTCCCTCAATATCCAGTGAGTGGAATGAAGTTGTTCCTCCGTTGCATGCATGCGACCTTATGGAAGTATTTTGTATTTGCATCCCCTTCTACCAACCATTTTACCCTTGACCGTTGGCGCCATATGATTTCTTCCTTGTTATAATTATGCAAAAGTTTTTCCCTACAAGTCATTAGTCTCTGAAATTGATTATCATCCAATCCATCCGCCTCCTTCTTCCTTTCTAGCTCATTAATCTCTTTCAAAATCGATTCCTTCATTTGAAGTATATTCCCAAATGCATCTTTATTCCATTGTCCTAGCCTTCTTCTGAGTCTTGAGAGTTTCCTAACCAACCTAGTTACTGGTTCTGCCTGAATGATTTTCCCTTCCCAGCTTGTCTTGACCAGTTCATGGCACTCGTTATTGGTCAGCCACATTTTCTCAAAGCGGGAGATTTTGTTTTCTGCTTTCCTTCTTCCTTGGTGCTTATAATGATAGGAACATGATATGAAGTATTGCAGATGCACGATCTTGCCATAGACAAGGGAAAATTCGTCTCCCAGTCAGTAGATATAAGAATTTTGTCCAGTTTAGCTAGAACTAGTACCCTTCGATGATTAGACCAAGTAAAACAACGGTCATTAACAGAGATTTCCATCAACGTCTGATTTTAGATGACCTTGTTGAATTTTCTTCTATCATGTATGTTACTTACCCCTCCTCTTCTTTCATGCATGTGCCTGACGATATTGAAATTCCCTCTACCATCCATGGCAGATTTCATTTGTCCCTAATGTAAATTAATTCATTCCAAAGCTCTGTCTGCGGCTCCTATCATTGTGGAATGATTAATTTTTATGAATTCACATATATTGCAAGTGCCCATATTTGTGAATCAAAATCTGACTTGGTGCACAATTATAGATAAGGTTAATCGATTTTAAATGCTCTGCTATCAAAATAGGTTTTTAAGGTTAATCGATTTTGAATGATCACTTTGACTAAGAATTTCACCTATATTCTTGAGAAGAAATGCACGAACATTGACCCCCGAACAAATTATAGTGAAATTTTCATTCAAATCATGTGGTTGGAAGCAATATACACTCCTGGCCGAATTCTATTTGGACTGTTTTGGAAAGTAATTGAGTATGATATGTGGTTGTCTTCAAGCATATGGAACTCTCCCAGTGAGTACCACCATTACTTAATTTGCAATTAAGTTTGGAGGGTTTAGGGGAAGATTCTCCTGCCTTTTGAATGTTCTAAGGGAATCTTGTATGATTAACCATAGACACTGAAAAGAGGCACTAAACTAAACTATTATATGTTTGCGTTGTTGATTAACAATAACCATTTGTGTAGTTAGGCCCTTTTCTTCTTCTCCTTTCTATTTTTTCGTTTTTTTTTTTTTTTTTGGGATAAACGGATAGGATCCAAGGACCCCACCACAAAACATATTATATATAATCAAAAGAGTACAATATACAATATGCACAGATCAGTTTATAAGATGTAAGACCGAAAAGGAACACAACAAGAAAGAAATAGAGCTAAGATAACAGAAGAAGATCACCGTAATCGTGGTAATCAGACCCTCTAAAAAGAAAGAAAATGTAGCAAATGAGCAAAGTGCCACCACAGGAACTGGACAGACAAAACTATATATATATATAGAGCAATGCTATTAAGAGCTGGGAAGCTGAATGCCTTATCGAGAGCTGGAGCTAACAGCCATCCGATCTGAATTGATTCAGATCGAATGGCTGAGATCAGATCCCGTTCTCCATCTATTTTGTTGAGGGTAAAATGGTCATTTGGCCCCCTCTCCTTATCTTTTGGCATGTTGGATCTCAACTCAAATCCCGCTCTCTCTATTCGATCGTAAGAAACCCTTCTCCTTCTTCGATGAAACCCTCAACCCTTCTCCTTCTTCGATCAAATCCCGCTCTCTCTATTCGATCCCGCGCTCTTCTCCTTCTCCGTCGTAAGAAACCCTAGCCGCGCTCTCCTTCGAATTTCTCTCGAGCTCTCCTTCTTCGATGAAACCCTAATCGATCTGAGAGAAACCCCATTCTCCTTCTACGATTTCAAATTTCTTGGATTCGGTCACTCTCTTCGACGAGAAACCCTAGCCCATCTCATCCGCTGGTCGAATGGCTGTCTCTTTCTCTCTCTCTCTCTCTGCTATCGTAGATCCAAATCACCATTAGGGATGCGAGGCGGTCTCTCTCTCTTCGACGTCAAACCCAGCTTCCGATCAGGGTTTCGATTCATCATCGATTCGAATAGAATCCCTAGCAGCCCCCAATCATTCTTTCTTTTCTGATAGCAGAGAATTGCCAATAGCAATTTTCCATGGAGCGTATTTGAAGGGGTGCAAGCAATTTTCAAAATTGCCAATAGCAGAGAATTGCCAGAAATCCCAGAACATCTTTCTTTTCTGATGCAAAAAAATTTGTAATGCTATGCTTGCAACGTAATCCAGCTGCCCGTCCAACAGCAACCCAATTGATGGATCATCCTTTTGTTAGAGATCAAGCAACTAATTCCAGTGTGTTCAGAGATATGTCGTCTCCACTCACTGATACAACCCACAGAATTGTATGGTTTAATTTCTTGATTTATGTCCTTTTCGTTATTTAGTGTTGGAGTAGAATTGCATGTTTTTCGAGTTCACTTCTATAACCAGTTAACCTACAGCCAGTTGTTTATTTATATTCAGGCTACTATGGATCTTTCTTCGAACAGAAGTATCTCTCCTCTACGTGAGAGAGTACGGAGTGCGATTTCCCACAGCAACAAGAAATCAAAGGTACATTCAGTTTCTTCATCAGCTAAACACCAAAGTTCGTTCATTTCTTATTTTCCTTGACCACACAAAGTTTAAAATTTTATTTGCAGTGATGGTGATGAGGACATCTTTCCTGTTTAGTTTATTCAACTACCATTTATATTTCTGGCAATTATAGCCATATGTAATCTTTTTGTATTTTTTAGATTTTGAGAATATTTTCGAGATTTGCATGAAGATTTATTTTGAGTCTATTTAAAGGCCTTGAGATTAATGAGAAAGTATGTCATTATTGATTAAAAAATTCTGTGTTGAGTTTTTGCTCTTCCTCCTTCTTCTTTGTGTGATACAATTGAGATCTAAAATTAGGGTTTGTGATAAATCCTAATCAATTTTAGAGTTAGTGATTAATTCTAAAATCTATCCCCAAATTAAAATTCCCCAAATACAAATTCCTAACATTAATTTCCCTAATCCCAAATATCAAAACCCTAATCACATCCCCCACATACCAGCCGCCATCCTCCCCCTTCTTCTTCTCCCTTCCTTCTTCTTCTCCCGAAACCCACCAAAACTCCAAACCTAGTCATCCCCAGTTCCCCATCTCGCTACCCCCTCTCCGTCGACCCACTCTACCTCTGTCGACCACCACACATCTTCCCCTCAACCGCCGCTGCCCTTTCTCCATCCCCTCGTCGCCTCTTCGTCTCCCTCCCGATCAAGATCCCCACCCCCAAATCCATCCCGAATCCTTCCCCTAACCCATCTAATCCAAAACCCTAATACCAGCGGACCCCAACAGCGTCAACTGCCAGCCTTCACTTGCGCCGCCTCCGTGCGCCTCCACCGGCGCTGTCGCACTTCGCCGACGACGCCACCGCCCCGCTCGCCGTCAACCACCGGAGACCAGATCTGCCAACTACGTGGCTTCGTTGCTGACTTTGCTAGCTGTGTTGCTGTGATCTTAGTTGCTGCCCAACTCCGAGATCTACGTTGGTTTTCTTCACATTCGGTATACTCTTTCCATTCTTAATATTTGTGTTCTACTGCCTTATCATCTAGTCTATTATCTGATTTGCCTGTCGTCCACAAAAATAATTGAGATTGAGTGTTCCACATGCCTGAATAGAGTACGAATCAGTATTGAATTTCTTACTTGCTAAAACACGTAGGGATTTAATTGATTGTAAGGTTGATTTATTAATTGGGACTGTTACACTTATTCAATTCTTGAAAACCCATCGAACCTGTTAACTGTTACAAATTTCCAACTTAGATCCGCACTTTCATGTTGGTAAAATTAACCCATTAAAATTCTTGGAAATTCTCTATTTTAGGGTTGGTTTTACATCATTTTGGTATCAGAGCGAAGGTTCTTAAAACCCTAGTTCTTGCATCGTAGGCATCATTTTTGCATTCATTTAGGATTGTTTAGTCTTTTATTTTATTTTTGTCTTTCTTTTATTTTAGGTTATTTCAGATTCATTAAAAAAATTTAAAAAAATAATAAAAAAAAAAAAATAAAAAATAAAAAAAAAAAAAAAAAAAAATTAGGACACACACGATCCCTAGTTTCCACTTTTGGTGAATGCGTCTTCGCAGCACCATCACAGATCCTGAAGAGCCTTTCCTATCCCTTCCCAATCACCCAATTAGGAACCCTAGACTCTTCAGACCTGAAATGGACAACCCTGATATCTCCGCTACCCTAGCTGCCATCCAAGCAACTCTTGCCAATATCAATCAGAGGCTTGAGAAAGTGGAGTTAAATCAAACCATTGTCCCTGAGCTTCATGCCAATCGTCAGATCCCTCAAGGGAATGTTCATGACGTGCGACGTCAAGAACGTGACCCTGACGAACAATATAAAAAGAACGTTAAGGCTGACGTTCCCCAGTTTGAAGGCCACATGGAACCCCAAGCTTACCTTGATTGGATACGTGTCATGGACCACTACTTTGTGTGGTTCGACATGAGCGAAGCCCTTAAAGTTAAATTTGCCACTATGAAATTAACGGGTAAAGCTCAACAACATTGGACCAATCTTGAACATGCCCGCAGAGGCCGAGACCTGGCACCCATAGCCACTTGGGAGGCCATGAAATAGAAGCTCACTGAGAGATATGTACCGTTATCGTTCCATACCCGATTGCTAGATTCATGGAACCAACTTTATCAAGGAAGTAAATCCACACAAGAATATGTTGATAAATTCGATGACTTCCTTATTCGGTGCAATGCTTTAGGTAAAGAGAGTGAAGAACAAACTCTCTCTAGGTTCAGAGTTGGACTACGAGCTGACCTTAGGAACGAGCTAATCTATAGAAACGTGGACTCAATAGCGGCAGCCTACGCCCTAGTCCTCAATATGAATTCCCTTAAAGCTAGTTCCCATTACAAGTCCAGCGATTCGATGGATCATTCCTCTAGAATGAATCCTCCTGACCTCTCTAGACCTGAGCACTCCTCTCCTCAGTACCCTAACAAGTCTTACCCACATAAACATACTTCAAATTCCTATTCACATAGAAATGACAACACGGGTAAGAACACCGAAAGAGACTATTCTAAGATTGATCCTCTCACTAAGTGCTATAAATGTAAGGGATACGGCTATGTTGTTGGCAACTGTCCTAGCCCAAGTAGGATCAATATAGTAGAGGGTACCGCAGTCATCGTTGATGAGCCCGACAATGAGTTTACCTATGAACCTAATATAAGTGATGACTTTGATGAAAAAGAGGATGACCATTCTCTCAATTGTTTTCAGCCTATCCAGTCACCTCAATTGAGTATACCTGAGACACCCATTCTTTCCCAAGTCACTTGGCAACCCATAGATTTTACCCATGTATTAGAACATCACAAAGTCACGGAGTCTGCACCTACATTTGCATATAACATTCATGACTTGCATAGAGAAATTTCCAAGGAACTTAATGAGAATAATTTTAACTACAAGTTAATAGCAGATACTAGAAGAAAATTTATAATTTTTGATATTGGTGACGAAGTGATGGTTCGGATTCATCCGGAACGGTTTCCTGTTGGACCCGTTAAGAACTTGAACATACGTGTGTTGGATCCTGTAGGCGAAGCAACAAACACTAGAGGGGGGGTGAATAATGTTATTTAAAAAAAACTGCGGAATAAATAGATTTTCTTCGGTGCAGTCGACTTAGTTGTGAACCAGTCGACTGATATGACCAAATAAAAACAAATATAAACGACTCTGTGCAGTCGACTTAAAGATGAGACAGACGACTGATAACACAGTTAATGAACAACTTATACGAGACTGATCAGTCGACTGATAGTGCAAGGAGTCGACTGTCCAGACAAGTTTTACAGAACTTAAGTAAACAAAAAATAAATGCAAGATCAAGACAACCAATCACAGAGTACATAAGATATATCCTGGTTCGGTCCTTCCGACCTACATCCAGTCCCCAAGCAACCCACTTGAGATTTCCACTATTCTTGAAAAACAAGTTTACAAGAATACCCTACGGCGTTAAGACAACAACCTTGTCTAACCCGTAGACCTTTCTCTCAACCAGAGAAAGCAGACCCACTCTACTACCAAGAGTGAAACAAACCGACTCTACACCCTAGAGTCTAACTCTCCAACCGAGAGCAAAAAGAAACAAGAAAAATTTTACAGTCAACCTATAGCCTTGTTGGTGTATTGTGTTGTTGCACGTGGCTAAAAACAAGGTCGACTTCTATACCCAGTCCAGAACGAAATCGTTGTTATACTGGACTGAGTGTAGAGAACCAGAGAATTTAAATTTGAAAGATTTTTCTCACTTTTTCACTTAGAATTTCTCAAAGAGTGCTCGGATATTAGAAAGTATGTTGTAAGATCTTTTTCAGTGAGATCTGAACTCTATAAATAGAGTTAGATCTCCTGGACGTTGGGGGACAGTTATTCCAACTGTCAACCAACGGATCTTAGAGCTTTTGATTTTGAAAAATCAATTTTGAAAACAGAAAACGGTCAAAAGCACTCGAACAGTCGACTGGGTTGCCATAATGAGTCGACTGGTCAGAGTTTGAATAAATTTAAATAGTTTTGTACTGCCAGTCGACTGCCAGAGGTATCAGTCGACTGGTACTCAACAGTTAAATTACTTCAAACTGTTTTGACTCGTTTTGTTGTTTTTGAAAAACACATATTATGAAATTGTGAGTGTATTTGTGTGTGACAAGGCTTTACAATCAAGCTAAGACTCAACAAAAGTAAAAATACACTGTTTACAAGACATGACAATTTGACACATTTGAGCTTGAGCTTGAGTCTTGAGTCTTGAGTGAAGTTTTGGCCATTGTCTCTTATCTGGAGCTTTTGTGCTTGATCATTTGTTCAGCTGTATAATAGTAGGTCCTTTGTGTATAGCACCTGTAAGTTTAGCATAGATACATGTGCAGTGTGTTGTGATCATCAAAATCAAGAATCAACAACGTGCTGCAGGCCCATTTAAGATTCTACATGCAATCAATGATAATACCTATGTCGTTGACCTTCCTGAAGGTTTTGGCATAAGTAAGACTTTCAATATTGAGGATCTAGTACTTTGTGAAGGTTCAAAATTCAACCCTAGAAATTTTCTTATAGATGAGCCTACCCTGCATCCTAATGGTGAGATTCCCACATTTACCCCTTTACCTGATACTATTCACCCACCGACAGAAGAATTGGATAATATTTTAGATGATCAGATAATCTCCACAAGAGATGGTGGTATGCACAAGTATTTGGTGAGGTGGAAAAACAAGCCGAAGTCGGATGATACTTGCAGTGATCGTAAGGGGCTCCTGCAACTGGATCCAGATCTTTTAGAGCACGATGACAGGATCACTGGTTTTGACTCGACTGGGTCGAGCTTTCTCCCACCCGGAGAGAATGATGAGGACATCTTTCCTGTTTAGTTTATTCAACTACCATTTTTATTTCTGGCAATTATAGCCATATGTAATCTTTTTGTATTTTTAGATTTTGAGAATATTTTCGAGATTTGCATGAAGATTTATTTTGAGCCTATTTAAAGACCTTGAGATTAATGAGAAAGTATGCCATTATTGATTAAAAAATTCTGTGTTGAGTTTTTGCTCTTCCTCCTTCTCCTTTGTGTGATACAACTGAGATATAAGATTAGGGTTTGTGATAAATCCTAATCAATTTTAGAGTTAGTGATTAATTCTAAAATCTATCTCCAAATTAAAATTCCCCAAATACAAATCGCTAACATTAATTTTCCTAATCCCAAATATCAAAACCCTAATCACATCCCCCACATACCAGCCGCCACCCTCCCCCTTCTTCTTCTCCCATCCTTCTTCTCCCGAAACCCACCAAAACTCCAAACCTAGTCATCCCCAGTTCCTCATCCCGCTACCCCCTCTCCGTCGACCCATTCTACCTTTGTCGACCACCACACATCTTCCCCTCAACCGCCGCTGCCCCTTCTCCATCCCCTCGTCGCCTCTTCGTCTCCCTCCCGATCAAGATCCCCACCCCCAAATCCATCCCGAATCCTTCCCCTAACCCATCTAATCCAAAACCCTAATACCAACGGACCCCAACAGCGTCAACTGCCAGCCTTCACTTGCGCCGCCTCCGTGCGCCTCCGCCGGCGCTGTCGCACTTCGCCGACGACCCCACCGTCCCGCTCGCCGTCAACCACCGGAGACCAGATCTGCCAACTACGTGGCTTCGTTGCTGACTTTGCTAGCTGTGTTGCTGTGATTTTAGTTGCTGCCCAACTCCAAGATCTATGTTGGTTTTCTTCACATTCGGTATACTCTTTCCATTCTTAATATTTGTGTTCTACTGCCTTATCATCTAGTCTATTATCTGATTTGCCTGTCGTCCACAAAAATAATTGAGATTGAGTGTTCCACATGCCTGAATAGAGTACGAATCAGTATTGAATTTCTTACTTGCTAAAACACGTAGGGTCTGTTATCCATATACTCTGTTGCAGGTTGGGTTTTGAAAAGGGAAACAGAGAGAGATGAGAGATGAGGGCCGGTGAGAGAGAAATTCCGGCTGCTGTTGTTTTTTTTGGTTATTTTATAATTGATATGTAGAAAAAAAAATCAATTTTCAGTTAATTAATCCAATTAATTCAAATAAATTAGAGTCACTCATTTCAATCTCATCATATCTAATGGTCATAATTGATATATCTCATTATCTCATTTTAAGATGTATCTCATTGGATCACTTCCCCCTCTCTCTCCCTCTCTCTCTATATATATATAGTATTATACACGTGCTGTGCACGTGGGAAAAAATTAGGAGGAATGAAAAGGGCAAAAAAAAATTTACCTACACGTGCGTTGCACGGGTTGGGTTAAGGACAAAGGCCTTCTCCCATTATAGTAGTAGAGATATATATGAAAATTTTGCCGTACTAACCCACTTTTTGAAAAGATTTGGCACCATGACCCACTTCCGAAAACAATTAGCGATACCCAGTCTTGGACACGTCAGCATAAACCGTTATTTCCAATAACGGCATTGGTTAATTACATACCGTTATTTCCAATAACGGCATCTATTTTACATTTTTTTTCCATGCCGTTATTTGGAATAACGGCATCAGTATATTTCTCTTACAAGTGTGAATCTTCTAACTTTAAAAAATTCTAAGTGTGAAAAAAACTTATAAATAATGGCATTATCCCCAATAACGGCATTCGAATGACTGATGCCGTTATTAGAGATAACGGCATCAGTTATATATAAATGAACTCTTGCCGTTGTTTGGAAACAGAGAGAATGAATAATAAGTTAATTTTTAAAATAAAAAAAATTATAACTGATGTCGTTATTTGGAATAACGGCATCAGTTATAATTTTTTTTTTTTTAAATTAACTTATTCGACAGAGAGGATGAATAATAAGTTACTTTTTTATAAAAAAAAAATTATAACGGATGCCGTTATTCCAAATAACGGCATCAATTTTGAGAATGCCGTTATTTGAAATAACGACATCTGTTATAAGGTTTTCACACTTGCAAATTTTTCTCTAAATGGAGACTACAAGCTGTCGAAAAACAAAATAACCTATGTCGTTACTCCAAATAACGGCATGACACTTTTTTAAAATATAGATGCCGTTATTGGAAATAACGGCACGTAAATAACCTATGTCGTTATTTCCAATAACGGTTTATGCTGACGTGTCAAAAATTAGGTCAGATCGCTAATTGTTTTCGGAAGTGGGTCAGAGCGCCAAATATTTTCAAAAAGTGGGTCAGTATGGCAAAATTCTCTCTCTATATATATATTGTGTGGACTGTAGGAATTGACCCCCCGACCTCATGTGAACTCAAAACTTTAACTGTTGGGCCATACGACACTGCTGTCAACAAGATAAGTGTTTTGAATGTATACTCAATTCCCACACCTTTTTACCCTTATCCATTCATAATCAAATCTTTTCTTATTTTTCCACTTTCTTCATTATTTTTCTTCATTATAATCAGTTATTGCATCACAAAATTTGGTATCCTTCGGGGATTTAATGATCGATCATCATTTTCGATGTAAGAGTACTTGCAATTGTATATTTCTGATGGCCATCGAAATTGCGTACATGAACATTAATTTAGTGCATGATATTGTTTTTAAGTATTAATGTTTCCACATTTGAGCTTGAGGCGTGTTGGTTGCATATACCACTAGACTAGGTAAGATGATGTTGGATTTCACTATTTCTTTTATATTGCCAGAATATTTTCAAAATGCTCGATGACCTGTGAACAATATTTTGAGAATGCTACTGCAGTTAGAACAATATTCTGCTACAGTTTAATGCTGAGTTATTCAATTTTTCTTTTCCAAACTTGCTAAAAAGTTGTCATTGAGATGAATTTACTATATGAACTATGTTATGCATATTTGATCGGTTTTCATGGAACTCTCATTCTTCAGCATCATCTTCATTATCGTAAGTCCCCACCCACCACATGAACTCAAAAGAGAAACTCCTTGAAATTAAAAAGGGAACACGCAAGTAACCCCCAACGTTTGGCCTGAGTATAAAATGCCCATACAACATTTGAAAAAATACATTATACCTATTAACTGTTAGGATTGTGTATTGTATACTCGTTGTTCAGATTAAAAGAAGGTAATATGAAGCACGGGGGTCGAAGCGTCGAAACGAGTAGAAGGAGAACAACAGCAACAACAGGTGCAGGCTAGTTGCGGTCGACCGGTCTGGGTGACAGTCGACCGCACCCCTGACTACTCGTTGTACTGGGAAGTCAGAGAGTGGTACGGTCGGCCGGTCTTGTTGGACGGTCGACCGCCCGGGCGCTGTGTTCAGTTTTGGACCTCGATTTGTTAGGTCGGTTCAGCCCAATCTTCAACTCCAAGTTAGATCGTGCGGCTCCTATTTAGTTACTTCTTTTGCAGGTTTTATCGGACGACCAAGGATCAAGATTAGACCTAGGTTTTCTCTTTATTCTTTTATATATATTGTGAACTCCTCCAATATGAGAGGCAGTACTTCATATATTCTTTTCTCCATTGCAAAGAGAGGCTCGAGAGAAAGATAGTTTTTGGTGGGTGAGTTTAATTCCTTGTGTCAAGTGAATCAGTAACTCCATGTTAACTCTTCTAGTTGAATATCAGATTTTTCTATATTTCCCTCCGGATTAAGCAAAAGCTAACCATGATAAGTCATCGTTGTTGTGTTTGTATTAGTTTGGTGGGTCTACTTGCTTACTCAATTTATTTGCTTCGTCTACTTCGACTTCCTCATTGCTCTAATTAGTTCTACTGCGACCAGAGGGCGTTTGTTGACGCCCCAATCCCAACATTAACACGTTAACTTAACCCATTCCGTTAATTTTTGATTATGAAATTACGTTTCTCAACTCGGGAGGAAGGATTGGTAATAAGGCCCTTACCTTTTCATATCTCAATCTCTTTTTCTTTTCTACATTTTCTTCATTCTCAAACATTAAACAAAACCAGATCTGAAAATCATTGGTAAACAAAACCAAATCTCAAACTCATTGAAAAGATGATGAGATTACTATTTGTCCATCTCTCGCTTGAAATCCTTTTTACCACCTTTTGATCAGCAAGCATGTTAATAATGGAAGCATCAATCACATCTTGATTTAGAAAGTTAAGGAAACGTTCTCCAAATATTTTAGCTGAACCTTTAAGAATGAAGAGAAGAAAAATGCAACCAATAAGTGAATGCATTTTGAAAGATTTGATGCAACTTTCTGTGTTAAATTGAGCTGTAGAGCCGAACCTACAACTTAATTGCTTAATGCATCTAACAGACTCACAGATTCAAACCTCGTTCCTACTTGAGCGGCTAAATTTGATACTTGATAATCTGATACACAAACAAAGAAAAGACATCTTCCTAACAATCAAAAAAATAAAATAAAATAAAGTTACTGAAGGAAAGACAATGTCAAGATTTTTTCATCTTTTCTTCTTAATGTGAAGGGGATATCTCTGTGTCTTTTGCTGATTCACATTAATAAGTTTAAAAGTATGGTATTCACAATTTTCTCTCAATCAGAAGTAATTGCTAATTGGAAAAATCAACATCATGAATTATTGAGTTTAAATGTCAATAGATAATGTGCTAATCTCATCATCTTGCCGATGAGATTAAGATTTTGTTTTGTTTAATGTTTGAGAATGAAGAAAATGGAGAAATGAAAAAGAGATTGAGATATGAAAGGGTAAGGGTAGAAATGTAATTTAATAATTCAAAGTTAACAGAATGAGTTAAGTTAACAGATGAATGTGTATAATGTATTTTTTCAAACGTTGTATGGGCATTTTGTACTCAGGCCAAACCTTAGGGGGTACTTTGGTTTTTTCCCACGATAATAATAATAATAATAATAATAATAATAATAATAATAATAATAATTCATACTCTCACGTTATTAGTTGAAAGTAAAATTAGTAGTGTGAAGTTTAATTGCAAACAACCCCAACTTTACAATGTTTACTTGGTAGTAAAATGAAGAATATGAAAATAAACCAAAATCAAAATATTCAAATTTATGTTCTATATTCCAACTCTTGTATCAAATGATCACATTCTAATTGATCACATTCTATTCCAATCCCTCCAGGTGATCTTTAGAAAATTATCATCGCTCACACAATCTATTGATACATAGGTCAGGGGTAAATATACTTAA
This sequence comes from Hemerocallis citrina, assembly GCA_017893485.1. Classification (NCBI taxonomy): domain Eukaryota; kingdom Viridiplantae; phylum Streptophyta; class Magnoliopsida; order Asparagales; family Asphodelaceae; genus Hemerocallis; species Hemerocallis citrina. Next base: position 611,470 of record JACEHZ010000090.1, read on the forward strand.
TTTCAACATCATAAAAAATGTATACAACTACCCAGAACATAGAAAATGTATGTAATTGTTTTTTTTTTTGATGAAACGGATAGAGCCCGCAGACTCCAGCCAGACAATCAAATAAATAATCAATAGTTTACAAGGAGGGCTTTACCAGAGGTAAAGCTTATAACAAGAAATGAAAAAACCTATGTACACAGAATCAACTACAGAACGAGAATAAAGCACAATTTACAAATAGATAAACTAGGGAGAAGCGTCTGAAGCATCAGGGGAGCGATCTCAGCAGCTACAAGAACCTCTGGCGTCGCTAGGAAAGCCCACCTGAGACAGCATGCGGAATGAAAGCGCACGAGAGCAAGGCAAAGAGCAACGGCCAAGAGACCAAACGAGCAGACTATAGCCAACCAAACAAACAACCAAAACTACTAACCACACTAGCTAAGCAGCTAGGATCAGAGCAAGGACGCTCAGAAGCCACCAAAGAAAAGAAACTAACACTAAATAAGCACAAAAGCAACCTGCAGCCGCTCACACAGGGGAGCCTCAAAATAGAATAGCAAGACAACAAGGCCCCAGGCACAAGATGGATAATTAAACCACCCTAAGCATACAGCAAAAAAACAGGGAAAAATCCCAACAAGAAACGATCAAAACAGGGCTTCAAAGAAAAGATGCGCACCGGAAAAAAATAAGCCAACCAACCCAAATCTCAACAACAGAGAACAGAGCAACAGCCATCAGTAGAAACAAGCAAGCATAACTAGATCAGAACACAGATAGCAGATAACCATCACAATAGAGCTAAACTAAATAAACTCCAGATATCAACAGAGAAAAAGAAAATAGAAGAGAGCAGTAGCATCCCAAACAGGCAGTGCAAGCCAGTACCAAAATAGCAGTCAGAGAGACACAAATAAGCGAAAGTAAAGACAGCAAAAGCCACCCCTATACCACCAAAAACTCCGTAGCCCGTAGGAGTAAAAGGAGAGAGAAAAAGCTGGAAAACAGCCCACCAAGACATCGCTAAAGACAACCAAGAACATAGAGCAGCCCGAACTTAGCCCTGCAAGCACAAGGAGAAAGATATAGAAAGCAAGTAAGAAAGATATAGTAAGCAAGAAAGAAAGAAGTCTAGTAAATAACTATAAAGCTTGAAGATTATTGAGACAATTAAGAGCAAGTAACAGTTTTTGAGAAGCCATAGAGGCGTTCTCCTTGAAAGCTGGGCTTGAAGCCCAGAGGTTGAAAAGGAATAATAATTCGTCGATAATAGCCGCAATCGAGTTGCATCGATGACGGAATAATCTGCCATTTCTTTCCTTCCAAATAATCCAAATGATGGTGTGAGAAGCTAAAATCCAAGCACTTCGAAACATACTGTTCGAAGGTGGACAAGACCAAACTGAGGTCAAATGTAGGGGAATCACACCCGTGTTCCAGGCTAATGAATTAATCTTCCAAAGGGGGATAATGAAAGGGCATTGGATGAAAAGGTGGTTTACGTCTTCCGGAAATTGATCACACAAAGGACAAAGCTGCCCCCAGGCTAAGTTCCTCTTGTTGAGAATCTCGACAGTAAGAAGTTTGTTATTGAGAGCTAACCAAGAATTGATTTTAACTTTAATGGGGACACATGACTCCCAAATGAAGTGCGCCGACGAGGATCGCGTGCCTCTAGAGTTGAGGAAACGGTAAAAAGAATTAACCGTGAAAACTCCAGACGCAGTCCAGCACCAGGAGATGCCCTCTAAAGAGGACCAAGAGTAGCCGTTGAGGAGATTAATAAGATTATTATACTGATCATTGAGCGGGGAGGGGAGAATAATAACGAAAGGAATAAGCCAGTATCTAACATTATCCAAAAGAAGAAAGGACTCTGCTACCGTGGCAGCCGGAAGAGCAGCCAAACGGAATAGAGAAGGGAACGCAGAAGACAACTTAATGTTACCAATCCACAAGTCAGACCACAGACTAACAGTAGTCCCGTCAGCGCAAAGCCGCGAAATGCTACACTGAAAAGCATTAGACGCTTTCCAAATTCCTTTCCAGAAAGGAAAGGCCTGGCGAGAGGTGGAAGGCGGGAATTCCCACCAATTAGAAGAAGATCGATAATTTTTGATACAGCGAATCCAAGGGAGATGGTTGAGGTTGTGGAATCTCCACAGCCATTTGCCTAAGAGGGCGATATTATGATCTCTAAGGTCCAAAACGCCGAGACCTCCTTCATCTCTAGGCAAACAGATGATTTTCCAATTAGCCAAGTGCGAGCCAGGATTATAGACAGGAGATCCCGACCAGAGGAAATTACTCCTGATCTGATCGATTCTTTTGATCACCCAGGAGGGTAAGAAAAAAAAGGACATCAAGTATTGGGGTAAGGCTGAGAGAACCGAATTGATGAGGATTAATCTGCCGCCTCTAGAGAGGACTTTACCAGACCAAACAGAGAGCCTATTCTCCACTTTGTCAATCAGAGGAACCCAGTCAGCTCTGAGAAGCTTGCCCCATCTCAGGGGGATGCCAAGATAAGATATCGGAAAGTTGGCGATGGGGTAATTAAAGAAATTGGAAATTTCTGCCTGGCGATTGGGGGACCCGCTCAGCCAAAGCACAGAAGATTTTTGGAAATTAATAGATAATCCGGATGCTAATTCAAAGCAGTAAAGTAGCAATTTCAAGTTACGAAGCGAGTGAAGGTTAGGCTTGCAGAAAATAATAGTGTCATCTGCGTATTGAAGATTAAGAATGCCCTCAAACTGGGGAGAATGACCGAGACCTTCTATCATCTGCATGTTCCATGCATTCTTGAGAAGTTTGCTAAACACGTCAGCCACCAGAGAGAAAAGAAGGGAGGAAAGGGGATCTCCTTGGCGGAGTCCACATTTCACTTTGAATTGATGGCCCTCAGAACCATTAATATAGATAGCAGAGGTACCGGAGAAAAGACTGGATTTAATCCAGGCCACCCATTTGGGGCCAAAACCCCTGAAGGTAAGGATGTCCAAAAGGAAATCCCAATTGACATTATCATAAGCTTTTTGAAAGTCAAGCTTAAGAAGGATCCCCTCATCACGGGATCGATGACAATGGGAGATGATTTCCTGAGCTGAGGCCACACTATCAAGGATATACCTATCTTTGATGAAACCCGACTGGGCTGGATCAATGAGGGGGGAAATGATGGCACTGAGTCTAGCCGAGAGAACTTTCATAATGATTTTAAAGGACGTGTTAATCAGACTGATCGGCCTAAAATTGGACAGAAGGTGGGCCCCCGCCACCTTTGGGATGAGCACAATGTGTGCATAATTAATGCAGTCAAAAGAGAAGTGACCCTGATGGAGATCCTGAAACAATTTGAAAAGGTCATCCTTGAGCCAATTCCAAAATTTTTGGAAGAAAAAGGCTGGGAAACCGTCCGGACCAGGGGCAGAGTCCCTTTTTAAAGCAAACACCGCCGAACGAATCTCCTCCATAGAAAAAGGAACTTCGAGACCGGAAAGATCGTGAGATGGATCGCCGTAAAGCTGGAACCAATCAAGCTCGAGGGAGCGAGGTTTATTCGAGCCAATGAGGTTTTTATAGAAAATGAGGAATTCCCGATGGATATCTGCATCGGTAGAGACCTCACCTCCTTGAACAGAGAGAGAAGAGATACGGTTATAACGTTGTCTATGGGAAGCAAAGTTGTGGAAAAAAGCGGTGTTGGCGTCACCTTCTTTGAGCCAGTTAATCCGGGCTCTTTGAGCCCATTTAGAGTGATCTTGCTGGAGAATATTAGCATAGTCCTGCTTACAAGACAACCGCTCAGCACGGCAGCTGTAGATAAGGGGGCGGTCTCTTCCATCTTATCAAAGGACTCAATGGATTGGAGAAGAAAGTTTTTGAGGAAAACAGTATTGTGGTGCCTCTCAGATCGCCAGATTTTGCATCCGTGTTTGATAGCATGAAGTTTGAGGAGGATGTTACCCAGGCCTGAGGAGCCCGTAATAGAGGCCAGACATTCCTCCACCATCCTAACAAAAACTTGGTCTTGCAACCAAAATTTTTCGAAACGAAATTTGTGCTGGTGGTGGAAAGGGAAGTGAGAAGAGAGGGAAATCGGGCAATGATCAGAAGAAGGGTTCGGGAGTGCCTGAGCGGCAGACTGGGGAAAGCGGTTAAGCCAAGATAGGGAAACAAGAAAGCGGTCTAGTTTGGCTAGGGAGGGAGGGTGACGTTGGTTAGACCAGGTAAAAGATCTACCAGAAATAGGTAGATCAGTTAACTGTAAGGAGCGAATGCAGTCATTGAAAGAACAGGATTGGTGATATGAAGAAACAGGGTTAGATCTTTCGGATGCGAAGCGGGTGACATTAAAATCTCCGCACAAGAAATAGAGGTCAGATAAGAGAGGTTGTAAGGAGAGGAATTCGTTCCAAAATAAAGGACGCCTCTCAGCTGTCGAAGGGCCGTAGACTGAAATAACGGTGAGAGGACAGTTGAAAGGAGTCCACTGAAGTTGGATAATGAGAAAGAAGTTAAGGCGGTGAATACCGAGTAACGAGAAGGTCGATTCTTTAAAACCGACAAGGATACCTCCTCTCGATCCGATGGCATCCAGCGAAACCCACTTCGAAATAAGCGAGCCTCCTAGGACCCGATAGATAGAGGAGGAAGGTGAGTCCAATTTGGTTTCTTGAATAGCAATTAAGTCACAACGAGAAGAGGAAATAAGATCAAAAATTGCCCGTTGTTTAGACGGGCAATTTAAACCACGAATGTTCCAAGAAACACTAATCATGGGACAGATTGTGCTCCAAGACTCTACAACGTTCCATTTTTCTAATGGCACGGATGGTATGCGGGGCCTCAGGGTTGAGGAGGAAACCCATCTTTTGCGCAAGGGAAGCCAGTTTACTATCCGAGATCGAGTCGAAGATGGGAAAGTAGAGAGATCCATACTGATTATGATTAGGTGAGATAAGGTTGGAGGAGGGTGGAGATGAAGGGATGATAGGGACGCTCCTGTGGGAGTCACTAGGGGGGCACTCTTTGAAAAACGGAGTGTTATTCTTTTTGATAGCCAACAGGCGAGCGCTAGATCTAATGTAGCGCAGAGGTGAATTTGAGGGAGTACTGGTCTCAAAAACGGAACACCTCGACTCCATGGAGGGAGAAGGGAGAGGGGGAATAGAGCTAGTAGAGGAAGAGCTAGAAGAGACCGGAGAGGAAACCGGTGCAACAAAATTTGCCTTGCCACAAGAAAGAAATAGATGAGAGAGGTGAGGCGGAGACTTTAAAGGCCTCCGGATCCTCGTATCGGGGGGTGGATTAGACCAGCCTCGATACAAAGATCCTAAGTACTCAGAACTACCAAGGATAAAATCTCGAAGGGGAATGCTAACTAATTGAGCCAGCACGGCAAGATGCAATAATTTAAATAAACAGTAAGCGTAAACAATAATGAAATAATGGAAATGCAAGTCTAGAGGAGAATGGAATACCTGCTTGGCTCGAGATGCTCTATTAAGATCTTCTTCTTCTTCCAGAAGCAGAGGATCCTCATTAATCCAAGAAGAATCTTTGGAGGACTTCGAGGACTTAAGAATGGCTGCCTCGAAGGCGGGCTCGGCACGCTTGGGGGTAGGGAAATGAGCTAACTGCTGAAATTGCTCCCAATCCGAAGCAAAATTCGGATTGACCTCCCACTTAGGCCAAGGAGAGGAAGAAGACTTGCCTTTAGCCAAAGAGGAGGAAGCCGCAAACTGAGTAGACGAACTCGGAACTGAAGACTGAAAGATTTTAGGTTGCGAGGAAGAGATGTCAGAGGATTTAATAGGCATAGAAATGGTGGAAGAAGATGAGCCTTTCGCAGGTTGGAGATTAGGATTGATCCACACAAGGTTAGGCGCTTTTGAAGGGGAAATCTTGGGAAACGAAGAGTGAGAAGCGGTTTTGGGGGGATGAGAGGCTTTGCTGCGCGCCGAAGCCCCACGGGCGACTTTCACAGCGGGGGAAGAATTTTTCAAAGAAGCATTGAAACCCGGGTGAAAAGGAGCCTGACTATCAGCTTCAAATTTCGGCAAAATAGACTGAGACTGGGGAGTAGAAAGAGGATCAATAGAGGTCGAAGAGTCGTGATAATGAACGGACACTGAGTATGAACCCATCTGATAGACAAAAAGCTCCAATACGAGGGGTAGATTTAGGGCAGCGAAAGATAGCTTCTATTTGCACACTGCCAGAAGCAAGCCAAGCTTTGGAGCTAATGCTGACCAAGTCACCAATACATATGGCCATCTCCCCAACCAACCGGGGAGAATCACAGAAAGGCGGGAGACCTACCAACGAGACTTTAGATTCAATAACATCAGCACCCTGAGCCTGAGAAGGGATTGGCACCCACAGTCGAGCAGTCAGAATGATAGAACCAATAGAAAGGGAAGGAGACGCAATCAAGTCATCCAAAATCTTAGGGGAAGGACAACGGATGACCATGTCCCCGTTAGAACAGTTGTAAAGAACCCAATCCCAATCCTTGATATTACAGAAATTACACAGGAAGGAGTTGAGAGTGAAGAAAGGAACTACACCTCCAGAGAAAGAAATCGCACCATAAGTACTGAATGACCTCAGACGATCCGAAAGCACAGCCTTAGAAACAAATACATGAGTGACATGCTGCTTGGGAGAGGGGGCAGAGGACCCTGCCGAAGACTCTTTCAGAGGAAGAGAACCCTCAGGGATGCGGAGCTCCGCAGAGGGCATAGGGAGCAAAGGGGGATTAGAAGAAGGTAGCTGCTTACGAGGTTTGGACGTGTTAGAAGGAGGAAGCTTGCTGCGGAGGGAGGGAAGGTCAACCGCATTAATGACCTTATCGGAGATCGGCGCATCGACGGGAAGCCCTAGAATTTTTTGAAGGCCGAAGCATCGCTGTTGCGCATGCCCGTCTTTGAGGCAAAAATGGCATTTCATTTTGTTGGGACAATGAATTTTGAAATGGCCGCGCTTTAAGCAACGGAAGCAAATCGGCCAAGAACGGAGAGAAAGAGTAGAATTAGACGAGGAGGAGGAGCAGGAGAGATGAGAAAGAGGGCGGGAGAAAAGAGAGGGAGAAGAAGAGGGAAACTTCTGGAAGTAATGCTTATTCGGCAGAGAAAAGCCCACTCTAGAGCTTTGAGTGGGCTCAGAGCCAGGAATAGAGGAAGTAGAAATTTTGCTTTTGTTTTTTTTTTTTACTACCTCTACCCAAGATAAGTCCATGGGCTCAGAGCTACAAGGCCCACACAAGATGGAAGACTGCCGATAGAGAGAGAAGAAAGAGGAAAAACGGAGAAGAAGGCGCCCGCAATGGCGACACTCAGAATAGAGCCAGGATAATGGCAAAGAGATGGGATCTCAGCCAGAGTCCTCACGAAGGAGGAAATAGCTGAAGAAGCCAACGCACACTGCGAGCTCACGGTGAGAAAGAAACACCGCACCGCAGCCAGGGAACAATATAACGCCGATAAAACGCACAAGAGAACGCGACAGAAAAGAAGTAAAAACAAAGAAAAATACCTGAACTTGAAGAGCAGATTAAGGAATACTTACAATGGTAGGAGAGGCTGCGCTACAGGGGAAGAGAGCAACCTGATACTGCCAAACAAGACAAACCGGAGCACCGAGATAACACAAGACTGGATCGGATCGAGGACGGCTACAAGGGGGCAGGGAAACGTCGCCTCTGAGATGGTGGAGAGGAAGAGCCGTAGGGATAGCTCAGCACCAAGCGGGCAAGGACGGGGGAAAGGAGGGAGCACACCAGCGAGACAACAAGGTTGGCACCGAGGCGAAAAGGGTTTGGAGAATAGAGCACGGAGAACAACTTTAAAGAAGGGAGGAGGGGGATTGGATGAGAAACGAAGACGGATCTGGACGATGGAGAAGAGAGGAGAGGAGAGGCAGGAGCTAAAGAATCGTCTTTTTCCTTGTTAGATCATATAGTTAGATGTGAACTTTTTGTCAAATGTATTAATTTGGGGCCCCCAAATGTATGTAATTGTTGAAGAGTTTTTAATTTCAGACAATCCAATATATACGTTCAATAGTTACAAGTTAACATAAAAAATGTCACGCCCCGCTTCCCAGAATAAGGGAACACAGACAGTCAGACACGTAACTGAGGCCCAGCGAATGATGCAGATACATCATTCATAAGCTGTATATTTAACTCAACAACAAGATAACATTATCAACCACTAACATGTTAAATCACAATAGGATAACAAAGTACATGACATATTACATGAACATAACCAACAACTGGAAAAGAAACATAGTTACGGGTCAAACACGCCCGGATTACAACAAAGATTACATGAATAAAACAAGAATTAAAATAACATGAAATTAAACAAGACTAGAATCTCTATTCAACAACACCTTCAGGTAGTTCTCCATCTGGGCCTGCAAGTATATTATTACGAAGAAAAAGACAAAGAGGTACCCGTTAATGCAAGTCACGGGCCGCAAGTGGACAAGCTAACGGGACAATAATAGAATGAAACAAAAGCAGGAAAGAACAGAGAATCAAGAATCATATAATATAGCAAATACAACATGTGACAGAATCAAGAACAAGACCTCATGGAACAAATAATGTGCATGAAAATAATTAAATAATCCATAGTAACATGTAACATGTAACATGTAAACGAGTAAGCAAGTAAACATGTCAACATGAACGAGTAACATGTAAACAAGTAAACAAGTCATCATAACCATGTAATATGTAAACGAATCATGCAAGTGTACGTGTCAATGTTATGTCTTTTATTAATCTAATTAGGTAGCACTTCATGCGTCCCATACCACATGGTTGCTACTCGCAATCAAGTGAACGTTTAGACTAGTAGTGGATTCTATAGGTCACGTACCCGGGAAAATTGTATCTTGTTCGAGATACGTGCAATGTGAAACATGTAGTGTAACTTGTAGCGTGAAACATGTCAAGTAACCTGTAATTTAGCAAACTTGTAACTTGTAACTTACAATTTGCAGCGAGGAACCACGAGCCCCCGTCCGAGTACGCTCTTCTATATTACCCACTACTAAATCTTTTCCCTTTATACCCCGGCTTGTTATCTTTTTATTATAATTAAACATGAACAATAACTACATGCAACAACAGGGACGGGTAACATGGCAAGGGTAACATGACAAGATCAAGTAGTCAAGACTTATACAATGCAGGAAAATCTATTTCAGGGCTTATAGAACATGTGATGCAACTAATGACATGCATAACACTTAATCAAGAATAAAATATATTATAACAACATGCAACCTAATAACAAGCAATTCATGCACAATATCATGTATAATAGTATATATGTGTATCGTGTTCATGCAACGGACATGGCAACAAAGTATTCGTGATCTTGTACGAATACGGGATACGGATTACGTATAATACGAATAGGATCAAATAATATACTTGCGGAATTTTTACAAGGGCTTGTACTAGAGCAAATAAAATTGTACAAGAGACACTTGCCTTTTAGTTGACGACGATGAATTAAAGATAGAATAACGGGATCAGTATCCCGGGCAGCAAAACACGTGCAAGATGTATATGGCAGCCACGCCAAAGCAGCAATTCCAATAACTCAAACAGCAACCAAGTGATCCAACCCCTTCAATAACTCCAAGTCAGCAAAACTCCAAACAGCAACTCCCAAAGCAACTCCAAATAGCAGTCAACTCCTTCACAAATTCCAAGACAGCAACCACCTCCAATTACAACTCCACTACAATTAGATTCCAACACAACACCAAACAGCAAACTAATACCCCAACTTCACTTCACAAACACCAACTCCAATACACCAAAACCCAACAGCAACAACAATCCCCAACACAATCAGTACACCACTACAATCAAACCAACAAAACAGCAATAGTCCCTAATTTCACTCTTCTTCACCTCAACACAGACAGAGAGAGGGGAGAGAGAAAGAGAGCGAGCACGACTGAAGTGAGCGCGAGAAAAGAGGGCGGCGACTGTGGAAGCGACGGGACGATGGAGCAACGACGGGAGGCGAACGACGAGTGACTGTGGACGACGGCGGGGCGCACTCAGGGTGGCAAGCGATTGGGTCGAGCGGAAGGAGGAGGAGACTTCGAGGTCGTGGCAATGGTGAACGGGGAGAGGCGGTGAGGCTCGAGGAGCGGTGCTGGGTGGCTCTGTAACACCGCGCAAAATTGGAATTACAATTTTGCCCTCGTGTGTTACGCACGTGTATTTTGTAATGTGTTTTCGCCACGTATTTTGATTACCGACTATTTATACATTTCCCGTACATTTTATCCTATTTGGGTTAACTAAAATATAATATTTCAATCCCTGGGATTTACGTGCTTTTTACGTGTTTTGATGCACGTGTTTCCACCACTACGTATAATATTTTTCTATAGGTTTAAATCATTTATTTTTATATTTAAATCTATTTTATAAAACGAAAATTTATTTTCCCCTTGTTTTGATTAAAATGCATTTTTCGATTTTCTGCACGTATAATGCACGTGCTTTCTGCGTGTTGTGGTTTCATCATGAAAAATATGTAAATTAGTAAAAGTAATTTTTACTATAGTATTTTTAATTATATTTAATGACTTTTCATCAATAAAGTCAATTTTCGCATTTTGATATTTTACGTGCTATGCACGTGTTTTCAGTAAACGTATTTGGGCATATTTGTTTTCAAAATAAATTTCGGAGAATGTGAAACACCCGTAACTTCTAAAGTATAATATATAGAGTATAGATATATATATATATATGTATATAAACATATATATATATATGGTATAGTATATGCTGTTGGTTTAAATAAAAAAAAAAAAATGGAGTTTGTCATATTTGGTAAAATATGGTATAAGTTGATTTGGAGGATGGGAGCCCACGGTTTGTATAAAGACAACAAAGAAATGGGCTTTTTTTTGTATTGGGCTTGATGTGGTTTTAGAATTTATAATATGGTGTATTGGTAAATGGGTATGGAATGGTGAAGTATGAAAAATGTGTAATAGAAATTGAAAGTTGGAGGCCCACTTGACATACACAGCACGCAAGTGTGCTGTGTGAGTCCGGGTAGAAAAGTGGGTCGGTTTTGGCATGGGGAGAGAGAGAGATTGAATGTGAGAAGAGAGTGGAGAGTGGGAGTTAAGAATTAGAAGAGGTAGGAGTTTTAAGGAGGTGAAAGGTTGGGAGTTTTTAGGAGTTGAGAAATGAAAAGATGGATAATTAAAAAGAGAATTAAAATGAGAAGTTATTAGGTGGGAGATTTTGCAATATAGTCCCTAGCATTGTCCTATAAATAGCAACTCATTTCTCATTCTTTTTCACACCAAAAATAAAATAAATAAGAGAAAGAGAAGAATAAAAGAAAGAGAGAAAAGAGTTTGTACTTGGTGGCCATTGCTAGGAGGAGAAGATCTAGGAGGACATTGGATCTAGAATTGGTGCTCTTCCCTTCATTAGTCAAGTTTCAATTGAGGTGGGTGTCTCCTACTTTCTAATTTTTTTTGAATGTGCATGTTAATAGAAATGAATGAGTAATATAGAATTTGATTTGATAAAATAAGACTAACCTATGCATTGGATGTAATGAAATATTGTTTTATTGAGTAAACAAACCCAACTTACGTTAATTAGTAATGAGAAAAGATGTAGATTTTTTTGTGAAATTCCCTTATCTTATCTCAATCAGTTTTTACAATATATGCTATGCTATATTGGGCTTACAAAACCATGGACCCAATGGACCCAATATACTAATAAAAGGACAATGTAATATATAATATCCAACACCCCCCCTCAAGTTGGAGCATGGAGGTCACAAATGCCCAACTTGCGAAGTATGGGATCAAACTGCTGCCACCCCAGTGGCTTAGTGAAGATATCAGCCAATTGGGAAGTAGTCGAGACATGAGAAGCCACTATAGTGCCATCCAATATGGTATCCCTGATAAAATGCAAATCCACCTCAATGTGCTTACTGCGCTCGTGAAAAACTGGGTTATGTGCCAGATGCAATGCAGACTGACTGTCGCAATAAACCTGCATCGGACCCTCCTGCTGTATCCCAAAACAAGACAATAAACCCCTCAACCACTTCAGCTCACAGATAACAGCTGCAAGTGATCGATACTCAGCCTCAGCGGAAGAACGTGCAACAGTCGGTTGTCTCTTGGTCTTCCAAGAGATAGGAGAAGAACCAAGAAAAACCAACCACCCAGTAGTAGACCTCCTAGTAGTGGGGCAGCTCGCCCAATCAGAATCACACCAGCTAGTAAGACCAAGCTCCGAATCAGATCTCAGAAGAATCCCCTACCCTGGAGAATTCTTCAAATACCGTACCACCCTCAAAGCAGCCTGCCAATGATCCTCAAGTGGATGCTGTAAAAACTGAGATAAAATGTGGACTGCATAAGCCAAATCAGGTCGAGTAAAAGACAAATAAATCAATCTCCCAACCAATCGACGATAAGCCTCGCCATCTGCCAAAGGAGAACTGCTGGACTTTGCTAACTTATGATTAGGCTCCATAGGAAAACTAGCAGGTCTAGACCCCAACAATCCACACTCAGAAATGATATCCAAAGCATACTTCCTCTGACACAAAGAAATACCCTCAGGTCCTCGAGCAACCTCAATCCCAAGAAAATACTTTAGCACCCCAAGATCCTTCATGTGAAAACATGAGCTCAGATATGTCTTGAAGCTAGCCAAAGCATCTGAATCACTCCCAGAAATAATGAGATCATCCACATAAATCAACACATGCAACTCAACTTTCTCTTTCCGATAGGAAAAGAGAGAATAATCAGAATGGGACTGAGAAAAACCATAAGACAATAGGGAAGAAGTAAGTTTGGCAAACCAACAACGTGGTGCCTGTTTCAGTCCATATAGAGACTTACGCAAGCGACACACCTTGTTGGGTTTACCAGACTCAAAACCTGGAGGCATCCTCATATACACCTCCTCTGTCAAATCCCCGTGAAGAAAGGCATTGTGCACATCCATCTGATGCAACATCCATCCCCTGACAGCTGCAACAGCTAAGAAAGTACGAACAGAAGTCATCTTAGCAACAGGTGCAAAGGTCTCAGAGTAATCAATACCTTCCACCTGGTGGTTACCAAATACAACCAGTCTGGCCTTTAGTCGCTCAACACTGCCATCCGAATTGTACTTGATCTTATAAACCCACCTGCTGCCCAACGCCTTCTTCCCAGGCGGCAAGTCTGAAAGAGTCCAAGTCCCACTATCCTCCAGTGCCTGAATCTCTCTCTGCATGGCCTGTCGCCACCCCTCATCCTGAGAAGCCTGGCGATAAGAGGTGGGCTCAACACCTGCAGTAACAGCTGCAAGAAAGTCTCGATGTCCAGTAGAAAACAGATCATAACTCAGATAGTGTGAAATAGGATACGGAGTACCTGAGGAAGTCGAGGAGCTAGGTGAACAGAGGCGAAGAGGGGTAATGTAATCATCAAGACGTGTCGGGCGAGCTTTGGTCCTCAAACCTCTACCCAAAACAGGCGGTGCAGAAACTACAGGGGTCGATGTAGCAACATCCAAAACTCCAGTGCCCGAAACAGAAGAACCCGAAACATCAGGGGCCGAGTGTGCAATATCGGGACCGCTGACGTCACTACTGCCAGGTATGATGTCATTGCTGACGTCAGCAATGACGTCGGCAGCTTGGTCAGCTGTGACGTCGGCAGCAATGACGTGGGTAGGCCGTGCAACCTCAACATCCTCATCTCCAAAATAATCTACAAATGGACCCCTAATGTTTCCACCAGTTTCTAATTGCACCCCCGGAAATTCATTTTCATAAAATTTCACATCCCGAGACACAAAAAGTTCACGAGACTCAACATCCAACAATTTCCATCCTTTCTTATCTAAGGGGTAACCCACAAAAATACATTTTCTGCTCCTACTAGCAAATTTATCCCGCTTAGATTGTAGATCAAAAGAGTAACATAAACATCCAAAAGCCCGCAAATTATCATATGAAGGTGGCTTCCCATACAACATCTCATAGGGCGACTTAAATGACACAATTCGGGAAGGCAATCTATTAATCAAGTAGCATGCAGCCAGTACACATTCACCCCAATAATCCACAGGCAAACCACTTTGGAACAATAAAGCACGAGCTATATTCAAAATATGCCTATGTTTGCGTTCGACCCTTCCATTTTGTTGTGGTGTACCCACACATGAAGTCTGAAAAACTATCCCATGCTCAGAAAAATAAGGTTTCATACAATTAAACTCAGTTCCATTATCACTCCTAACACGACAAATATCAACACCAAATTGTCGTTTCACCATAGAAATAAATTTAATAAACATGGAACACACTTCAGTTTTGTCAGATAATAAAATAACCCAAACAGCTCTACTATAGTCATCAACCAATGTCAAAAAATACCGAGCCCCAGAAACAGAGGTAACTCGATACGGACCCCAGAGATCACAATGTATCAATTCAAACATGCGAGCAGCTCGGCTATCACTATCAATAAACATATCCCTAGTCTGCTTTGCCTTATGGCAAATGTCACAAGCATTAGGTAAAGACAAACTAGTACCACTAGCAAAAGGTAAATGTCGCATAACTCCATCAGAAGGGTGCCCCAATCTGCTGTGCCAAACACCGAAATCTGCTCCTCTCAAAGCTTGCAATCTCTGATGAAATGTCTCTGAAATGGCACGCCAGATGTACAAACCCCCTTTGCGTTCACCAGCTCCAATTGCTTTCCTCGTACTTCGGTCCCGTATAACACACAAATCACGAGTAAAGGTAATATCACAGGTCCGATCATCCACCAAATGTGCAACAGAAATCAGATTGCATGTCAAATTAGGTACATATAGCACATCCTTCAACACCATATCACCAGATAAAACCACTCTACCACGAATACGGGAATCAATAATAGTTCCATCAGGCAAAATCACAGGATTCGAATCACCCACAAAACAATCTACTAAAAATGGTAAATGACCAGTAGCATGTATAGAAGCACCCGAATCAATAATCCAATCAACAGGAGAAGACTTACCCATCAAGCGATCAGAATTAAGGGGAGAAATAAGGGAGGTAGTAGCAACATTGCCACCACCCCCAACCTGTAAAGCCGCCACCGCGGCACTCATCTTGGCGGCCAAAACGGCCTTCTCAGTAGCGTCGGCGCCGTAACCTCCATCACCGCCGCCTTGGACGGAGGCACCGTCAGGACCGGAGACATCGACGGCCTTGGTGCGGCCATCGTCCCCGGTGGCGATGACGAACTCAACGACCTCGCCCTCGTTCAGCGACCGGTAACCATCGGATTTGATGGAGGACTGGTGGACGAAGAGATCCTCAGATCCGTCATCGGGGGTGATGAAACCGAAGCCCTTGGTGCTGTTGAACCACTTGACGGTCCCCTGGATGCGATCGCTGGATTGAGCCATGGATGTGATAAGATTGGAAATTGAAACCCTAGATCGAGTGGGGAAGTGGGGGAAATTGAGATGGGGTTGTTGATCGAATTGGGGATCAGATGAAGGGGTTATCGGAAGAGATGTGTGGGGATTTGGCAGAGAACATGGTGCTCTGATACCATGTAGATTTTTTTGTGAAATTCCCTTATCTTATCTCAATCAGTTTTTACAATATATGCTATGCTATATTGGGCTTACAAAACCATGGACCCAATGGACCCAATATACTAATAAAAGGACAATGTAATATATAATATCCAACAAAAGAAATGTTGATTTGTTTTGTCATGAATTAGTATGCATGAATGAAGATATAATTGATTGTATGAAAAATGTTGGGAATACATTCTTTTGCAAAAATATTCTGTAAAGTTAATTGAATACCATAAACTTGTTTTGATTGTTACCATGCTAATTGAAAAGAAGAGTTTAACTAAAGAATTATTACTATGAATCATGTTAGAGTGTTTGCAAATTTTATGTTTGTCGAATATGTGATTTTTCTTTTATAAGAAATTGTTAAAGAATATTATATTTCGACATATGATTAGAGATATGATGAAAAAGAAAAGAGAAGGAAATAATTTTTGTTATTACATGTCGACATATGTTGAAAATACAAACTTTTGCATAAAAGAATTTCTTTGAGATATCCATGGGTGATTAAGAGACATGTTTGATCTTAGTACAAATTTTAATTAGTATAATGATGGATATAAACTAGTTTTAAGAAACATGATCCTTAATTTTCGAGTTTGGGAAGAAATGCAAATTTTTGTAAAGAAAGGAAAAATCTATTTTTGAAAATGAAGATAGATTATAAAAATAAATTTGAATTTACTTGATTATTATTTCTTGATTTCATCTCAGTTCAAAAGTGAGATTTATTCCAATGTCCTAAATGATTGGATTATTGGGTAAACAAGTTTTGTTAAAAAGAAACAATTTCCGAAAAGTATGAACAAAAGTATACAAATACAACTCTTAAACAGAAATTACATTTGGACTTACTGGTTAGCCAGTGAGCACCTCTTATAAGAGAACTTGGGTTCGAATCTTGATAGTCATCTTTTATTTTAATTTACTCAATAAAAATCCGAATCTGTACCGGTGTTATAAAAACAAATTTTATCCAATTCATGACATAAGTCCACAGTGGACTTAGCGGCTAGCCTAGTGGACCTTGGGCTTTGCTGTGAGTGGTCGGTAGCCCCTGGTTCGAAACTGACCAGCCCCTTTTATTTTTTTTTCTCTTTATTTGAGTTTGAGCTTCATGTTTAACACTTGCTGATTTGAAGAAGGATTGGAAAAATACATTTTTTTCATTTGAGTTCACATAAAGATTTATTATAAATTGTTCTCAAATTTTAATCTTGTATTTTCGAAAGTAAAAAGAGAATTTAAATAGTAAGTGCGCTTTGTTTCTAAAATTATTATTTGAGTAAATGACTCTTTTTTTTTAAGAGAAGAATGTGCAATAAGTTGTGAGATTCTATTGATTAAAATGAACCTTTGAGACTAAATACTTGTGAAAATTTATATAGAGTTTTGGAAAGAATTACTATATCACTTGTTTGCCTTGATGAGATTATGTGAATATGTTTGTTTATGGTTAAGGATTTTATGTGATTAATTTCCTAAAAGAGATTTGGATTTATGATACAAACTCATGAAAAGAATTGTTGCCTTAGAAAGATAGTGAATGAATAGTATGAATGATGCAAAAACAAGACATACACCAAGTTGTGAATAGTTTGAAGATAAAGAATACTTTGAGTTAAGACATGATTATTAAAGGGTATGTGTACCCATGTTTCTTGTACATGAAAGATTTATGATTTAGAATTAGTAAGACCTCTGTTACCGGTAATTTTGAAAGAAAGATTTTGAGACTTGATTTCGAGATAATGCCGTCGGGCGATCTCGTATTTTGTGAATAAATCCGGTATGAGGTAAAACTGATTCTAGGGTGATAACATATTCATGTCTTGAACTAAAAATAATTAGGCACTTAAGTGAAGATGTAATAAACTTGTGCAAACGTAAATGGGTGCTTCTATATAGTCGGCGGTGGATCTCCGTGGCTATAGACCCAGTTGGTGGACTGTGGTTGCTCCGTAGGAGATGGACTGTATTTTATCCGGGACTTAGGGTAGTCGGCGGATGTTTACCATACTCCAAAGAATATGTATATACCGGGGCTAGAGGGGCATTTACGGGATTATTCTCACGATATAATAGCCAGGGAGGCTGGGATCTGTTATTATAGCTAGGGAGGCTAGCCAGGGAGGCTGAGATCCGTATCTGTGAAATAACTCTGAAACTTGTTTAATTACTGGGTAGTCTCATGGCGAGGGATCGAACCCTTCAATGTGGAGTACGTAGGCGCTTGCCCTCGGACCTATGTAGTATGGGATGCATAGAATCTGAACAAGTGTGCATTAGTGTCATCCTAGTGTAGAATTGTGTGCATTAGGCATTAAGGCATGACATACACTTATATTTAGTATAATCACCTTTGACACGTTATTTATTCATTTCAATTTTATTGTGTCTTCTTAAAGTATGAGATCGTTATACTATTCCCGGCATAGAAAGGATAGCCGTGTATAACATTTCGTCAGTTGTAAGTAACTGACGTGCCCACAGATTAACATGCAGGTAAAGGACCATTCATGGAGTTATAAAGTGGACACGCTATTGCTATTTGAAAGTTAAAGAAGTTGCAAATGATGTTAAAGTTATACAAGTTGTATTTCATTGATTGTAATCTTTTAGTCTTCCGCTGTGCAAAACCAAGTTGTAATTGAACTCTGATGTATTGTGAATGAAAAGTTTCAAATTCCTTGTAAAATTGTACGAAGTGAAGTAAAGATCCTGTGAAATCTCGAATTTATCCTTATTTGAAATTCGGGGTATTACAGATGGTATCAGAGCATGCTTCACAAGTAGTACAAGTTTATAAGGAACGATAAAAAGGGACGATAAATTTGGGAACAAGCTAAAGGAGTCCTTCTGTCAACCGGGTGTAAACAACCCTAAGCGACACGGTATTTAAGCGTCTTCGGACCACCGCTAGCTGGGAACCGACCTCTGTGTGGTCTCTGATTGGATTATTCGGAATACGAGGCCATGATCGCCGGATTGACCCTAGCATACCGAGCCGGAGCCAAGCAAATCCGGGCCTTCAGCGATTCTCAGCTCGTGGTCAATCAGATCACCGGAGAATACGAAGCCCGCGATGATCGCATGGTGAGGTATTTGGCGGTGGTCCGACGTCTCCTAGCGTCCTTCTGCCACTCCACAGTCATTCGAGTTCCTAGGGAGCAGAACGCCCAAGCGGACGCATTGTCAAAACTCGCCTCTTCCTCCTTCGAGGGTCTCGACCAAACGGTACTCATCGAAATCCTATTAAAACCGAGTATCAACGATCAAGACCAGGAGGCAATGTGTGTTCAAGACGGTACCAGTCCAGACGACTGGACCACTCCCATCCGGAAATTCTTAGTCAAAGCCGAGCTCCCTGAAGACCGGGCCGAAGCCAAACGGGTCAGGGTCCGAGCTGAAAGGTTCGTCATGATTGATAACATCCTCTTCAAACGCTCATACACCTTGGCCGACGGCAAGCCGTACCTTCGCTGTCTCACCAGCGACGAGGCCAGCTACGCGCTGAGAGATCTTCATGAGGGGATCGGCGGATGCAACATGGGAAGCAGGACGCTCGCTCGGAAGGCCCTGAATCAGGGGTACTATTGGCCGACCATGCTCCAAGACTCGCAAGACCTAGTCAAGAGGTGCGGCCCATGCCAAAGGTTCTCCCCTATCAAGAGGCTTCCTCAAGCCAATTTCCGATCCCTGGCTAGTCCTACGCCATTCGCCATGTGGGGCATGGACCTTGTGGGCCCCTTCCCCATAGCGGTAGGGCAAAAGAAATTCTTGATAGTCGCCATCGACTACTTCACCAAGTGGCTCGAGGCCGAGCCTCTGTCCAGCATCACCGAGCGCCAAGTACAACAATTCTTTTGGAAGAACATCATCTGCCGGTTCGGAATCCCCCGGGTCCTCGTCACGGACAACGGAACCCAATTCCAAGGTCAGAACTTCCAAACTTTCTGCGCAGACATCGGCATCCAGCAGCGTTTCTCCGCTATTTGCCACCCTCAGTCCAACGGCCAAGCGGAGAACGCGAACAGGCAAATCCTCGACGGCCTCAAAAAGCGCCTCGACAGTTCCCCCAAAGGGCTGTGGGTCGAAGAACTGCCTAGCGTGCTATGGGCTTACCAAACCACCAAGAGGATCCCCGCGGGGGAGACACCGTTCAGTCTGACCTATGGGACAGAAGCAGTTATCCCCGTCGAGGTCGGCCTGCCTTCTCCCCGTATCATGGCCTTTGACGAAGCTGACAATTCTTCCGGCCTGAGGGCCAACCTGGACCTCGTCGCCGAGGTCAGAGAGAAGTCTTCAATCCGAAGGAGCATCTACCAACAACGGATCGAGAAGTTTTACAACAAGAAGGTCCGCCCCACAAACATCAAGGCGGGGGATCTCGTGTTACGAAAACTGTCCGTCTCCGACCCAACCAAGAAGAGGAAATTAGCTCCCAACTGGGAAGGCCCATACCGTGTAGTCGAGACTGTACGCTCGGGTACATACCGACTGGCAGATATGGACGGACGGCTGATCAGCCGACCCTGGAACGCCAAGCACCTAATGAAGTTCCTGGAGGGACAAACATAGGTTCTAGTCTGGCTAATGTAAATAATATTTTTTGTAAGCTTTAATGTGTAAAGGGCCGTTTTAGCGACCCTCCCTATCATATATGAAAGAAATCTCTTTGTGTCAAACTCCAAACGCCTCGGCAGCCCCGACCTAACACCGGACCATGGGATCGGCACCCGAGTCCTCACTTCGGTATCGTCCCCAACGTCTCGGTAGGTCCGACTCGGCTTCAGGCCAGGGAGTCTTCCTAACGCCCCGCGCCGAACCCTCACGGATCGGTGGGGCCGAACCTCACTTCCGCCATCATTCACTACACTATTGACCAGAGCAAAGGGTGAAGAGAATTCTTTATTCATACTCCATTATTAGTTCTGAAAAAACAAATAAAGACCGTTACAGGACCACTCCACTCATCTCAAACTGAAGGAAGCCGCCATCTTAGGGCCCCTCGGGTCCGACGAATGGCGGGACCACTCCGACCGAACGACTAGGAGCCTTTTCCTCGTCATGGTGGTCCTAAGGCTCAGCCACGGTCGACACACCAGCCACGGAGCTCTGGGCATCAAATGGTCGCACACGCTCCAGCAGCAGCAATGCAGAGGGAACCCCCTCCGCTCGCCGACCTCCCGAGGAGGATGCCGAGACACCAAGCATCGTCTTGTAACGGTGTATCTCCATCTCCTTCTCCACAATGACATCACGAAGTAGCCTCTCAGACGAGGGACTCTGCACCGATGCACTAGACATGGTGTATCCAAGACCGGCGCCTCCGAGGTCCCGATCCACCATCGCTCGCTTCAGCCGGTTCGCTTCCACACCTAGGGCCTCAGACTTGTCCCGATAATAGTTAAAGGCGGCATCCTGATCGCGAGCCCCTTTGCGATAGCGAACCAGCGTGGCCTCCAGGGCCTTGATCTTACTCCGGAGCCACCCCACGTCTGAGCGACGGGGGTCCGCCTCGGGAAGGGGAGCCGTAATCTACAAGAGAACCATCCATCACTCAAAACACATCGGCAAAAATGGTTCGGAAAGATCCGAGTACAAAAGACTTGGCCAATCAAAAATCCTCTTTTATAAATGAAATTACTTCATACAAAAAGTGCGGTGGCCAGTCCGTGGTAGGCAAAATACAATCGAGAGATGGAAAAAGAAAGACAAAACTATACAACTTGTTTTCCCACCTCAGCATCGGCCGGGTTCACGGGGGGGTCGGCCGCCGTACCATCAACGGGCCCTTCTTCATTAGGGGTCTTCGGCGTGTACTCGACCTCCATGTCGTAGTCGAAGTTGGACAGGTCGATGGTCGGGTAGAAGTACCTCACATGACTGAGGGCCTTTGCATAGCACTCGTCCTGGGCCTTGATCACCATGGTCTGGCCCGCCTCAGTCAACTCCTCCTTCTCCTTGGCGAACTTCTTCTTCAGAGCCGCCATCTTCTTCCCCCATTCCGCCTCCTTGGCGTCGAACTCGACCTTCATCTTCTGCTCCCTCTGATGCGAGCCTTCGAGCTCTATTTTCAGCTCCTTCATCTCCTGCAGGGCCTTGTCAGCCCGGTCTCGCTCTCGCTTCAAGGCCGCCTCATAAAGGCTTCTCACGTAGGCCCCCTGCACGGTCGCATGCAGTAACCAAGCACTACTAAGAAAACCTCCCTTACGACATAATCACAAGGCAAGCGGGGTCGGCAGACTTACCAGCACATTAGCCTGCGCGAGGCGCGTGTACGCTTCCTCCAGGGTCTCGGCATTCATCTCCGCGCGGTCCCGGGGGGTCGCCAGCTTATCCACCACCTCGACGGCCTGGCGCCCTCGGGTTAAGCAGTCACCCTCACGGATCGACCAACCCGGCACCCACGGTCGCCGCAACCTCTCCTCTACCT
Organism: Hemerocallis citrina; assembly: GCA_017893485.1. NCBI lineage: Eukaryota > Viridiplantae > Streptophyta > Magnoliopsida > Asparagales > Asphodelaceae > Hemerocallis > Hemerocallis citrina. Next base: position 633,591 of record JACEHZ010000090.1, read on the forward strand.
CTGACCCCACTAGGGGACCCTTCCCCTTATCAAGATCATCTGCCTTGCCCTGGTCCGAGCTCTTCCGAGCAGCCACCACCTTGCCTGTCTCCGAGCGCGTCCTCTTTGCCGGAGGCTCGTCTGGGACCTCGGAGACCACCTGGGACGACCCCCTCGTCTTCATCGCGTCGCCCTTCGCCTCGGCCTTCTGCTTCTTCATGGCGATCCTCTTGGCCTTGATCGATTCGGGGTCCATACCTGCGAAAAGATCCATTAAGAACAATGAGCGCAAAAGAACAAAAAGACCGAGAGAAAAGAAACAACTACATACAAAGCACTGCCGGGCTCAGTCCGACGCTCGCCAGGTGACCCTCCGTCACCTTCGGCCAACTGATACTATGCGACAGACGGAGACGCTCAACGAACCTCCACTCCTCGGCCGTCAGGTCCCTCGGCCTCGGCGCTTTGAAGCTCGGCTTATAATGGTTCCATCGAGTAGGGATGTCCCAAGGCTCCTCACTCCGGATCACCACATATTTTTTCTTCCACTCCTTGATAGAGTCCGGGTGACCATGGACGACCTTCCCCTTATTCCGAGGCGAGATATAATAAACACCCTCCGACTCCCCCGACGAGCTGATCCCGAGCATCGTCCTGAACACGCCCAACCGAAGGGGCACCTTCTGCTCCTCGCACAACAGCACGAAGCAGATGATCTGCTTCCAGGAGTTCGGCCCGTACTGCATCGGCGCCAGGGACGCCCAATTCAACACCTTCCGAACAAACGGATGGACCGGCAGCCTCAGTCCAGAGATGAAGGCGTCCACTGGGAAGACGCAGTACCAAGCAGGCAGGGGGTCGGTCGGGCGTAGGGTAGAGTTCGGCAACATGAGCTCGTAGCCGGACCCTATGTGGTACGCCAACTGCAAAGCCTCCAAGTCACCAGCCTCCAAGACGGTCGGAAGCGTGTCCATCTTCACCCTCTTCCGGCTCGGGGAAGACGGCTATACCCCAAAAAGCTCCTTATCGGAAAGGTCGTCGGGGTACCGACGGAACGGCTTCGGTTGTACGGGCGACCCTGTCATTAAGTTGCGGTGAACGGGCGCCTGGCTCGAGCCACCGGCCCTCGACCCCTTCTTCTTCGGAACCCTCTTCTTCTTGGCTCTTTCCGGCGAGGGGGTAGATAATCACCCCAGACCGGTCGGCGTGGAGCTCGAACCCACACCCTGACCTGTGGATCTCCCCCCCGCACCTCCTATCCGAGTCCCTTCGGCCTCACCCTCTTCTGGGCCACCCTCCTCTTCGGAAGTCAACTCTAGAATCTGGACTTCGACCGAACTGTCGCTCGCCTCCTCAGATTCGCTGCTCTCCACCACGAAAGGGTTTCGGGAGCGTAACGGCCTCACGTTGTATACCGGCTCCTCCTCGCATACTGGCTCCTCCCACGAAGTCGAATCGGAGGGCTTCACATCGTGTACCGACTCCCCCTCGCACACTGGCTCCTCCCACGAAGTCGATTTTGAAGCAGGCTTCACTTCCCCCCTCGACGTCGACGCCGACGAGCCAGACTGAGCCCTAGACATCTGTGCCTAACAAAAAGAAACCTACAAACTAACCTTTCAGTTACCTCGGACTGACGAGCCTGTGCCGCTAAACAGTCAAGCCGAGCGCTGAAGTGTTTGATTTCTTTTTTAAGAAGACAGCAGAAGAGAAATGAACAGAATGGGGAAGAGGGGGGATATTTATAGAGAGAGAGGTGACGCCTCGATTTTCGCATTACTGTTCCTCGAATAGCGCGCGTCTGCCACCAATGGAATCACGCCACGTCATCCTCGAAACTGGCGCTGCTGACGTCACCTAGCGCCGGTTGGAGACCACACAGAGGTCGGTTCGGATGAAGTCCACCCTGGGGACTTCTCACCCGCGAGCAGCTCGGGGCTTACGGCCTCGGCAGCCGAAACCCCGAACTGTTCGAGGGTGGGAGAAAAGCCACCATCGCCTGGAACCCTATCGGAAAGCAGATCGGCCCACCTCCAAATCTCTAACTCCCTCGGACTGACAGACCATCAGAAACCGTCAGCACCAGAAGGAAGACAGAGATCGGAGACGACCCATCTATCCGAGGCTCCTCAGCCCCAGGTCCGGAATTCGGTTGATACCCCTCCCGTCTGGATCTTTCTCGGGCAAACAGCCATGTCAGGGCCGTCCGACCCGAAAAAGGATCCAGACGGCAAAGTCACCACCAGTCCGAGGTCCCCAGGGTCAAAATTTTGCAAGAGACAGACGTCCGCCAAAGCAGACACCTCTGATGGCCGATGGACCACCCTTGCTGTGATCAAACCCGCTGTAGGGGGAGGGATATTTATAACCTCCCCCATAGACCTGCCATTATGACATTGGGAAAGCCAAACGACGGAAGCCCATGCGCCATGCATTTATTAGGTGGCACCATTAATGCCCCTAGGAAATTGGAACATTGCACAGGTCCCGGAGCGCCTTCAATGCTCCGCAAAGACAGCAGGCCGCCCCGCTCAAACCCTCTAAGGCACAACGGTTCGCCATCACCCCTGCCGACCTATAATCCCTCGCCAGCTCGAGGTTCGGTCTAGCACCAGGGCAGTCTTCTCAGGAAGGCTCAACGGCTCGCCATCACCCTTGCCGACCCATAATCCCTCGCCAGCTCGAGGTTCGGTCTAACACCAGGGTAGTCTTCTCAGGAAGGCTCAAAGGCTCGCCATCACCCTTGCCGACCCATAATCCCTCGCCAGCTCGAGGTTCGGTCTAGCACCAGGGTAGTCTTCTCAGGAAGGCTCAACGGCTCGTCATCACCCTTGCCGACCCATAATCCCTCGCCAGCTCGAGGTTCGGTCTAGCACCAGGGTAGTCTTCTCAGGAAGGCTCAACGGCTCGCCATCACCCTTGCCGACCCATAATCCCTCGCCAGCTCGAGGTTCGGTCTAGCACCAGGGTAGTCTTCTCAGAAAGGCTCAACGGCTCGCCATCACCCTTGCCGACCCATAATCCCTCGCCAGCTCGAGGTTCGGTCTAGCACCAGGGTAGTCTTCTCAAGAGGGCTCAACGGCTCGCCATCACCCCTGCCGACCCATAATCCCTCGCCAGCTCGAGGTTCGGTCTAGCACCAGTGCAGTCTTCTCAGGAAGGCTCAACGGCTCGCCATCACCCTTGCCGACCCATAATCTCTCGCCAGCTCGAGGTTCGGTCTAGCACCACGGTAGTCTTCTCAGGAAGGCTCAACAGCTCGCCATCACCCTTGCCGACCCATAATCCCTCGCTAGCTCGAGGTTTCGTCTAGCACCAGGGTAGTCTTCTCAGGAAGACTCAACGGCTCGCCATCACCCTTGCCGACCCATAATCCCTCGCCAGCTCGAGGTTCGGTCTAGCACCAGGGTAGTCTTCTCAGGAAGGCTCAACGGCTCGCCATCACCCTTGCCGATCCATAATCCCTCGCCCGCTCGAGGTTCGGTCTAGCACCAGGGTAGTCTTCTCAGGAAGACTCAACGGCTCGCCATCACCCTTGCCGACCCATAATCCCTCGCCAGCTCGAGGTTCGGTCTAGCACCAAGGTAGTCTTCTCAGGAAGGCTCAACGGCTCGCCATCACCCTTGCCGACCTAGAATCCCTCGCCAACTCGAGGTTCGGTCTAGCACCAGGGTAGTCTTCTCAGGAAGGCACAACGGCTCGCCATCACCCTTGACGACCCATAATCCCTCACCAGCTCGAGGTTCGGTCTAGCACCAGGGTAATCTTCTCAGGAAGGTTCAACGGCTTGCCATCACCATTGCCGACCCATAATCCCTCGCCAGCTCGAGGTTCGGTCTGGCACCAGGGGTAGCCTTCTCATGAAGACCCAACGATTCGCCATCCCATTTCCACGACCATAAACACTCCTCCACGGCTAACTCCCGCACCCCCGCAGGAGTGGGGGGCTTGTGTGGTAGGGTAAAAGTGGTCTGGGGCCCAGCCAAGGCCCAGGACGGCTCTCGCTAAAAAATAAGAAAAACAACAATCCGGCTCGGCTTCGGACCACTACAGGGTCGGCACCGAGCCACAAGTTCACCCCCACATAACTTGTCTCCTCGTATTCGACGAGCCCCGATGGCCCTCGGCCTCCGATCCACGACAGCCCCACGGGCCGTCCCCCCAGCCCGGCTAGGAATGAGGGTGACCTGGCACAACCTAGGCCATCCGATTCTCCCAGAGGCACCGGAGCCCCATGATCAGCCATGTCAGCTCCAAATACCACCTAGGGCTTTGCCACGTCAGCCCTATACCACTCTTGGCACTGCCACGTCCGCCCTAAACCCCCTGGGCCTCCTGCCACGTCAGGCCCATAGGATTTCGGGTTCAGACCCGGTCCCTAAGCGGATCCAAACCCGGTTGGAATTCCCTATAAATACCAGACCCTCACCCACCTTTTCAGGTAATCAATCTTTGCCACCTAAATTCCCCTAGTTACTGCTACTCTCTCACAGAGACTGACTAGATCGTCGGAGGGTCCGCCACCGGGATAAACCCCGGTGTTTCAGGACCGTCTGCAGGTACTCGAGGCGAGGCCATCCGAGCCGATCCTCAAGCGCCGAAGCGAGCCCCTCGCTCACCGTCCGGTACCGTACTCTTCCCTCGTTACAAATTGAGTTCGAACTCACACCTGGTGCATCCACACTGTGACCAAAAACAAACCGCATCAGTTGTGTAATACCCCGACCTATTAAATAATAAATATTTTTATTTATTTATTATTATTATTTATTTTTATTATTTTATTTTATTTTTTCCGGAATTGAAATATTTTTGATGGATATTACTTAGTTTAATTATTAACCACCATCTGCATAAGTACCAGTCCGTGTACATCTGTATTGTATCAAATTGGTACTGTAAGCCTCCGAGCTGATAATAAAAATTTATTTTTATTATTATTTTTGGAATTTATTTATTTTTATACGGATTGTGCGGTTTTACAAACGGAAATTATCGGTACACCTATTAATCTATACGTGTGCATATTGTATCGATTTCATGCGTCCGTATAAATCATGTAGTATGTGTTTTGACCAAAAAAAATATCTTTTTGTCATGATTAACCATTTTTGGATGGCTAGGATTTAATTGAAATATTAAACCTAGGGTTTGGATTAATTAGGATTTCTTATGAGTCATGAGTTAACTTCTACTAGAAGTCTCCACCTCCACCTCACCATGCCACCTCACCCCCTCCACCTCCTCATGTTGGCCGTCCAACCTAGTCCCCAAGGGGGTTTTTGAATAAAATCCTAGCACATTATGCACTCCAACCCTTCTCCTTCATCCTATAAATACCCCCCACCCGTTGCCTCATTTACCAAAATTTTAGTGAGAAAAATAAAGAGAAGAAATCCCTAGAGTTTCTCTTGTAGGTTTGGAGCTTTCAAACAAAGCTAGGAGGAAGGAGAAGGTGCATAAACTAGTTCTTCCTACTTGAAAGACAAGGTGGGGGTTTCTCTAACTTGTCTTATGTTGTTTTTCTTGTTCTCTTTCATATTGATAGTATGTATATTTGTGTTGAATGTGTTGAATGTTGTCTTGTTCAAATTGCATATGAGTATATATGTGTTGTATGTTGATTAAAACAACTTGGACCAAGAACATAAGCATATAAATGATGGTAGCGAATGACTACATAAATGGTGGAATGTTGGAACTCAACAAATTAACATAAAGATGAGATCTTTGAACCTTGTTATGGTTGTGTTGTCTTTATGGTTAATTTTTACTACTTGGACTAAAAACTATGCATAAGAATGGTTGGAAAAAATCAAAGGATTGCATATAAGGAAAGATGAAAGGATGGAACCCACAAAAAAAAACACATAAAGATGATGTCTTTGAACTTGTTATGTTTATGGTTCTTGTTTTGGTTACTTGGTTAAACACAAGTTAACAACATGGACTTTTACTATGTGCATATAAAGTTAGTAAAGTGAAAATGGTTACTTACCCATTCTTGGGGTTATAGGACTTAACATGCTTAATAAAAGATAGTATTTTGTTGTATGTTGTTTCCCACTCTAATAAAGATCATGTCTTTACTAACTTTTAGTTTTTAAAAAGCAAGTTTTGTTGATGTAGGGAAATGGTAGGTTGAAGATGAATATGTTTTGTAACATAGAAGATTGTAGATTCAACAAGGGTTAATTCTTGTTTGATGTAGGAACTTGTAATTTGGTAAAAGTAGTTCCTTGTAATAAATGGAACTTGTAATCCCTAAAAGAAGTAGTTCTTGTAATATGTAGGTAAGTTTTTAGTTTAGTTTTATTACCATGCTTGAGTTTTGTGTTCTATGTCAAAAAAAAGAGAACTACTATGCTTGAGTTGTAGTAAAGAATCCATTCATGTCTATGTGACATTCTAGTAACCATCATGTTTGAGTTTTGTTGAACCCATTCATTCTTGTGAACCCATGGAGAATATCATGCTTGAGTTGTAGTAAAGAACTCATTCATGCTTATGTGACATTCTAGTAACCATCATGCTTGAGTTTGTTGAACCCATTCATACTTGTGAACCCATGAAGAATATCATGCTTGAGTTGTAGTAGAACCATGCTTGAGTTGTAGTATAATCATGCTTGAGTTTGTTGAAGCCATTCATGCTTGTGAACCCATGAAGAATATCATGCTTGAGTTGTAGTAGAACCATGCTTGGGTTGTAGTAGAATCATGCTTGAGTTTGTTGAACCCATGCATGCTTGTGAACCCATGGAGAATATCATGCTTGAGTTGTAGTAGAACCATGCTTGAGTTGTAGTAGAATCATACTTGAGTTTTGTGTTCTATGTCAAAAAAAAGAGAACTACCATGCTTGAGTTGTAGTAAAGAACACATTCATGCCTATGTGACATTCTAGTAACCATCATGCTTGAGTTTTGTTGAACCCATTCATGCTTGTGAAACCATGAAGAATCATGCTTGAATTGTAGCAAAGAACCCATCCATGCTTATGTGACATTCTAGTAACCATCATGTTTGAGTTTGTTGAACCCATTCATACTTGTGAACCCATGAAGAATATCATGCTTGAGTTGTAGTAGAACCATGCTTGAGTTGTAGTAGAATCATGCTTGAGTTTGTTGAACCCATTCATACTTGTGAACCCATGAAGAATATCATGCTTGAGTTGTAGTAGAACCATGCTTGAGTTGTAGTAGAATCATACTTGAGTTTGTTGAACCCATTCATGCTTGTGAACCCATGAAGAATATTATGCTTGAGTTGTAGTAGAATCATGCTTGAGTTTGTTGAACCCATTCATGCTTGTGAACCCATGAAGAATATCATGCTTGCGTTGTAGTAGAACCATGCTTGAGTTGTAGTGGAATCATGCTTGAGTTTTATTGTTCTATGTTGAAAGTGAACCCATTCATGCTTGTGTGACATTCTAGTAAAACAATCATGCTTGAGTTACTAATTATCTTAGTAAAGAACCCATCATGCTTAAGTTTTGTTGTAGTTAATATTCTAAGAAAAGAACTCATGCTTAAGATGAGTAGTTGTTCTAAGATTCAAAGAACTCATGCTTAAGTGTATGTAGTAATGGTTTAGTTAAAACTCTCCAAAGGAACCCATGAATGTAGCTCACATGCTAACCTAATTAAACTATCGAAATGAACCTATGTTCCATGGTTATTCTAGTCGACTTTTAAAAAAGAAACCCATGAAACTAGATCCATGATGATTCTAGCTAAACTGATGGAGAACCCGTGCACGTAGGTTCCAGGTGATTCTAACTCAATTTGAGAAAGAACCCATAAATCTAGTGCACGTAGTTCTAGTTCAATTTAGGAAAAAGGAACCCATGAATTCTAGTCGTGTAAGGTTCTAATTAAAGTTGGACCCTATCATGTGAATATTTTTCAACTTCATTGTATGGGTAATGAATGGATTGAGAAAGTTACTAGTGTGGTTAGCTTGATAAAAGCTCGTCTAAGGTCTTGTAGTTACCCTAAGGGTCATTGACCATCAAGACTCGCATCTTATCGCCTTGGAAACTATGGATGAATCTCACCTTGGGCGCCGACGAATCTTAACCGGTGTGGGTTGATCGCAGGCCAAGAGTGTTGACAAGGTCCGAGTTAGGGGTAGTGATGAGTAAGGGAGATCCCGTCACTAATGTCATGGATCAATAGGCCGTGGGTTGGACCATGATAACTCAAGAAATTCTAAGTTGAAATCCCATAAGATTGTTTAAGGATTAGCAACATCGTTAGGGTAGTAACTTATAAAGTTCATTACTCAACCATTTTTGCCAAAAGGGAAGAGTTGGAATTAGGGGTGATACCTTATGACCTAACTTGTCCTATAGGTCGACACTAGGAGGTGTATGGGGTTGTACCTTCCCGTCAAAGGGATACATACGGTGCCTTCTCACGAGTTGAGAGCACGGGTTGCGTATCTCACTCTGTTAATTTCTGAAATACCATGATAAGAACGGTCTGTCGGAACTAGGGGATGGACCCCGGAAATTCCGTCACGTTCTATGTCAGGGAGAGCGAACGGGCCATAGATCACGGTCTATGAGTTATGGGTACCACAGGGTAGGTTTCGTGCTATCCTGTGCTTGCGAGACCCTGTGTTCGTCTGGTTTTTGAGTGAGGTCCGGTGTGCCGGGTAGTAGTGACAAACATAAACACCATAAGCGTACTGCATTAGTGGGACTTAACCACGTCTGCAACCTCATCAATCACGTTGTATTATCGGGAACAGGTGGTGTACAAAATAGAATTCATAACGTGGGTTCAAATCTCTAAATATGGAGAATGGCTCGATATGGACGTATGTAGTTATGGGATGCATACTATTCCAGATTCTCGCTTGCATTAGAATAGAAGCATTCTAGCCTTAGTTGACATTACATTAGACTCCAAGTCATAGCACTCACGAACACTTAAACTACACTGATATATTTTACCATGCTTTTATATGTTTGTTTTCTAAGATTCGCTGCCAGTCATTAGCCTTTAAGCGTCAGTATATGTACTGACGTCCCCACTCCAATAGGTTGTGGATACAGGATCACCAAACCAGGAGGACTCTAGTCAAGGCACGGTCTACAAGTAAAGAGCCCGATGTTTATCATTCCATTTATGTATACTCTGATGTAATATTGAATCAATGGAAATACTCGGCCTGTAATATTGTATTAGTAAAAAGTTTTAAAATTTTCCTGATTTCTGTGTATTATGACTAATTGAATGTAAAGGTCCTGGCTCGTGTCTCGAATTCTCCATATAGGAAGTTCGGGGCGTTACATGTTGTAAGTCAAATTCAGGAACTGCAGGTGATAATGCACGGAATCGCTGCAGAGAACATGACGTTATGTGAACCATTCCAGGTTGCAGCGTTCATTGAGAAGCTTCTACCTGGATGGAAAGACTTCAAGAACTACCTTAAGCACAAGTGAAAGGAAATGTCTCTTGAGGACCTGATTGTCAGGTTGCGGATTGAAGAGGATAATCACAAGACTGACAAGTCCTACGGAAATGAGTCCATAGAAAAGGCCAACATGGTAGAGCACGAACAAAAGGGCAAAAAAAGGACGTTCTTGCCATAGGCCTCGAACAAAAAATTTGCCGCAAAGAGGTTTGCTGGAAAATGCCACAAGTGTGGTAAGTTGGAGTACAAAATATCTAACTGTTGCAGCAAGGATAACAGCCGTGCTGGAACTAGAAAGGCAAAAGGGAATGACAAATCTCATTCACACATTGCTGAAAACCTGTCCATTGGTCTCTCTGACTTGGACCTTTGTGCTGTTGTATCGGAGGTTAATCTGGTGGGGAGCAATCCTCGTGAGTGGTGGTATGATACTGGGGTCACCAAACACATATGCTCAGACAAGGATATGTTCGCTTCATACCAGAAGTGCAACAAGAATGAACAGTTGTTCATGGGGAATTCTTCCACCTCCAAGATTGAAGGAACATGGAAGATAGTGCTGAAGATGACTTCTGGCAAGGAACTAACACTAACCAATGTGTTGCACGTTCCGGATATTCGAAAGAACCTGGTCTCGAGATCTTTGCTAAGTAAGAACGGATTTAGGGTCGTTCTTGCATCTGATAATTTTGTACTTTCAAAGAATGTGGTGTACCTGGGAAAAGGGTATGTTAACGATGGACTGTTCAAATTCAATGTAATGACAGTCATCCCAAAATCTGTTGTTCCCAAAACTAATGAAATTAATTTTGTTGCCTATGTTGTTGAGTCTTCTTCTGTTTGGCATGAAAGAATAGGCCATGTTAATTTCAATTCTCTGCGTAGATTAATTAACATGAATTTACTACCAACATTTAAGGTAGACAACTGCGACAAATGTGAAGTTTGCACAGAGGCCAAACTCACTAAAACTCCATCCCATTTTGTAGAAAGAAACATTGACACTTTAGGTTTAATTCACATGGATCTATATGATTTAAAATATGTACAGATTAGAGGTGGTAAAAAGTATTTTGTGACGTTCATAGATGATTGCACAAAATACTGCTATGTATACTTGTTACATAACAAAAATGAGGCATTGGATAAATTCAAGGAATATAAGCTTTGAGGTTGAGAATCAACTTGGCAAAACGATTAAAATCGTTAGGAGTGATATAGGAGGGGAATATGATGCACCGTTTAATATGTTCTGTTCTGAACATGGAATAGTTCATCAGACCACTGCTCCTTACTCACCTGAATCAAACAGTACTGCCGAGCGCAAGAATCGAACTCTAAAGAAGATGATGAATGCCTTGTTGTTGAATTCTGGATTACCTCAGAACATGTAGGGAGAAGCGCTTTTTGACCGCCAACCATATTCTCAATAAAATACCTCACAAGAAAACTGACGAGACACCATATGAACTGTGGAAAGGTAATGTACCTTCGTACAAATACCTCAAAATGTGGGGGTGTCTAGCAAAGGTAGCAGTACCTAATCCCAAACAGGTCACCATAGGACCTAAGACCATTGATTGCATATTCATAGGCTATGCACATAACAACAGTGCATATCGGTTCTTGGTATATAAACCGGATATACCGAACGTCCATGTGAATACAATAATGGAATCAAGAAATGCCTCATTCTTTGAACACGTGTTTCCGTGCAAGTATGCTATGTATCCCAAACGTACACGTCAGCAAGGGAGTGCAAGTACCTCGGTTGATGAACTAGGAGATGATAATGATGAACCTAGCAGTGCATATCGGTTCTTGGTATATAAACCGAATATACCGAACGTCCATGTGAATACAATAATGGAGTCAAGGAATGCCTCTTTCTTTGAACACGTGTTTTCGTGCAAGAAAGCTACGTATCCCAAATGTACACGTCAGCAAAGGAGTGCAAGTACCTCGGTTGATGAACCAGGAGATGATAATGATGAACCTATACGAAGTAAACAGGCTAGAACATCAAAGTCATTTGGTTCTGACTTTGTAACGGCATTTCTGTTAGAGAATGCACCTAGAACATTCAAGGAAACTATGTCTACGCCTGATGCTCCTATGTGGAAGGAAGCATTCAAAAGTGAAATAGACTCCATTATGCAAAATCATACATGTGAGTTGGTCGATTTGCCTTCTGGGAGTAAAGCTTTAGGATGCAAATAGATTTTCAAACAAAATTTGAAACCAGACGGTTCAATAGAGAAACATAAGGCGAGACTTGTGGTACAAGGATTTAGGCAAAAGAAAGGCCTAGACTTATTTGATACTTATTCACCGGCCATAAGAATAACTTCCATAAGAATGCTGATAGCTATTGTAGCTCTACGTAATCTCGAAATACATCAAATGGATGTCAAAACTGCATTTCTAAATGAGGATTTAGAAGAAGAAATATATATGAAATAACCTGAGGGTTACATAGTTCCTGGACAGGAAAACAAGGTGTGCAGGCTTGTAAAATCCTTGTACGGACTGAAACAAGCTCCAAAGCAGTGCCATGCAAAATTTGACAATGTTATGATGTCAAATGGTTTCAAAATAAATGAATGTGATAAGTGTATCTACATTAAAGATACTCCAAATGGATACATTATGGTGTGTCTGTATGTAGATGACATGCTCATTATTGGTAGCAATAATGACATTATCAAACAAACTAAGAACATGCTTAGAGGTATGTTTGATATGAAAGATTTGGGAGTTGCAGATGTTATACTAGGAATCAAAATTTCCTGGACGTCTGAGGGAATTACTTTGTCTCAAGCTCATTACGCTGAGAAGGTACTTGAAAGATTCAATAATTACTCCAATGGGACTACTAAAAGTCATGTGGATTCCAGTCTTCACTTGTTCAAAAACACGGGTGACAGCATATCACAATTGGAATATGCACGTGTAATCGGTAGTCTAATGTACTTAACAAATTGTACAAGACCGAACTTGGCACATTTAGTAAATGTACTGAGCCGCTACAAAAGTAATCCATGACGAAGTCACTGGAAAGGAATAATTAGAGTATTGAACTACTTGCGACATACTCAGAGTTATGGGCTGTATTACACCGGATATCCAGTAGTACTAGAAAGCTACAGTGATGCCAACTGGATATCAGACTCCAAGAACTCGAAATCCACAAGTGGGTATGTTTTCACTCTTGGTGGTGCAGCTGTGTCATGGAAATCCTCTAAACAAATGTTATTGGCCAGATCCACCATGGAATCTGAGTTTATTGCTTTAGACAAAGCGGCCGAGGAAGCAGAATGGCTTCGAAACTTTTTAGAGGATATCCCTATGTGGGAAAAACCAGTGCCTGCTTTATGTGTACACTGTGACAGTCAATCGGCTATAGCACGGGCACTGAGTTGTATGTATAATAGTAAGTCTGGTCATATCAGAAGGCGACACAAAACCATTAGACAACTGCTATCAAATGGAGTAATCTCTATAGAATATATAAAATCGGCCGACAACCTAGCGGATCCATTTACTAAAGATTTGTCGCGAGAGCAAGTTATGAGATCATCAAGAGGAATGGGTTTAAAACATATGACAAAAAAGGATACTTGATGGAAACCCTTCCTAGGAATTGGAGTTCCCAAGATCTAGGTTCAAGGGGACAACCAAATCTTGTTGAATCAACGTGAGCACTGAGAGATTAAAATCTCATACCCACTCTAAGGATGATAAAACAGTGTTGCTTGCAAGGGGTTAGGATAAGTTTAGCTTTTAATGATTCCCATAGCTTTGAAATAAAAGTGGAGTGTGGCAGTATACTTTTTATGGGCAATCACCTTATAACTGTAAAATTGGGCCGTTTCTAGGAGAATGAAAAGATGCTACATTCTCCAAGTTCACTCACGATTAACCAGGATTGTTCAAGGTCAAAATGAACCCAACAAGAGAACATAGTTCTGTGAGGAGGTGAAACTGTGTGATAGTTACTGTCTGGGTTCACATCAAAGCCCGGGTAGTTCAAGACATCATGTTCACTACCTAGTCAAGTGAATCCGATGGCTACTCACTAAGGATGGTTCAAAGTTGAAAAATTACTACCATTCCTGATGTAGTAATTTTCCGATTATACTCTCAGAGTCTTTTCTATCATGTCTTTTTCTGTAATTTCTTTTTCTGTCGTGTCTGGATTGCGTAGTCTGGTAATTTCAATTAATGCGGGGGATTGTCGGAAATATTTTTGGCATATTTCCTGGGCCGGATTCGGGTGGGCTCCGGCCACCGGTGGTGCCAGAAAGTGATCGGATTACGTTCCTCTCGTCGAGTACTATTCCATAATGTACTAATTTGCCAAAAACGGATTCCGTATGAATGAGAAATGTTGGTCTAAAATTGGATACTCGAAATGTACTAACTTGGGAATTTGGAGAAAAATGGATAGTCCCACATCGGAAGTTGGGAAAAATTTCTCTAGTATATAAGCTAAAGAAATGGATTAAAGGGTGTAGCCCTGAGGTTACCACTAACGTGCAATGGAGAGAGGACCTAGCCAAAGTTAAAAATACGCGCGCGCACCAGGCACGGCCCGGCTAGGCCCTGGCCCCGGCTTCGATTTCGGCCTGGCTTGGCTCTGGCCTACATTATTTTTTTTTGCCCCGCTCCAATTTTTCCGCTGGATCTATTTTTTGAGGCGTTTGAAATTCTATAACTGGTGCCATTATTCTATAACAGCAGAATAATGGATCCATTAGTTACGTTTTTGGAGCCATTACTTTGCTGTTACAGAGTAATGGGCAATTACTCTGCTGTTACAGAGTAATGGATCTATGATCCATCAGTTACGCCCTCATCACCTATAAGACTCTGCAATTTTGTCTGCCAGAGACACATGTTTTGAACTTCATAATCTTCTTCTTCTTCTTCCTCTGAGTCTGAGAATACAACACAACAACTGGTTCGCTGATATCTCTGAAGCTAGGGTGCTGTTCTTCAGAAAAAGGTAATACAGTTGTATCCTGGGAGACAATTCGTCAGCTACTGTCACACTACGGGGCGAATTTTTCTTTAAGGACAGAGATTTTAATATCGACTTTGTATTGAAGTGTCTGGTTTGTTCTTTTATTCATGTTGTAGTTTTTTACAAATATTGTTAGGAATTTTCTATTTTATGATATTCGAGTTCTAACAAGAAGTTGATGGCCATTTTCTAAGACCCTATCCAAATTGCCTTTTCTTTTTCTTTTTCTTTTGCCAAGTTTGGCATAACCAGCCTTTATCTTAAATCTCCTAATTTGTTAAGCCCTTCTAAAATTTTCATCTGATTTAATCGGTTATCCACCTAAGCTACCAGAAAGTAAACCGATATGAAGAAAATTGCTCAAACAAATTCAAGAACCTTGTACAAATTTAAGCCACAAATGCAAATGTTATTAGTGTGTTCGACTTGGATAAACCCCAACTCTCTTAAACTAAACAAATCACCTGTATCCCAAAACTACATTAAAGAAACGTTCCTAATCCATGCTACATCTTCCCAAGAAAAGGAAGGTAAAAAAGAAAGAAAAAAAACTAAATCCATCCAACCTTTTCGACCATCTTTGCAAATATTGACTTTATACTCAACAAATCTGCATTTTCCTACTTTTTGTGCTCTTGCTCTTCCTCCCCAATATTTTATTTCTTTATCGAATCCGCGAAGGGACTTACCCACTAAACAGTTGTCACCTCACCGTAGTTGGATACCGTATATAAATCAAACGGGTTCACCGCTGTCCGAAACCCACACCCAAAACCCCGCTCCCCTCACCCCGTCCTCAACCAAGTATAGAGAGAGAGAGCTCCATGAAATTTCCCCCAAATTTCTAGGGTTTCCAATTACAGTCTTCAATTCACTCCCAATCCAGTAGCGACGATGTCGCGGCAGTCGGCGGCCGCCCCCCACTTCCACAAGAACAAGACCCTCGACAACAAATACGTTAGTAGCGCACTACTTCAGACCTCCATTTCTCGAATTCTTCAAATGTTCTGACTTGTTGTTGACGCGCTTTTTGACGTAATCTGGTTTTGGTTGTAGATGCTGGGGGATGAGATCGGGAAGGGGGCTTACGGTAGGGTTTACAAGGGTTTGGATTTGGAGAATGGGGATTTCGTCGCGATCAAGCAGGTCTCGCTGGAGAACATTCCGCAGGAGGATCTCAACATCATCATGGTATGGAACTGAGGTTTAAAGATGTGAGCTTTGATAGGGAAGATGGTTGTTTTTTAGTGTTGGTTTGAGATTTGGATGTGTTCGGTCGAGATTGTGGTTCCGTATGTGTAGACAGTTGGTGATGTGGAGCGATTTGGGAATAGTTGGGGGTTTAATTAGAGCTATTTTATAAGTGGAGGTACTAAGTTTGCTAACTTAGGTTGTCGTACCAGCTACCTTAGAGCAAAATGTAACTTTAGTTATCTTTTGGGTAAGTGTTTGGCAGGCTGCAGTTGAGATAATATTATTTTTGAGAGGAAAGTTAATATAAATTAGGTGTGAATGGGGTTTAGATAAATGTGGTTATCTCAACTTTAGGGTGAGGTAACTGTAGTTACGATCAATAGTTTAACGGATTGGCAGATCCGATGGGTTTTGGAGGGGGACGATCTGATCCTCCTTCAAAATATTTGGATCGGCCGAACCAGACCGATCTAGGGCGTGAGCATTACCACAAATCCGCAAACTTTAAAAAATAAATAAAAATTGATCAATTAATTTTAATTAATGTTTCAATATTTTATTTGATATAAAATATTTAAGCATTATTTTTATTTAAAATAATACCATATACCAAAACTCTGATCCATCGATCAATGCTTATTTGGCCGATATTGGTAATTTTTTTAGCTACCCGATATCGTTCCCCATACCGAGATTTTGGACCTTGGTTATGATAATTAAAGGTAAGTGAGATAACTGCAACAAACTCCAGTTCTTGTAATGTAACTCCAATTCCAAACACACCCTTAGACTCTGTTTGTTTGGTATTCCTGTAAACGAAAATTGCTTTCGCTAAAAAGTGCTAGTACCAAATGTACTGTTGGAAATAATTATGTTTAACTTCAGAGCTTTTCTGGCAAGTAAATTCGCTTTGTGAAAAGCTAAATGCACAATTTTAGGTGCTTCGAGAAAAATGCTAAAAACAGTAGTTTTAGAATAAGTACTTCTATTATTAAACACACTTTTAAAAGAGCTTTCAAATGCAAAAATGCCGTCCAAAAGTAATGCTAAACGGAGCCTCAATGTAACCTAGGTTATAATGATAATAAAGTAGTTTGCAACTAAGTATAGTTCATTGTTGGAAGATACATACTTTGTTACTTAGTATAACATGTTATAAGCTTGCTATATTTCTTTGATGGTAGGAAATTAACTATTTTCTCTGTTAGTGTAACACATGTAATGTACCCACCCACATTTTTGTTTTTTTTCAAACTTTTATCTCATAGGGCACACTTGATACACTATGAATGAGTAGTGAGAAGAAAATGAAAAGGAAAAAGGGAGGGGAGGACGCTGAGAAACTTGCATATAGAGTGCTGCGATGGGGTTGTCAATAACAGAAGACAAGTCCAAGGAAAAAAGTATTGTTGAGGTGGATTTTGTGAAGATTGGTCTTTGACCTTGTGGTGTACAAACATGGCATAGAAATCATGGAAGAAAATAGGTGGGATGAATTGACGTGTGTTCACTAGAGGCAAAGAAACAGAGCGAGAATTAATAACTTGATTTTTTTTGTCGGGAATAATCGACAAATAGGATGCACAACTTTATTTCTATAATTTACTTGTTTAGGAAGAGAAAGGATGAAGCTACATGTATTGATGTCGGTTTGGTTTTGGTTTGCAAGGTTCTCCTTATGATAAGTGGTGGGTCCATTTGTCTTATAGTTTGTGGGTCGTTATCGTGACCTTTGCATTCTCTACATGCCTGAAAGATCGAATTTGATTAGTTTTTGTTCTCTAACTATTTAGATATTTTATTGTGGTGCTAATTAATGGACTAATTGGTACCAATTTAATATATTTCTAAGGAAAGTCCACATTAATGTAGTTATTTTCTATACGTTTAATGTTCAATTTATTAGGGACAATTATTTCACGTACAAAAAAAAATATATTAATGACACATATATATTTCTATAAGTATGTCAAATCAAAATCATGTTGCTTGCACTTTGCGCTATGCTATTTTTTTTTTTAGGTCAAAACTCAAACGGTGGTCGACCATGGTATTCTTTTCCTATTTTCAACATCGGAATAGTTTCTAAATGATCACTCACTTTTACAGGATACCAACTTTTCTTGTTATGATGTGAATTTTGAGTTGTTCTCAATTATGAATTAATAATTTGTTGTCTTATCAAAGGTTTTGATCACTAAGCATATCAAATTTTAATGTCTAGAACTGATTTAGCCAATTTTATTAAACATTGATACATATTTGGTCCAGTTGATAATTCACTATATCTAGAGGCATGAACGTACACAGACAACAAACTGACTCGCAGCTGAGAAAAACTATTTATGGATACAAGGATATACATAGGCGATAACTCACACATCACACATGTAAGGTACTGACATGCCATTGCAGTGAGCAAGATTTTAAATGGTGGATGTCGTTGTCATGTCGGCCCAAGAATTTTCATGTCATTTATGGATACAGGGATATACATCGGCGATAACTCACACATCACACATGTAAGGTACTGACATGCCATTGCAGTGAGCAAGATTTTAAATTTTGGCCAAGAATTTTCATGTCGGCCCAAGAATTTTCATGTCGGACAGGATATATCGAGATATCTATCTAGGGCTGTTATGTTGGATAGATTAGTATATCCTAATAATGATTTACATAATAGTTACGTACATTACATTATCACATGTAACACAAATAATATGAAACTAAATGTATTTAGAACACAACACGAATTACACACATTGCAAATAAATTTCATACAATGATGCACACAGCATACCAAGGTTGTAAATGCTCGCTGTCACAGTCGTGTCAGCTATTTTTTTAATGTTGGATGGCAAATGCTGATGACATACCATAAATATTGGGACATTATGATGGTTAAATATATCTTTAAGTCCTAAATGTTTCTAGATAGCCGTAGGATAAGATTCTCTCTCTTAGTCACTCCGTTCACATCGTGAGGCACAGAAAAATACAAACAATAACAAAGAAATAAATACAATAACTGAAGACAAAAATATCTGACATTGTAAATGATAGAGAAAAGGATAGATTCAAAATCGATGTGAACCCTTGTTCTCCAGCAGAAAGATTTCAAGTGCAATCAATATATCAACTTATTGAGTCAATGCCTGATCTATCTCAAACAAGCTAAAATTGTAATGACCATATTTTGAGCGTCTTTTAGAACATGTAACTTATATATCGAGGACGTGTCGGACTGAACCTGATATGTCAGACATTTTCTCCAAAAGGACATATAATATTTGAATAACATATTGGTATTGGAGACCCTTTAAAAATGACATATTGAGGGATTATCGGATTTCTCGGGGGACATTTAAAAAACTGGGAGTGAGATTAGAACACTTGGACCGAACTATTCCATCAATGAGTGTAGGCTTTTCCAACAGGACTGGAAAATCTAATAATCTTGATTGAAAAGATATTTTCATTTTTTTGTAGATTACGATAGGAGCCTGAATGCCTGATCTAGTCATGTCTAAACAGCTTATCTTTAACAGATTATAATGCTTACTTCATGCTTTTAGAGTCAAGTATCGGCCATGCATGATTAATAGTTGGCTTTTTTGGATCATTAGCAATATTAGTTGTATATTTTTCTCTGTGATATATTCTTAATGTTATTTTTTTTTCTCCATCCTTCTACACTCGGTGAATTCCATGATCAGCAAGAAATTGATCTACTGAAGGTACTACTCTCATATCATAGTAATTTGCATGTTTAATTGTTATTTTGATTAAATTCTATTGATTTATATAGATAGCATTAGATATGTTTCGGTGTTTATGCAAAATCCTTTTGAATTCAAGACCTTCTAACTAAAGATGTTGGCAGATGATCTTTTAAAATTACAATTCCAGAAAATCAAATGAAATGCAAAGACTTCATAGCTGTCAGGTGGATTCATCACTTTCTCAGGTCTAATGTATTATAGTTTGGTACAAGAAGTAGGTGCTTGTTCTACTTGTCGATTATTAGAAAGCTGAAATGGAAAGTGTATTGCACCTTATTTCAGAATTTCACCACCTATGGAAGAGGCACTTGGTAATGATTGAACCTTTTTTCCATATAGAACTTACATAGCTTTTTGCTTTTGTTGGATACCTTGAAAAAATTCCTCTTTATTTGGTCTTTAAGACCATCAATCAAAATCTAGAGGTGGAAATTGGCAAAGATAGGATATCAGTTAAATCATAGTAATGAAATCATATCATATATGATATTGCTTGATCTACTGGAAAGTTGAGCGGTTTCCTGATTCTCGGTTTTGCTTGCAGAATCTTAACCACAAAAATATTGTGAAGTATCGTGGATCATTAAAGACAAAGACACACCTGCATATCATTCTTGAGTAAGTAATTGTCCATTCACATCTTTCTTCGTCATTATATTCTATTTCGCATTTGTTTTCTAAGGGTAAAGTCAGTAAAGTTGAGATGTATTTGTCATTTCTCATCTGCTAAGTGGTCTTAATGTAGGTATGTGGAAAATGGCTCCCTTGCTAATATTATTAAACCCAACAAATTTGGACCATTCCCTGAGTCACTGGTGGCTGTTTTCATTGCTCAGGTTTGTCTCTGATACAGCAGTTTCTTTCATTCTTTATCCTCAATTTTGGTAGCCAAATATACATAATTCTCCATGACTAGGTATTGGACGGTTTGGTCTATTTGCATGAGCAAGGTGTTATTCATCGTGATATTAAGGGTGCAAATATTTTGACTACAAAAGAGGTAACATCTTTTTATTTTATTTTTTAATTTTCTTTAATTTTCTTAAATGATCATTGTGGATCAAAGATCAGTCTGAGAATTCATGTATCAAAATATTCATTTTTGCTATATTCATCAATATTCTCAATTTGTTAGATGCCAACTTGTAAAAAAATCGGAACTAAAGCCAAAAATTAAAATAATGAGATTAGAATTAATTATCTTCCTATACTGAATGGATGCAGTGTTTTATATCTAGTAATACTTTGCATTTTTGTAAACTTTATTCTGGATCAAGTAGTAGCGGATGAGTCAGTTGACTTTTTAGCTGGAGCAAACTCGTTGATGGTCTTCAAAATTAATCACCCTCTGCTTGTTGTATATTAGCCATTCATGTCTGGCAGAATACATGCCATGAGCACCCTTTGCCAGAAAAAAATAGAACTAAAACCAAAAATTAAAATGTGAGATTAGAATTAATAAGTTTCCGATACTGCATGTATGCAATGCCTATCGAATAGTGCTTTGCATTTTTGTATACTTCATTCTGGATCAAGTCGTAGCAGGTAAATCTGATGACTTTCTAGCTGGAGTAGTCTTAATGATGCTCTTCAAAATTAATCATTCTCTGCTTGATGTATATTAGCCATTTACGTCTGGCAGAATACATGCTATGAACACTCTTTGCCAGAAAACCATGGTATATGAAGCTTAGAAATGTAAGATCCATTATTTTATTAAGTTTGGCCAGTTTAGAAAGTCACACAAGGAAGAGAATTGATTTACCCTGTTACATGGTTCACCCTATTAGTATTATTATTTTTGGTTGAATTGTGGATCCTACCTTTCATGCTTTTGCTTTTTGCAGCTGTGCTTATATCTTTGAGAATTTTTTAGTAAGCGTATACTTCATGCAAAATCTTTAGTTACTTTTTAAGAATGTTTCACAAATGGGTTGTTTTTATGCACTCTTATAGAAACTTGTGATTTGTAAAAAATTATAAGTATTTTATCCACTCTTTATTTGTAATTCTTTTCCTGTCTGTCTCTTTTTTTTCTTTCTTCCAATGGTATACTTAATGAATTGGGTGAATGTTTTTCTAGGGCCTTGTTAAACTTGCGGATTTTGGAGTCGCAACAAAATTGAATGAAGCAGATCTTAATACGCATTCAGTGGTCGGCACACCATATTGGATGGCCCCTGAGGTGACTGTTTGAATAATTACATATTTAATTTTGTAATTAGCTTTTATAATTATTTCATTTGTTTTTAAATTATATGCCTTTTAGGAATATTGGATATTATGCCCAATAGAAAAAGTAAATTGCTTAATAGTGAAAGGAGTGAAATATTTAATTACACTATAATGTTACTTGGGATCAATTCTGCATCGTTTGTAAAGTAACATATCGGCGCTATCTTTTTTATTAAAATAGAAGCTTTAGAAGCTGAGCCTCTTCCATTTTAGTAAAGGGAGATAGTGGATCTAATATATGGACATGTTAAGTTTCAATTGACACAGTCACCACAAAGAGAAAGAAGAGTAGGATGGGATTGCCCGTTTTAAATTTTG
Source organism: Hemerocallis citrina (assembly GCA_017893485.1). NCBI lineage: Eukaryota > Viridiplantae > Streptophyta > Magnoliopsida > Asparagales > Asphodelaceae > Hemerocallis > Hemerocallis citrina. The sequence continues at coordinate 655,559 of JACEHZ010000090.1, forward strand.
TATTGAAATCAAAAGTGGCAGTAATACCGATAATAGTCTTGAAGTGAGCACTAGGCTCACGAGGACTTTGTGAGCACTCGCGAGCACCCGTTGATAGGAACCTCTCATGAAAATTACCGTTCATCTTGTTACGCATGCCTAAGATAGCCTATATAGCCTAAGGAAAATCAAGTTATTTGACGTTCATTTGACCATCCATCATGCCTTCTGAAAAATAAAGAATTTTCAGCCATAAATTTTTGTAACATTATAAAGCATAAACAAAGATACAAGTCTATAGTCAAGCCCAATCTCAATGGTTTGAGATTCCACTTGCAATAGGAGAAGGTAACTGTTGCTGCTAATTTTGGGTGTGGGGGCAAACGGACGAATTTGTAAGTTCTTTTAAGGAAAACAGTAAACCGAACCTGTTGACTCCGTCTATGTGTTGACTCATTCCTTGCCACTGCCACGAACTTGCACAAAGTTCGATATACCGGGATGGATTTCGGCGACGAACCCTTCGACGCTCTTGTCTATAACTAGGAAGATTAAGAAAGAGCTTTAGGTAGGCAATGATTCATTACCTTATAACGGTGGGGGGAGAGGGGTATTTATAGTCGCCTTAGGGATCCATTTCGGGATGAGAACAAATCTCTACTTTCCGGTGTAGATGGATAGAAGTGGTTAAAACCACCTCTTAGGGATAATTACGAATCTGAACCCTTTTTTATCCTCCTGAACTGGTTTGTAACGGGTTGGGATCCGTATCTAACAGGACAGATCCGTTCATGGGTTGCTGGGCTCTGAAGAAGAGACCCAGTTCTCATTTCAGACTCGTTTGTAGGTGAAATTACCGTTTTACCTCTGAGAGCTTTAAGATTCGTGTCCAATTTGAACGATCCCAATTTAGTCTTATTTTTAGCCATATCACGAGTCCCCACTCCTAAAGACTGTGTTTTACAGCCTTTGAGGAGTAGTTTTGCTGTTTCAATGGCGTACATGACTTTATCGGAGTTCTTAAAGGGAGTTCGGATCTTGTTCGAGGAGTAACGGTGTTTTTCTGAGCTGGCATCACACCCAAAAATCATTCTTAGGTTCTTCTTGATTTTTGGTGATTTTTTTCCGATTTTTAAAATATATTTTTCGAATCATTTATTTAATTTTGCGATGCAATAATCTAGTTTCAAAAAGCACCAATTAATTATTCTAATCAATAATTATTTTTCCCGAAGCATAAAATATTCTCCCGAATTTATAATTATTTTTTAGATTTTTTAATTTTTTTTGAAATTTTAATTATTTTTCGCAATTTTTAAATAATTAATTCGAATTATAGTAAAAGTAAAAGAATTAATCATGGAAATAATGACGTGGTGCGATCTGGGATTTATATCGTGTTGCTGGCGCGAATTTCTGAACGATCTAAGGGCGGATCGCTTTGATGATGTGGCTTGATCTGGACGGTCGGATCGGAAGCACGCATCGGGATGTAGGAGTTTTCCCCGGTTAGCAGCTCAGTAGTTCGAATTTCAGATCCGAGCTATTTGGCACAATCTAGATGGTTGATCTTGATCAGGCATGAATCACGAGGGATTAAGTTTCCCCCGTTAGCAGCTCTGGACGGTTGATCACGATCAGGCACGAATCACGTGGGATTAAGTTCCCCCCGTTAGTAGCTCGGTAGCTCGGATTTTAGATTCGAAGTACTTGGCATGATCTGACCCGTTTGATGAAGATCTGACACGAATCGTGAGGCGGTAGTTTTTGCCAGTTTGTAGCTCAGTAGCTCTGATTGAAGATCCGAAGTACGTGGCGTGATCCGAGTCATTTGATGAAGATCTGCACGAATCGTGAGACGGTAGTTTTCGCCAATTCGCAGCTCGGTAGCTCGGATTTCAGATCCGAAGTACTTGGCACGATCTGAGCCGCTTGATGAAGATCTAGCACGAATCGTGAGGCAGTAGTTTTCGCCAATTCGCAGCTCAATAGCTCGGCAGCTCGGACTGTAGAACCGAAGTACGTGGTGTGCTCTGAGCCACTTGATGAAGATTTGGCACGAATTGTGAGGCAGTAGTTTTCGCCAATTCGCAGCTCGGTAGTTCGGCAGCTCGGATTAAAAATCCGAAGTACGTGGTGTGATCTGAGCCGCTTGATGAAGATCTGGCACGAATCGTGAGGCATTCTGACAGGTCAACGCGCCGCTTCGTGGTTCCGCCCTTACAGATTCTGTTGTTTAGCCTTCAGATGGGCTTCCATGGGGGCCCAAAACGCTCGGAGGCCCACGCGAGTCTCTTTTTTACTTTAAGACTTGTTCCCTTCACCACTTTCTCATTCTTCACTTTTCACTCTGAGAATCTGTTTTTTGCTTCTGGGTGGCTCTGCTAGCGGTCGCGGCCAAGCGCTCAATTCTCTGGCCAACTATTCCGATCGTAGCTATCACGTCAAGGTAAATATATACATTATTTTATATTTTTTTCAAGATGTTTAGAGTGTCGTCGTGGAGTGAGACCTCCACCTCGGACCAAGAGAGTGATCGACCATTAGTAGTCTCCTCGGCGGTGGACAGAGGGAAGAAAGTGTCAGGGTCGGCAATTGTGGAGATGGTAGTGGAGGGTGTGAAGATAGCGGGTGAGTTAGGCAGGCTGTCGTCCACGCTATCAAGTCTCGGGAAGGTGAGGGATTATTCCGACGACATTCTGGCTTAAGGTGGTGTACGGGAGGTCGGCTTCTTACGAGGAGAATAATCCGAGGGAGCATTCCGAGGTTGACGACATCCCCTCGGTTCTGACTGAGGAGGATCAAGCCAGATTATGTCGAAGAAGGTGAGGGAGAGCGGACTCAGGTACGAATCCCGGTGGGGGAGCTACAGGGGTTTGATCCAATACCTTCATTGTATTGTATTGTAGTGTTACGAGAAATGAGAAGTTGGTCCTTATGATTATAGAGATCTAGATTGGCTTTCCGATGGGACACCTTGCATTGGTTGCTCAGGGAGGCGATTTGTCTGTTCTTCGTCATAGGCTCGGCGTAACGGAGTTAGGCCTTTCTCGTTCTCGGGAGTTGCTTTATAAAGCAGAGCGAGAGTTAGGCCGTTTGAAGCTGACCTTAGCTCGCCGAGACATCGAGATGAGGCGCCTCGAAGAGAGGCTTCGCAAAGTGCCTCCCGAGGGCAAGGAGTCTTGCCTTTCGATGGAGGCTAACCAGGGTTTCCGGCTCAAGTTTCTTCGTCACACTCTATTCGAGGCGAGGTCTGAGAGAGACGGAATGAAGAATGTGGTGCTCGAGAAAAGTCTCGAAGCGGCTGATCTCCGAAGGACTCTCTGATGCCTCGCGCGGGGCTGGTTCGAGCCGAATGCCTCGCCTAAAGATTAGAGTAAAAGATGACTTGCTTAAGGAGCGGGTGGTCGAGCTGGAGGCGGAGAATGCTCGTTTGCGACGGTTGTCCGAAGGAAGCAACGTTAGGAACACCTCCTGCCCTCGGGGTGAGTACGCTCAGGGGAGGTCGTTCCATGAGCTAGCACTTCGCTCGCCCCTATATTGCGAAATCCTGGAGATGCGCAAAGTGGCGTGGCCGGTTCGTCAAGCCGAGCATCTGTTGAGGCCACTGTTAGATTGGGTACTGACGATGCAACTCGACTCGCTGGCCTAGGGACATCCGCGGAGACGGGGCATCAGCAACTCAGCGCTCGTCGCCCTCGCGTGTCGCTTAATAGAAACATCCCACTCCCTAGGAGGGGTTAGGGCAAAATTTTGTAATCTTGTAATCCGTTTCGTGAGTTGTATCTCAAATAATGGGTTTTTGGTCTAGAATTAGACTTGTATCTCAAATTTTGATGAAATAATACTCATTTCTCGAGCTTCTTGTGAGAGTTTGCGTTTTGCTAGTGTTTGCAAGTGTCAACAGTTGTGGGAGTAATTCCGGATGGTGAACTACTTTATAATCGCTCGTTCGCAAGTAGCAAAAGTTGTGTCGAACCAAGTGTTGGACTCCGAACTTGTCGTTTAGGGAGTATCAACAGTTGTGGGAGCAATTCCGAATGGTGAGCTACTTTGTATTCGCTCGTTCGCAAGTAGCAAAAGTTGTGTTGATCCAAGTGTTGGATTCCAAACTTGTTTAGTGAGTTTCAACAGTTGTGGGAGCAATTATGAATGGTGAGCTATTTTGTACTCACTCATTTGCAAGTAGCAAAAGTTGCGTGGACTTGTCGTTTAGGGAGTATCAACAGTTGTGGGAGCAATTCCGAATGGTGAGCTACTTTGTATTCGTTTGTTCGCAAGTAGCAAAAGTTGCGTCGAACCAAGTGTTGGACTCTGAACTTGTTTAGTGAGTTTCAACAGTTGTGGGAGCAATTCTGAATGGTGAGCTACTTTGTACTCGCTCGTTCGCAAGTAGCAAAAGTTGCGTCGAACCAAGTGTTGGACTCCGAACTTGTTGTTTAGTGAGTTTTTTTTGTAAGCCCAAAAGTAGTACTATAAGAATGCTTAGAATAGGGAATCTCCAAGGGGCAGAACATTTTTATTGAAAACAACTAAGCGGCTACTTATAAGTTGCGAACCATTTATTACACTTAATAAAGAAAAATAGACAAACTTCAACATGCTTTAAGGAGAACACTATTGGAGAAGTTGCTTGGAGCGGTGTTGAAACACCCTCTTGGTACTTCAACAAGTGCTCTGCGTTCCATTCCCTCGGCACCCTCATGCCTCCCGGATTTTCAAGTTGATAAGTACCCGGGCGGACAACTTTGGAGATCCTATATGGTCCTTCCCAATTGGGTGCCAATTTGCCTTTCTTGCTAGAAAAAGAAATAGACAGCTTCCTGAGCATCGGATATCCTTCTTTGTGATTGGTACGGCAGACTCTCCTGTTGTAGGATTGCTCGATCCTACGCCGATAGATTTCCTGTCGAATGGAGGATCTCTCACGGAGCTCATCAATGAGGTCCAAGTTGTCGCGAAGCTCGTTCGCGTTTTGCTCTTCGTTGTAAGCAATCATGCGGGGGGACGGTAGACCCACCTCCAAGGGGATAACGGCTTCGGAGTCGTAAGTGAGGTTGAAGGGTGATTCTCCTGTGGGGGTTCTCTTCGTAGTGCGATAGCTCCAGAGCACATTGGGGAGCTGCTCTACCCATAAACCTTTAGCCGACCTACTCGGTCTCTTTTTCAGGCCAGAGAGAATTTGCTGATTGATGTTCTCTGCCTAACCGTTGGACTGGGGGTGGGAGACTGAGGAGGTTCATTGCTGAATGCCAAGATCTGCGCAGAAAGCGCGAAATGCTGCTCCCGTGAACTGAGTTCCGTTGTCCGTTCTCAAGATTCGGGGCACGCCGAATCTGCAGACAACATTCTTCGAAAAGAAGCGCAGCACCCTATTCTCCGTGATTGTTGCTAGGGGCTCGGCTTCGATCCACTTAGAGAAATGGTCGATCGCCATGACAAGGAACTTTAGTTGGCCTGGTGTTGGAGGGAACGGCCTGAGCAAGTCCATTCCTCACATTGCAAAGGTGATCGGACTGGATAGAGAGGAGAGCTGAGCTTGCTGTAGGCAACGAATTGTTGAGAATTTTTGGCAAGGGCCGCATTGACGAACGTGCTGTTCGGCATCGCGAAGGAGAGTAGGCCAGAAATATCCATAGTTCAAGACTTTGCGGGCGAGGGACCTTGCCCATAAGTGAGCGCCACATACCCCTTCGCGCACTTCCTTAAAGGCATACTGGGCTTCGTCCGGGGAGAGATACCCCAAGTAGGGTCTGCCGTCTACTTGGGTGTAGGAGCGTTTGTACAACTCCCACGATGAGGGTGTACCGTTCGGCTCTGGTTCGGATCTTTCGGGCCTCTTTAGGATCTAGGGGAAGGATCCCATATCTGAGGAACTCGAGCAGAGGCCTCATAAATTCTCCCCGAGTTGTAAGGGCAGCGTCTCCATCGGCTCAGGATATTCTTCCTCAATGCTGGACTTCTTTAAAACTTCTATTAGGACAGTCTGCTCGAGCCCTTGAAGTGAGGAGGAAGCTAGCTTTGAGAGGGCGTCCGCCTGCACATTCTCTTCTCGGGGGATCCGCTGGAGTTGTGCCTCCTCAAAAGAGGCCATCAGGTCTTTGACTTTGGCCAAGTACTTGTCCAAGCGTTTGTGTCGCGCTTCGTATTCTCCTGATACCTGGTTCACCACCAGCTGCGAGTCGCTAAATATTTTGATATGCTTCGTCCTTGCTTTGCGGGCCATGCACAGGCCTGCTATTATGGCTTCATACTCGGTCTTGTTGTTGGACGCTCTGAAGTTGATGCGGAGTGAGTACTGGAGGATGAAATCATCTGGTCCCGCCAGGTTGACTCCTGCTCCACTCCCATCGGCGCATGAGGACCCATCTACATACACCGTCCAGAAGCGGGGTTCCTTTCTTGCTTTGCTGGCATCGGGAATTGTACTCTTCACTATAAACTTGGCCAGGGCTTGAGCTTTGATAGCGGTTCGAGGCTGATAGTTGATATCATGTTGGCTTAGCTCGATGGACCACTTCATAAGGCGCCCGAAGGTCTCGGACTTATGGAGGACTTGTTTGAGCAGTTGGTCGGTAATGACAACCATCGAGTGAGACTGAAAGTACGGGTGGAGCTTTTGGGCCGCCATGACCAAGGCATAGGCTATCTTCTCTAGCTTCGGGTAACGGAGTTCAGCGTCCTGGAGGACTTTACTCACGTAGTAGATGGGCCTCTGCATCTTGTCTTCTTCTCTTACCAAGACAGCGCTGAGGGTCTGCTCTGAAGCGGCGAGGTATAGGTAGAGGACCTCTCCGGGCCTTGGCTTGCTCAAGAGTGGGGGGTTAGCTAAGTATGTCTTGAGCTGGTCGAAGGACTCTTGTTGCTGTTGCCCCCATTCAAAGCCTTTAGCCCCCCCTGAGGGTCTTGAAGAACGGGCGGCACTTTTCTTCGGATTTGGAGAGGAAACGCCTATCGCCGCAAGGCGCCCAGTGAGTCTCTGCACATTTTTAACATTGGAGGGGGGAGCCATGTTGAGTATGGCCTGGACCATGTTGAGTATGGCCTGGATCTTCTCGGGGTTGGTCTCTATGCCCCTTTGGCTGACCATGAATCCCAAAAACTTGCCGGATGAGACTTTGAACGCACATTTGTTCGGGTTCAGTCTCATATTGTGTCTCCTCAATACGTCAAAAGCTTCTTGGAGATCAGAGACATGATCTGAGCTGCTGACGCTCTTCACTAACATGTCGTCCATATAGACTTCCATGTTTTTGCCCAATCTGCTCCTTGAAGATGTTGCTTACAAGGCGTTGGTAGGTGGCGCCAGCATTCTTAAGCCCGAAGGGCATGACCCGGTAGCAATACAGGCCTTGATCGGTGACGAAGGAGGTCTTCGGGATGTCGGGAGGGAACATTCTTATTTGATTGTACCCAGAGAACGCATCCATGAAGCTTTAGAGTTCATGGCCCGAGGTTACATCGATCAGGGCCTCGATGCTCGGGAGCGGGAACGAATCTTTGGGGCAGGTTTTGTTTAGATCTGTGAAGTCGATGCAGATCCTCCAGCTCCCGTTGGCCTTCTTTACTATCACGACATTGGAGAGTCACTCCAGGTAGTTGACCTTCTGTATGAATCGAGCCGTAAGGAGTTTCTCAACCTCCTTGATAGCTTGCTGGCACTCGGGGGCGAATTTGCGTCGCTTCTGCTGAACGGGCCTGGCTCTCGAGATGATGCTAAGGTGATGCATGAGGAGCTCCTCGGAGATCCCCGACATGTCAGTTGCAGTCCAGGTGAAGAAGTCTCGATTTTTCCTTAGGCACTGGATAATGTCGGAGCGAACGGGAGGGGGAAGGACTTTGCTAATCAGGAATTTGCGGGTTGGATATCCTTCTGAAGTGGCCACCTCCTCCAGCTCATCGACCGGCTCCATTGGGGGAGTTCAAGAGCTTCGAGGGAGAGGACATGTCCTTCCACCGAGGTCATGTAGCACTTGCGGGCTGCCTCCTGGCTTCCTCTGACTTCCCCCACCCCCCTTGGTGGGAAATTTTATTTTCATGTGGTAAGCCGAGGGTATGGCTTGCAGAGCCGCTAGGCTTGGTCGGCTTAGGATGACGTTGTAGGTGGCTTTCACATCTACCACCATGAAGTCCATCGGCTCGGTTCGGGTGGTGGGAGTTTTGCCAGTGGTTACGTCAGGAGTTATGACACCCTCGATCGTCACTGGCACTCCCGTGAACCCGTGCAGAGTGTAGCTGGCGGGCTTGAGCCCCTGGAAGGCCTCCAGGAAGAGAATGTTGACCTAACTGCCGTTGTCTACTAGGATCCGGCGCACGTCAAAGTTGGTCATGTGGAGGTTTATGACCAACGCGTCGCAATGGGGAGTTCGGACGACCTCTAGGTCTGTATCTGAGAAAGTGACCGAGACCCCTAGGCCCTTGGGGGGAGGACGGTTCTGCACAGAATTTACTTCCCGGATGAAGGATTTTTGGGAGTTGGAATCTCTCCCATTGGGCCTCCGTGTATGAGATGCAGGATGGCCTCTGGCTCAGAGTCCGGGGTCTCCGCATGCCGCTCGGGTCGCTTATTAGCCCCCCTGAGGGGCAGAGGAGGATCGGCCCTGCCCTTCCTCACGAACCTAGAGAGCTGCCCTCTCTGAATGAGGGCTTGGATCTCGTCTTTCAAGGCCTGATAGTCATCCGTGTCGTGACCGTGGTCCCTGTGGAAGCGGCACCACTTGTCCCGGTTCCTCTTCTTCCCCGGGGTGTTCATCTTTGGAGGGGACGGAAGAAGATCCTCTTTCCCAACCTCCATCAAGATGGCTGAGACACTCGTGTTGAGCGAAGTGAACTTCTCGAAGCGGGAAGGAGGGCGACGCTGGCCCCCGTTGTCTTTCTGGAGCTTCTTGGCTCCTTCCTCTTCAGCGCCCTTCCGTTTGTTCCCGGAGGACGATCCTTCAAATGCAGGGCGGGAGAGAGCTTCTGCTCGGATGTATTTCTCACTCCTGAGCAGGAGTGCTGAGAAATCTTGAGGGGGCTTCTTGGCAAGGGATGCGCTGAGGCTGTCGTTAACGACATTGGATTGGAAGGCGGCGGAAGCGACGAACTGGTCTAGGGAGGCGATGGATCTGGCCTCCGAGGTGAAGCGCTTGACGTAGTCTCTGAGTCGCCCGCCCTTCCTTTGGTGAAGCAATAGCAGGGAGGTGCTTGTCTTTTCAGCTCGGCGGTTGCTCACGAAGTGAGTCAGGAAGAGGTCTTCGAGCTGATCGACGGAGAAGATGGAGGCTGGGGCTAGCCGGGAGTACCATTCACTTACAGGCCTTTCAGAGTGGCAGGGAAGATCTTGCAGAGGAGGGTGTCTGATGCCTGATGTGTCATCATGAGAGTTTTAAAACTCTCAATGTGGTCAGCAGGGTCGGACTCCCCGTTGTATGATTCAAAGTGAGGAGGCTTGAAGTTATTCGGGACCGGCGCCTCCATTATAATCCGAGAGAATGGAGGTTTACTGTGGCGGAAATTCCTCGCCCGTTGCTCCTCCTCTCTGTCCAATCGGCCAAGGCGCCTCTCCATCTCGTGGAGACGGCGGTAGACCGAATCTTCCCTCCAATCATGTCTTGCTGAGGCCCAAGATTCGTCCTTGCGCGGAAGGGGACTGGGAGTGCGACGACGATAGCTCGGGGCTGCTTGAGGACTGGGCGTACGACGCCTACGGTCCTGGGCAGGCTGAGGACTGGGCACCCGCTGACCGTGGTCGGGGGCAACATTGAGGGCCCTCAAGACTGCCTCTTGGAATTGCTGGAACTCTGCCCTCGTGACGGGGGCTTCCTGCTCTCGGTGGTCCCGAGGAGCGGGTCGGCCGACCGGAGAGCGGCTTCTCCTTTGATGGTGCTGGGGCGACTCCTTCCGCCTCCTTGGAGAGTTGAACCTTTTGCGATCCGGCCTACGCGGGGATCGGGCTCTAGGGGACCGGATCGTTGTACCCCTGTGATGCTCTCGGCAGGGTATTCCATCATGGGTCCGCCTGTCATCTAGGCGGGTCCGGAGATCCTCCCCATACTGCATGTTGATGATGATGTTCCGGAGATCCTTTGGCGTCGGGGGACTGTGCGAGGCCATGGAGTCGGACGAGGGGTTGTGTACTGACACATGGTCGCGATGAGGATGTTGTCCCTCTCGACTCCAGCGGGAGGGTCCCCCGGCAGCCTCTTGTGGCCCTTGAGGAGCCGGCTGGGGCTGAGGTTGTTGAGGAAGAGGCCGTCCAGGCTGTGGTTGTTGGACGGGTTGATGAAGTGGATGTCCAGGCTGCTGGACTTGTTGTGTGGGTTGAGGGGGAATCTCAAGTACTGGAGGAGGAGAAGGTGCGGGAGTTTCTCGGTGGTTAGAGACCGTGGTTTTCCCCTTCCTAGGAGGCATGGCTCGAAACTAGTTTGGCTGAGGAGAGGGGACTAGATCGCTGCTTCTGTTTCCCACAGACGATGCCAATTTGTTGTTGCTGATGTCAGGTGTGGGAGCAAACAGACGAATTTGTAAGTTCTTTTAAGAAAAATAGTCAAGCGAACCTGTTGACGCCGTCTATGTGTTGACTCGTTCCTTGTCGCTGCCACGAACCTGTACAAAGTTCGATACACCGGGATAGATCCCGGCGACGAACCCTCCGACGCTCTTGTCAATAACCAGGAAGATTAAGAAAGAGCTTTAGGTAGGCAAAGATTCATTATCTTATAACGGTGGGGAGAGGGGGGTATTTATAGTTGCCTTAGGGATCTGTTTCGAGATCAGAACAAATCTCTACCCCCCGGTGTAGATGGATAGAATTTGTTGAAACCACCTCTTAGGGATAATTACGAATCTGAATCCCTCTTTATTCTCTTGAACTGGTTTGTAACAGGTTGGGACCCGTATCTAACAGGACAGATCCGTTCATGGGTTGCTGGGCCCTGAAGAAGAGATCCAGTTCCCATTTCGGACCCATTTGTTGGTGAAATTACTGTTCTACCCCTGAGAGCTTTAAGATTCGTGCCCAATTTGAACGGTCCCGATTTTAGTCATATTTTTAGCCATATCAGTTTTTAATCTTTGAGATTGTACACTAGAGAATGGGATTGCCTGTAAGGGTCAGAAAAACACTAACACATCAAATGGGCTGCCAGGATCAAAACAAGGAGACATAGGAATGGGCGATACATCTGTGTGTTTTCCCTCGACACACATGCAAACATACTTACTTGGCATGAGAAGACTCCACCCAAACCCTTGTTTTCCGTTGTCACTTATTAGAAAACTTAATATATATAACCCAACATATTTCTTGCTCTCTCAATCTCCAAATTTTCTCTCATTCTCCAGACCCCACTCTATTTCACTCTTATCATTCATCTTTATCCTTTCTGATGACAATATGTGGTACTTACAAAGTTACAAGCACAACATCATTGTAGTCCCTAGTTTAGTATATGGATCAACTTAATCGGACCAGTTAAAAAATCATATGTTTTGTTTTAACTTTACGAAAAAATAGTTTAATATGTGTATATATAGAAGCAAGTTATTTTTTTTGTTCAAACTAATTGCTATTTTTATTCTCGCTAACATGAGAACGTCCTTTTGCACTCTTCCCTTTTCATACCTTATTTGGCCTACTTTAAGTTAATATGATAAAAAATTTAACAATGGTATAACTGTAACCATAATTTTATTTATGAATAAAATAAATGATTAATATATATGCAAACAGTTTTCAGTTTCTGAAAATAGTATCAGAAGATTCACAACTTTTAGTACCGAAGTGAGTGTGGTGACAGTGATTGAACCCTTTTTTAGGGAAATGAAAATATCAGCATCAATTTAAAAAAAAAAAAATTATACAAAGCCAACACTAAATGAAGAAGTAAATTGATTTACATGATGTTAATTGTTTCTAAGTTTATCTACAAATTTGGTAAAGTTTACACCTTTAAAGTTAAATATGGTTGAAATTACATAATTTATTATCAAGCAAATACTTGAAAAGAAGAATAAACTTACCTCAGAGAATCCTACACAAATTTATGTGAGGAATAATAGGATCTTCTCAAAGCACGGGTCGTTATCGTGTCCAATTGGTCTACCTAAAAAGAAAAGCAACTTACAACTGCTCAAGTTTTTCTTTTTTAGATATTCCAATTGATCATTCTATTGGTTTATGCTTTGAGAAATTCTAGCTATTACTCCTAATAGATTTTTTGCAGGAATCTCGAGTTTTGTGAGTTTATTATTCGTCATATGTATTTATTTGAGAACTATGTAAATCCGAGAAATTTCTTACAAGTAAACTTTTCGTTAAAATTTGTGTAGTCTTAAAGAAGAAATTGTATTCAAGTAAATTGTTTTATTTCTTAATTTAATGTTGCTTGCTTAAAGATTCTTTTTTAAATTGATATCGATTTTTTTAACCTATTAAGTATAGTATAGAGATAGAAAAGAATACTTTATTGGATACATATAACGGAATACCTAGGAAGCACGGATACTTCCAAACGCTCAACGTACCCGTGTCGGGTGCGTATCGGGTGCCGATACTCCTTGGGTACTCCCGGGTGCGTACCCAAGGAGTATCCTTTTTTTAATATATTTTTGTAACTTTTGGACACAGTTAAGTGAAGATGAATGTTTAGGTCCCTAATGTAATTTCAAAAACTTGATGTTTTATGTTATGCTTAAACACAAAATATGTATACACAATGTTTTGATAGTTAGATTATCAATTTTTTCCTCTAAAAATGCTCATAATTATAATGTATTCTTATAATTCTATGAAATAGTTCAAATATATGCATTTTAAATAAAATAATAGCTAATTATTTATATATATAATATAATATATATTATATTTAACGTATCCGCCAACGTACCCGTATCTTACTTTTTTGTAAAATCACGTATCTCCGTACCCGCGTCGTGTCGTACTCGCACCCCGTACCCGTATCTATGCTTCATAGCGGAATACACTTATTCCTATATATAGGAGAGTACAGAAAGTAATATAAATCTATTTCAGATGTGGGACTAAACTAAGACTACTTTAACACTTTCCCTCAAGTTGGTGCGTAGATATTGTTGAAGCCAAGCTTGTTCAAGAAAGTTTGAAAAAACTTAGAGGTAGTGCTTTAGTTAGGATATCAGCAAGTTGTTCACTGGACCGGACTTATGAAAATAAAATAACCTTCTCCTACACATCTCGAACGAAGTGACAGTCAACTTCGATATGTTTTGTGCGCTCATGAAACACCGGGTTTTCAAAAATATACATAACCTTGTTGTCACAGTAGAGAGGAATTGGAGATAACACTGGGATTGTTAAGTCTCGAAGAAGAGATTTGAGCCATAAAACTTTAGAAACCAAATGCCCAATAGCTCGGTGTTCAGGCTGCACTTGATTTGGCTACTACGGGTTGTTTCTTACTTTTCCAAGATACGAGATTTCTTCCAAAGAATACAAAGTACTCACTAGTTGAGTGCCTATTATCAACCGATCATGCCTAGTCAACATCAGAATATTCTCGTAAAGAAAGAGAATCACCGGTCGGAAGAGAAGCCCTTTTCCCTGAGGCTTTCTTAAGGTGGCGAAGAATGTGAACCACTGCTCTCCAATAAGCGATGATCGGTGCATGCATTAACTGGCTGACTCGACTAACTGTAAAGACAATATCTGGCATAGTCACTAAGAGAGATATGAATTTGCCAACCAGCCTGTGATATTGTCCTGAATCAGTGAACAATGTATCATTGGAAAAGGACAACTTAATATTTGGATCCATATGTATCACTGGGGCGACATCCTAACATTCCTGTCTTAGTAAGATTATCAAGGGCATACTTTCTTTGAGGAAGAAAAATATTATCTTTTGTGCGTGCAATCTCAATGCCAAAGAAATATCGAAGCGGACCAAGATCTTTTGTTTGAAAGGTTTGCGCTAACTGCTGTTTGATGTCTGTGATACCTTGCGAATCACTGCCTGTGATAATGATATTATCAATATGAGAGAACAGAATAACACTTCATTTGCTTTTTTTCTTTGTGAAGAGAGAATGGTCTGCCTTATATCTTGAGAACCCATAAGAGCACACAGTTTTGCCGAACTTATCAAACCAAGCTCGTGGAGACTGAGGTCGTTAAGACTTTTTAAGCGAACATACAAGATTCTCCTCTTGTCGCTCAAAAGCAGAAGGCTGCTGTATATACACCTCTTTCAAGTCTCCATTGAGAATGCATTCTTGACATCAAACTGATGAAGGAGCCAAGAACAATTTGATGCAAGAGAGATAAGAACACAAATACAAGTGAGTTATGCAATCGGAGAAAAAAGTCTCTTCATAGTCGACCCTAAATTACTGTGTATAACCTTTAGCGACAAGGCGAGCTTTGAGTCGGTCAACAGTGCTATCAGGATTATGTTTGGCAGTGAAAATTCATTTACAATCGTCTTACCATCCACGGGGAGGCGAACCAACTGCTAAGTACCATTTTGCTGAAGAGCCTGCATTTTCTCTTTCATGGTTGCTATCTAATTAGGGCGTATAAGTGCTTTCTGAACATTGTTAGGAATAGAAATAGAATCCAAAGAAGAGGTAAAAACTCGAAAGGATCTGGACAGTTTAGAAGAAGAAACAAACTTTGCAATAGGATAGTGAGTACAAGAACACTTAGCCGTACATTGACCAATAGGTAAATCATCTGTGTTAGAGATATTACTGACAGAAGTGATTGACATTGGTTGAACAACAGAGGGTACCGCTTGGATGGTCGAGTCTGAACGAGCCTTTCATCGTCTTCTGACATAAACCTGTAGTGATGGTGATGGTGGTGGTAGTGGTGGGGGTGTTGTTGTTGTTGTTGGTGGTGGTGGTGGTGGTGGTGGGAAATCAAGATTCTTCACAACAACTATTGGTAAATCAGGATTGTGTGAAGGAATATGTTCAATAAAGGGGTTGTGTTCAAAAAATGAAACATCCGCTGATGTATTCATTTTTTTTCGATGAAGGGCAATAACAAAGATAACCTTTTGAAAAATGCGAATACCCAAAAAATACACATTTAGTAGCGCGCATTTCAAGTTTATCAGTGTCTGGGAGGAGTATCTGAACAAAATAAGTGCAACAAAAAACACGAGGTGGTGTTGAAAATAGATTTTTAGATGGAAATACTATGTTGAATGGGGATTGATTTTGAAGAATATGGGTAGACATACGGTTAATAAGAAACATGCAGTGAGAACTGCAAAACTCCAAAAAAAGTTGGGAATTTTCATTTCAAAAATCAGATAGCGAGCAATGTTGAGTAAATATTGATTTTTGCGGTCTACCACTATGATGTGATTTATTTGCAAGTGTACAAAATCGCAACAAGTAGTATAGTTAATTGAAAATAGTGTCGAACCCACAAGGACTAATTAATTTATCGAGTACCGAAATTGACTAATTGAACTACTATTTGGAAAATCAAAATTTTTATAAATAAGCAGCTAAATTAATCTAAAGATCTAAACTCACAAAAGTGAACGAAAATCTAAAATTTTTGTGATTTGTTAATAGCAAAACAAATTCTAGTGCTTTCGATTTCACCTAGTTAATCCCGCACAATTTATAACTCTGTGAATAAAAATATTATATTTCCAAGTTGTAGACTAAAATCCCCAAATTATTCAATACTCTTTCAAGCAATATCAAAAATATTCTCAACTAATTATTTGTCATAGTTCATGCCCAAATTACTAATTGAAAATTCATTAAGATCTATGGATTTCTTAACGGTCATATTAACGGTTCGCTTTTGTAATGGTGTTTAATTTTATTAATTCGAAATCACAAATTACCAGTTCGGTCTCTCCATGATTTAATAAATCATACAAAAGTTGGCCAAACAATTGTAAGCATTAAGAACAAAAATCAAACACGCAACCATGAAAAAATAGAAAAATAATATGAAATTAAAATTGTGTTATCAAAACTAGGCTACATCAAAGCCCTAGAAAAATAAAACTAGTTCATAATAAATTTGCAACTAACACATATGTTCTTTGATTGCATAATAAAAATTAGAGGAGAAAAGAAAGAACTCAATTGTTGCAGAAAATCCACGTATCAAAATCTGCACCTTCTTTTCCTTCTTTCTTTCTTTCTTTCTTTTCCGCCGCAAGTCCAGCCGCCACCTTCTTTAATTATTTTCTTTTTTTTTCTCCTTGTTTCCAGCCGCCCGCCTACCACGTCAGAGCTCCTGTCTTCTCTCTCCTCGCCTCGATTTCCGCGCTGCTGACGTCGCCGTTTGAAACAGAATTCCCCTTCCTTCTCTCTCCTCCTTTCGCGCGTTTCTGTCTTTTTTTTGTTTTTTTTGAATTTTAAATTTGATAGTGAGGTCAATCGTCGCTCTCCCTCTCTCGTTAAGTGTGTTCTTCTCTTGAAGTTGGCTGTTGTATTTATAGGGACACGAACCAGGGCTATTAGGGTTTACTTTTGCATATAACCCCACATCTTTTTTTAATTGTTTCCATTTTCTGATTTGCTCTTTATTTTTTCTCTTTCTCTTTCTTGAAGCACGTGCTGCACACAAAAAAGAAAAAATCAGAATTTATGATTTTAAAAAAAATAGTTTAAATTAATTAAACTAAATAATAATCACATTAGCTCCACTAAACCCTTTTAAATTTGTTTATTTCATTTTCACCCTCTATTGACAATTAAAATTTCTATTTTGCTTTCCACATGGCCAAATTGTAAATATTAAAAATTCAACAAATCAATAAAAATTAATGAATAATTCTCCTTGTTTTCTTCGTTAATTTTTACTGAAAATATTCACCTTTTGCATCAATTTTTTTTTATTCCTTCAAAAATAATTAATTAACTGAAATCTATGGAAATAAGATAAATTATTAACAAGATAGATGAATACAAGCAATTTTTATGGGTAAATGAGTACAAATATTTATATAAAAATTAGACACATCAAATACCCCCAAACTTAAACTTTTGCTTGTCCCCGAGCAAAGGTAAAATAAAGGAATAATAATCTATAATAGGCTCAATTCATCACACTAAAAGATCTTATGATGCAAGCATCAAAATTTCAATTTAAAATATAAACAATAGCAAAAAAAGTAAAACCAAGCATACTCACTTTCTCCAGTGCAATTATTTATACATAATTCCCAACCCAATCATATTTGTCATGCAATTAATGTAATTATATCATGTAACAACTCCATATGTGATTACGCCTTCTCACTACTACAAACTGAGTAGCAAACTAGAGATTTTTTTTTAAATTTTTTTTTAATTTTTTTGCCTCTCTAAATTGTCACTTGTCTTTTGACGCGAATGCAAACATTTGTGATGAATTCACCCGGTTACTCAACAAGTCACAAACTTGGAGTGCTTTTGCCTACTCATATTTCAAATGGCCGTTTGACGTAAAAGTAAACATTAGTGATGAATACCCCTAGTTACTAAGCAACTCAAAATATTGGAGTAGATAAAATTTTATTTTCATTCAATTATTAATTATTATCACTTTATTTACTTAAACTCTGTTTAGAACTAAATTAAAGGGGATAATCATAAGAAAAAGCATCACATTTTTCTTTTATGTATAATCACATGACTCTCACAAATTTCAATTTTGTAAGGAATTTTGACATTTAATAATCCTAAAGTAAATAAGTATGATTAATCTTGCTTTATAAAATATTGTTTATCCTAAAAAAAATTATTTCAATGTTTTAGCACAATAAAGAACTCAAAAGTGTAATGGTGAGCCCAATAGCAGTACTTTGTTTTGTTTTACTTTTCAAATATATATATATATATAAATATTTATCCTTACCCCCAAACTTAAATATCACATTGTCCTCAATGGAAAAGGAAAAAGAAAAACAAAAGGAATGTGAAAAGTTTAGAATTTCTCCCCTGATTCGTATTAAAATTCTGGACGCGCGACGTTTATTGTTTCTAGATGTCCAAATTGCCTGATTCTTTTTGTTCTGGAAAGCTGAGACAATTTCCTACGATCGGTATTTTATACACTTTTCCAGATTTGGACTGTAACCTGCTAAAAAACAGTCATCAATGTCTGTCCAGAAAACAGCTCTTCCCGGCGTCTTCCAACCTCGTGTAATCCTATAAAATAAAATTAAAAAAATTAAAATTAAAGTAAACTAAAAGGAAAAAGAAAATCTAAATGCAGTAAAAGAAAACATGGGTTGCCTCCCAAGAAGCGCTAAGTTTTAAGTCTTCAGCCAGACGTTGTAGCTGAGATGGTTATGTAACACCAAGATCCAACAACATACTAACATCTTTTCTAATACTTCTCTTCAGGTGTGGATTAGGTTCAAGCTCTAGTTTGAGTTGTTTCTTTCTTGATGATGACGTCTTTGATATCCACACCTATTTGAATTTCAGCTGAGAAGAAAAATTTAGAGAGGCAAAAAAATCAGCGGGAAATATGAACTTGTCTACTTTCACCAAAACATCCTCAATTACTCTTCTTGGGTACTTGATAGATCTGTCTGCCAATTGCAAAGAAATTGTAGTGGGCTTTGCTTCTCCAATATTTAGTTTCCTGAAAACAGAATAGGGCATAAGATTAATACTTTCTCCTAAATCCCATAATGCTTTATGAAAAGAAGAATTTTCAATAGTGCAAGGAATTGTAAAACTCCATGGACCTTTAAGTTTAGGAGGCAGCTTCTTTTGTAAAATTGCACTACTCTCTTCGGTTAGCATAACGGTTTCATGCTCCTCTAACTTCCGCTTGTTTGATAAAATGTCCTTAAATTTTTACATATTTAGGCATTTATTCTAAAACTTCAATAAGAGTAATATTAATATGTAATTGCTTAAAAATATTTAAAAATTTTGAAAACTGATTATCAAGCTTGTTCTTTTGAAGTCTGTGGAAAAGGAATAGGTGGATCATAAGGTGAATTAGGATAAGTGTCAAAATTGAACTCCCTGGAAATCGTGGTGTTTGAAGCTCCTTTATTCTTCGTAGAATGGTGGTTGGCCACCTGCAGCGTTTGTTCCTCCAAAATTGGTTCGTACTCATCTTGCTTTCAACCACATTTTGTTCGGCAGTATGTGCTAGTGGTTGCTCAATTGTTTTCCCACTTCTCAGTGTTATTACTTTGACATGCTTTTTAGGATTAGTCACTGTGTTACTGGGTAAGGTTTCTGTTGTTCTCTCTTTAAGAATATTTTGAAAGTTGACCAATCTGAACCTCAAGGTTGCGAATTGAAGCTGAAGTTGAAGTTGCAACATTTTGGATTGCCAAATCTGTCTTTTGCAAGTACCGCACGAACATCTCAAGTGTCGGCTTCTTTTCTTGCTGTGTAAAATTGAGGTGGTCTAATTGCTCCTTGATTGTTGTTCCATGAAAAATTGGGGTGGTTTCTCTATCCTGGATTATACGTGTTTGAATAAGGATTGTTTTGATGTTGAAAAGTGGACACGTAATTTGCTTGATAGGACTGTGGGTGAGCAAATGAGTTCCCCACTTGGCAATCTGTACTTGAGAGATTTCCTGCAAAAGATCACAAATCATATTAGTTTCATAGTTTGAATAGCATTAACATTCATATTACCTATTTGTTTAGATAAAATATCAATTTTTGCAGTTAAAGTAGTAATAGGATCAAGTTTAAAAACTTCAGCCACTTTTCTTGGCATTGTACTCTCCGAAGACCACTGATAATTATTAGATGTCATCTCCTCCAAAGGCTCATAGGCTGCTTTATGAGTTTTGCTCATAACTGCATCTCCAGCTGTTGCGTCAACCATAGATCGATTTGTAACTCCCAAACCATTATAGAATATTTGAATTTGTAGCCATTTTGGAAGATCATGATGAGAACACTTTTTCAGTAACTCTTTATACCTCTTCTATGCATCATACAAAGACTCGGTCTCAAATTGAGTGAATGTGATAATATCATTCCTTAGCTTCACTGTCTTTGCCGATGGAAAATACTTGGACAATTTTTTTTGCAAGTCCCTCCCAAGTAGTAATACCACCGGGTGGTAGAAAATTTAGCCAAGTCTTAGCCTTATCTCTTAGTGAAAAAGAAAATTATCTCAATCGAATTGCATCATCTAATACTCTCCTATGCTTGAAAGTATCACAAATTTCTAAAAAGTTTGTAATGTGAACATTAGGATCCTCGTTCGATAATCTTCCAAATTGAATAGTTTGTTGAATCATTTGAATGATCGCTGGTTTAATTTCAAAATTGTTAGCTTCAATAACCGGCCTCTTTATGCTTGATGTTACTCCATTAAGAGAGGGCATAGCATAGTCTCTCAAAATCTTGTTTTCCTCATCGTTTGTCATTATGATACGCTTCTATGTCCTGAAATATGACTAAAAAAACAGAAAACTAAAACTTAAACTAAAAAGTAAAATGTAAAAAAAAAAATAAAAAAATAGAAAAATTCAAATTAGTAACAATCTAGCAATTATAAATATCATTAAAAGAATAATTTGGTCCCCGACCCAAAAACTTGATGTGATTTATTTGCAAGTGTACAAAATCGCAACAAGTTGTATAGTTAAGTAAAAAGAGTGTCGAACCCACAAGGTCTAATTATTTTATCGAGTATCGAAATTGACTAGATTAACTACTATTTGGAAAATCGAAATTTTAATAAATAAAGCAACTAAATTAATCTAAAGATCTAAACTAACAAAAGAGAACGAAAATCTAAATTTTTTGTGATTTGTTATTGGCCAAACAAATTCTAGGGCTTTTGATTTCACCTAGTTGATCCCACAATTTATATTTCTATGTAAATAAAAATATTATTTTTTCAAGTTGTAGACCAAAATTTCCAAATTATTCAATATTCTCTCAAGCAATATCAAAAATATTCTCAACTAATTATTTTTCGTAGTTCATGCCCAAATTACTAATTGAAAATTCATTAAGATCTATGGATTTCTTAACGGTCACATTAACAACGGTTCGCTCTTGTAATGGTGTTTAATTTTATTAATTCGAAATCACAAATTACCAGTTCGGTCTCTTCGTGATTTAATAAATCATACAAAAGTTGGCCAAACAATTGTAAGCATGAAGAACAAAAATCAACACACAACCATGAAAAAATAGAAAAATAATATGAAATTAAAATTGTGTTATCAAAACTAGGCTACATCAAAGCCCTAGAAAAATAAAACTAGTTCATAATAAATTTGTAACTAACAGACATGTTCTTTGATTGCATAATAAAAATTAGAGGAGAAAAGAAATAACTCAATTGTTGCAGAAAATCCATGTATTAAAATCTGCGCCTTCTTTTCCTTCTTTCTTTCATTCTTTCTTTCTTTCTTTCTTTTTCGCGGCAAGTCCAGCCATCACCTTCTTTAATTATTTTTTTCTCCATGTTTCCAGTTGCCCACCTACCACCTCAGAGCCCTCGTCCTTTCTCTCCTCGCCTCGATTTTCGCACCGCTGACGTCGCCGCTTGAAACAAAACCCCCCTTCCTTCTCTTTCTTTGTTTCGTGTGCAGCCACAAACGTCAGAGCCACCTTCTTTCCTCTCTCCTTTTCTGTCCGCGTTTGTCTTTTTTTTAAAAATTTGATAGTGAGGTCAGCCGTCGCTCTCCCTCTCTTTTAAGTGTGTTTTTCTCTTGAAGTTGGCTGCTGTATTTATAGGGACACGAACCAGGGCTATTAGGGTTTACTTTTGCATATAACCCCACATCATCCTTTATTTCTTTCCGTTTTATGATTTGGTCTTTTGCTTTTTTTTCTCTTTCTTGAAGCACGTGCTGCACAAAAAAAATTAGAATTTATGATTTAAAAATAAAAATAAAAATAAATAGTTTAAATTAATTAAACTAACTAATAATACATTAGCTCGATTAAACCCTTTTAAATTTGTTTATTTCATTTTCACTCTCTATTGACAATTAAAATTTCTATTTTGCTTTCCACATGGCCAAATTGTAAAATTAAAAATTCAACAAATCAATAAAAATTAATCAATCACTCTCCTTGTTTTCTTTGTTAATTTTTATTGAAAATATTTACCTTTTGCATCAAAAAAATTTTATTCCTTAAAAAATAATTAATTAACTGAAATCTATGGAAATAAGATAAATTATTAACAAGATAGACGAATACAAGTAATTTTTATGGGTAAATGTGTACAAATATTTATATAAAAATTAGACACGTCACACTCCATTTTGTTGAAGAGTGTTGGCGCAATATGTTTGGTGTATGATTCCATGTTGAGAAAAAATCATTGAAAATGAGTACTCATGTATTCTTGAGCATTATCAGAACGAAAACATTTAAGAGTTGTGCCAAATGTGTTTGTATCTCGAAGAAAAACTCTTGAACAATTTTAAATACTTCAGAATGATCTTTCAAAATAAACAACCACGTCATTTGGGAGAAAATATCAATAAACGTAACAAAATAACGATAGTTATTAAACTTGGAAAAATCAGTAGTCCCAAACATTAGAATTCACTAAATCAAACAAATGTTTATTGTGTTTATTAATGCGTCATGGTTAGGAAACTCAGTGATGTTTACCTAACTCACATGACTCGTAAGTTATCTTAAATGAAGGCTCACTACCTGAAACTAAGTGCTTGAGGGTTATAATGAAAGGATGTTCCAGTCGTTGGTGCTACAATCCCGGATCAGAAGAATTAAAAGCTGAGACTGGAGAATCCAAGATATATAACCCATGTTGTCACGATCGGTGCCAATCACCTTTCTCGACGAAGTATCCTGAAACACACAATGAGAAGGAAAAAATGTCACTAAACAGTTTAATTCTTTGCAAAGTTTATGAAATGATAATAAGCTATTAGGAAAGTTAGGAATACGCAAAACTGATTTAAGATGAAGGTTCGGAGTAAGAGATATCTCCCACCCCTTCAATAGGGACATGTGAGCCATCAGCAATACACATGATAATTTGGAAGCAAAGAATATGACTAAAGTGATAAATGAGACATATTTAGAAGCACCTGAATCAATTTTCCATTGATGTGAGGAAACATGACAAGTATTACCCGAGTGAACAGAGTGATCAGAAGTAGGGGGCAGCATGTTGCGATACTCATCAGCTGAAATGATAGATTGAGAGGTTGACTCATCCGTATAAGCAGCAGGGGAAGAAGAATGTTTCACCGTTGGAGGAGAGTTTGTCGCCATTGGAGGAGGGGAAGTCACTGTTGTATTAGTGGAGGTCGTCTTAGGAGTAAATTTAGATTAGATCTGAAGGAGAAACTGGGTGAGAATGACAGATGGTGATTAAAGATGACATAAAAAATTAGCACGTATTACAGAACAACGCTTATCACGAGGCATTTGCCTTTTATTTTACTTGTTTTTTTCTACTTTTTTCTTCTTCCAAGAAGTGGAAGAGGATGACGGGTTGCGGGTACGGGTCACGGGTTTCGGGTTTCAAAGATCCGGGTGGAGGAAGAAGATGGCGGGTTGCGGATTTTAGGTGGATGCGGGTGTTGGGAGCAGAGGAGGGGGCTGCTGGAGTGGGGAGGAGGCGGGATGGAGAGGAGGTCGATGATGGTGGCTCTGGAGGTTGGGATGCAATGGATCGGGATGGTTTGAAGGGAGAGCAGCGGCGGCGGCAGCTGTTACTGGGAAGGTGGCCAAGGGGGCTTGAGAGGAGTGCAACGGCAGAGGCTCGAGGGGAGATCAGTGGTGGCGGTGCAGGGAGGGCAGCGGGGCAAAGGCGTGGAGGAGAAGATTAGGGTTAGCCGGTTAGGGTTTGGAGGAAGAAGAGAAGAAGAAGCGCAACTGAATATATATATATATATATATATATATATATATATATATATATATATATATATATATATATATATATATATTGGGGGAGAGAGAGAACCCTAATTTTTTGTGGAGAATTTTTGTGTAAACTTTTCTTGCTCTGATATCATGTTGAAGTATAGTATAGTGACAGAAAAGAGTGCTTTATTGGATACATATAACTGAATACACTGGTTCCTATATATAATCTACTTCAGATGTGGGACTATCCTAAGATTACTTTAACACTTCCATAGAATAGGTTCAATTATTTGTACTTTCACTCCCGGTCCTAGAGTTATGAACTAATGATACTATTTTAGGGACAATAAAAATTGTAT
Organism: Hemerocallis citrina; assembly: GCA_017893485.1. NCBI lineage: Eukaryota > Viridiplantae > Streptophyta > Magnoliopsida > Asparagales > Asphodelaceae > Hemerocallis > Hemerocallis citrina. The sequence goes on from JACEHZ010000090.1 coordinate 679,681, forward strand.
GCATATCTATCAAATTTCCTTTTTTGTTGTTGTTTATAAAGGTATGGTTTAAATTGTCCCCTTGTTAAGAACTTCATCATCTTACAGGATTTGGCCTTCAAGGATGTTAAATACAGTATTTTGATTTAATAAATTTATACTATCTTCGATGAACAAGTTTCCCTGTAAAAAATGAAAGAGTCGCACTAGACTTGTATCAATTGAGCAAGTAAAATCACTATCTATTTGTCTGAAAAACAACTTGCTTACGAACAGGGGCGGGTCCAAGATTGGAAAGTGATGGTGATGTAAAACTAACCCTAAATAGAGAATTTCCAAAATCCTTAAAGGATTAATTTTACTGACATGTAGTGCGGATCAAAGTTAGAATTTTAAAAAATTAATCGGTTTGATGGATTTTCAAGAATTGAATTAGGTTTAATGATGTGAATTTTTGCAAGTGTACAAAATCGCACAAGTAATATAGTTAAATGAGTAGAGTGTCGAACCCACAGGGACTAGATATTTTATTGAGTACCGATATCACTAGATTAATCACTATTTGAAAGATCGAATTTTATAAATGATAAAACAACTAAATTAACTTAATCTAGTTAAATCTAACTAAATTGGTGAAGAGGGAGATGGCTGTGAAACTATGAAGCTCTTGTACTTTGTTTAATGGTAAAATTAGTTATAGGATTCTTGGTTCACCTCGTTTATCACACACACAAATTATAACTCCTTATAAGTTAAAGATATTATCTTTCCCAATTGTAGACCAAAATCATAAAGATATTAACCACTCTATCCACGTAGTCTAAAAATTATTCTCAACTAATTCTTCGCCTATCCATCAAATTATTAATTGAGAAATGAGATTTCTTAACGGTCACGTCCTCCAATATACAGTGTTAATTTTTATTAATCACAAGTAACCTGTTCGGTCTCTTTATGATTTGAAAAATCATACAAATGTCTATCCACCATGTTGTACGCATAAATAATAAAAATTAAAACACAACTAGGAAAAATAGAGTAATAATAAGGAATTAAAATTTGTGTTCTACAAAACTCGGCTACATCTTAGCCTCTAGAACAATAAATTCAGTTCATGTTCATTTTGCTATTAATAAAAATGTTTGGATTGCATCTAAAAATATAGAGAAGAAGAGATACAAAAAGAATACAAAATTTAAAGCAAATCCCTCTTCTGTCTCAAAATCTGAAGCCCAAGAATGTCTTGAAGACCGCGCCGTCAGCAGCCTTAGTACTCGCGCCGAGCAGTGGATAGCTGCGCCTGTCAGCGCTGTCACGTGCTGTCGCGTCTGTCACCCGCGCCAGCAACTGTCTGCGTCGTCTTGGATTTCGCGCGCCATGTCAGCACCCAGGACTCTGAGCCGCTGTCGAGTCAAGCGTCAGAATCGCCTCGGAATCTGTGCGCGAGTCCAATCAGCCTGCTGCTGCTGTCGGGTCCCACGTCGAAGAAGAAGCAGCAGCCCAGTGATTCGTTAGAGACAGAGAGAAAAGTTGTCTCTCTCTCTGTTACTTTTCTGTTTTTTTTTTAAATTTAATTAGCCGTCACCTCTTACCCTTCTCTCTCTTCTTTGCTTGTACTTATAGAGAACGGGAAAGAGAATTAGGGTTGCGCGTTATGCAGAATAGTCCTTTATTTATTTCCTTCCTTTTTAATCCAGAATTTTATTTCTTTCTCTTTCTTTTTTTTTCTTCCTTTTCTGCCAACCACGTGCTTCTGCATACACAAAATAATATCTGAAATTAAGATTTTAAAATAAAATAAAATAAATTAGTTTAAAATTAATTAAACTAACTATAAATCATATTAGCGTATCAAAATCCTTTTAAAAATTATTTGTCGCACTTTTAACTCAACAAAACAACAAAATATATAAATCCATTATTTTCCTTTGTTTGTTGATTTTTTTCCACAAATCTTTACTCTTTGCATCAAAAATATTATTTCTTCAAAAATAATTAATTAAATGAAATCATATAGAAATAAGATGAATTATAGACAATATCAGCGAAAACAAGCAATTTTTATTGTTAAATGAGTACAAATATTTGTATATAAATTAGACACATCAAATACCTCCAAACTTAAGATTTTGCTTGTCCTCGAGCAAAAAGTAGCATCATGAACAAGGGAATAATAATAGTAGGCTCAACCCATCACACCAAGAGATCATATCATGCAAGCATCAAAATTTCAATTAAAAATATAAACAATTGCAAATAAAGTAAAACTAAGCATATCCACTTTCTCCAGTGCAATTATTTATTCATAATTCCCAACCCAATCGCATTTGTCATGCAATTAATGTAATTGTAGTATGCAACAGCTTAATCTGTGATTATCCCTTCTCACTACTACAAACCGAGTAGCAAACTAGATTTTTTTTTCCTTCTTTTTTGTTCTTTTTTAGAAGTCTCTTCTCTAAGTTGTCACTGGCCTTTTGACGCGAATGCAAAACATTTGTGATGAATTCACCCGGTTACTCAACAAGTCACAAACTTACAGTGCTTTGCATACTCATATTGCAAGTTGCCGTTCTACATAAGTGTAAACATTTGTGATGAATACCCCTAGTTACTAAGCAACTCAAAACATTGGAGTTGATAGACTTTATTCATAAACAAATCTTTTTCTTTCATTATTACTCTATTTACTTAAACTCTGTTTAGGACTAGATCAAAGGGGATAATCACAAGAAAAAGCATCACATTTGTCTTTTATGTATAATAGCATGACCCACACAATTTTGTAAGGAATTTTGAAACTCAATAATCCTAAAGTAAATAAGTATGCTTAATATTGCTTTATAAAAAAAATTGTTTATCCCAAAAAAATTGTTTCAATGCTTATCACAATAAAGAACTCAAAAGTGTAAAGGTAAGCCTAATTATAATCCTTTTGTTTTGTTTTTCTTTTCAAAAATAATAAAAATAAAAATGAATTTTGTAAACCTTCCCCCCAAATTTAAATATCACATTGTCCTCAATGGGAAAGGAAAAAGAAAAACAAAAAGAATACAAAAACTTTAGAATTTCTCTTCTGATTCGTCTTTAAATTTCTGCACGCGCGACGTTCAGTATTTTGGCGATATCTGGAGCTGTAGATGTCCAAATGAGCTGAATTTTTTTTGCTGGAAAGCTAAGAAGATAGGCTACAACTTCTTTTTGAATCAGTTTTCCAGATTTTGACTCCAAACTGCTAAAAAACAGCCATCAATGCATGTGTTCAAAACAGCTCCGCCCGGCGACTTCCAAAATTTATGCAATCCTACAAGATAAAATCAAAAATTAAAATAAAATAAACTAAAAGGTAAATCAAAACTAAATGCAATAAAAGAAAACATGGGTTGCTTCCCAAGAAGCGCCAAGTTTTAAGTCTTCAGCCAAACATGGGGGTGAGATGGTTAAGTAACGCCAAGATCCAACAACATTAACACATCCTTTCTAATTTTCTCTTCAGATGTGGATCAGGTCAAGCTCCAGTTTGAGGCGTTTCCTTTTAGATGATGATGTCTTTGATTCCCCCACCTCTTTGAATTTATGCTGCAAAAATGAATAAATAGAATGTTCAACATCCAAATACATGACATGTTCAAAAATATTTTCTTTCTGAGTTTCAAAAGTTTCTGAATTTATTGGACATACTTCGATTGGTGATTTTTCAAATTTAGCCTTATGTTTCTCGCCCACAATTAAATGAGTTTCACTTACTTGAATAGATGGCTGTTGTTCAGGAGGAAAATTTATGGAATTAAAAATATCATACATTACTTGCTCATGTTGAATTTGTTCCTCCACAATTTGTTCAACTCACTTTGCTTTTCAACCACATTATGTTCGTCATTTTCTTCTTGTGGTTGCTCAATTGTCCTCCCGCTTCCTAGTGTTATAGCCTCGACATGCTCCTTTGGATGAACAACTTTGTTGCTTGGTAATGTTCCTGCAGTTTTTTGGTTAAGAATATTTGAAAATTGACTAATTTGTACCTCAAGATTGTGAATGGAAGTCGAAGTTGAATTTGCATCATTTTGGATTGCCAAATCTTTCTTTTGTATGTATTGTTCTGCCCTTTCCATGTAGTGCATAAACATGTCTTCAAGTGTCTGCTTCTTTTCTGTCTGTGGAAAATTTTGAGGTTGTATAACTGCTCCTTGATTGTTGTTCAATGGATAATTGGGGATGTTTCCCCATTCTTGATTGTATGTGTTTCCATAATGATTGTTTTGCATTTGAAAGTTTGACACAATTTTCATGTTCGGCATTTGATGGAGCAAAATGGTTCCCCACTTGATAATATGAACTTGAATGATTTCCTGCACAAAGATTACAAATCATATTAGATTGAATAACATTAAAATTCATATTTTCTACTTGTTTAGATAAAATATCATTTTTTGCATTTAAAGTAGAAAAAGGATCAAGTTCAAAAACTCCAGCCACTTTTCTTGGCATTGCTCTCTCTGAAGACCACTGGTAATGATTTGATGCCATTTCCTCTAAAAGATCATAGGCTGCTTGGTATGTTTTGCTCATTAGTGCACCACTAGCTGCTGCGTTAACCATAGATCGATGTGTAACTCCCATACCATTATAGAATGTTTGCATTTGCAGCCATTTCGGTAGTTCATGATTAGGACACTTTCTTAATAACTCTTTGTACCTTTCCCATGCATCATACAAAGACTCAATCTCAAATTGAATAAATGTGACAATATCATTCCTTAGTTTTGCTGTTTTTGCTGGAGGAAAATACTTGGAAATTTTTGTGCAAGTCCCTCCCAAGTAGTAATACTACCTGGTGGTAGATAATGTAGCAAGCCTTCGCCTTATCTCGTAGTGAAAAAGGAAAGAGTCTCAATCTAATTGCATCATCTGATACTCCATTGTGCTTGAAAGTGTGACAAATTTCTAGAAAATTTGAAATGTGAGCATAAGGATCTTCGTGGGGTAGTCCCCAAAATTGAACAGTCCGATGAATCATTAGAATTATGTCCGGTTCATTCTCAAAATCATTAGCTTCAATAACCGGCTTCTTTATGCTTGACTCATAAATTGAGGGCATAGCGTAGTCTCTCAAAGGCCTATTTTCATCGTTCCCCATGATAATGTACGTGTATGTTCTAAAATATATGTATTGAAAAAGAAAAAAAATAGAAAAACTAAAAAAAATAAAATAAGAAAAATAAATAAAAGCAAAAGTTAGTCAAAAGAAAATAAAAGATGTAAAATAATAATAAAATAAAATAATTACAAAAAAATCCAAACTAGCAATAATCTAGCAATTTTCAATATCAATAAAAGAATAACTAGTCCCCGGCCGCGGCGCCAAAAACTTGGTGTTGAATTTTTGCAAGTGTACAAAATCGCACAAGTAATATAGTGAAATGAGTAGAGTGTCGAACTCACAGGGACTAGATATTTTATTGAGTACCGATATCACTAGATTAATCACTATTTGAAAGATCGAATTTAATAAATGATAAAACAACTAAATTAACTTAATCTAGTTAAATCTAACTAAATTGGTGAAGAGGGAGATGGCTGTGAAACTATGAAGCTCTTGTACTTTGTTTAATGGTAAAATTAGTTATAGGATTCTTGGTTCACCTCGTTTATCACACACACAAATTATAACTCCTTATAAGTTAAAGATATTATCTTTCCCAATTGTAGACCAAAATCATAAAGATATTAACCACTCTATCCACGTAGTCTAAAAATTATTCTCAACTAATTCTTCGCCTATCCATCAAATTATTAATTGAGAAATGGGATTTCTTAACGGTCACGTCCTCCAATATACAGTGTTAATTTTTATTAATCACAAGTAACCTGTTCGGTCTCTTTATGATTTGAAAAATCATACAAATGTCTATCCACCATGTTGTACGCATAAATAATAAAAATTAAAACACAACTAGGAAAAATAGAGTAATAATAAGGAATTAAAATTTGTGTTCTACAAAACTCGGCTACATCTTAGCCTCTAGAACAATAAATTCAGTTCATGTTCATTTTGCTATTAATAAAAATGTTTGGAATGCATCTAAAAATATAGAGAAGAAGAGATACAAAAAGAATACAAAATTTAAAGCAAATCCCTCTTCTGTCTCAAAATCTGAAGCCCAAGAATGTCTTGAAGACCGCACCGTCAGCAGCCTTAGTACTCGCGCCGAGCAGTGGATAGCTGCGCCTGTCAGCGCTGTCACGTGCTGTCGCGTCTGTCACCCGCGCCAGCAACTGTCTGCGTCGTCTTGGATTTCGCGCGCCATGTCAGCACCCAGGACTCTGAGCCGCTGTCGAGTCAAGCGTCAGAATCGCCTCGGAATCTGTGCGCGAGTCCAATCAGCCTGCTGCTGCTGTCGGGTCCCACGTCGAAGAAGAAGCAGCAGCCCAGTGATTCGTTAGAGACAGAGAGAGAAAAGTTCTGCCTCTCTCTCTGTTACTTTTCAGTTTTCTTTTTATTCTTTTTTTTATTTTTTTTTAATTAGCCGTCATCTCTTACCCTTCTCTCTCTTTTTTGCTTGTACTTATAGAGTACGGGAAAGAGAATTAGGGTTGCGCTTTTTGCAGAATCGTCCTTTATTTATTTCCTTCCTTTTTAATCCAGAATTTTATTTCTCTCTTTCTTTCTTTTCTTCCTTTTCTGCCAACCACGTGCTTCTGCATACACAAAATAATATCTGAAATTAGGATTTTTAAATAAAATAAAATTAATTAGTTTAAAATTAATTAAACTAACTATAAATCATATTAGCGTATCAAAATCCTTTTAAAAATTATTTGTCGCACTTTTAACTCAACAAAACAATAAAAATTTATAAATCCATTATTTTCCTTTGTTTGTTGATTTTTTTCCACAAATCTTTACTCTTTGCATCAAAAATATTATTTCTTCAAAAATAATTAATTAAATGAAATCATATAGAAATAAGATGAATTATAGACAATATCAGCGAAAACAAGCAATTTTTATTGGTAAATGAGTACAAATATTTGTATATAAATTAGACACATCATTTAACAAGCCCAATTAATAATTCGGTTCTAACAATCAATAATTAAATTCTTAAGCATTCTTAGCAAGTAAAAGAGTCAATACTGATTTGTACTCTAATTAGACAAGTAGAACACTCAATCTCGATATTTGTGGTCGACAGTTAAATTAAATAATATAATAGAGATGATAAAGTAGTATAACACAAATATTTAAAAGTGGAAAGAGTATACCGAGAGTTCGAAGCAACTAGGGTTAGATCTCGGGTTGGCAGCCACGGAGAACACAGCAATCAGCAGCAATAGTAAGAGAGAGACGGAAGTAACCAAGTCAGCAAATTACAACAGTAAGAGCGACGGCGGCGTCACTGGCTGAGGGCGGCGACGGGGCCGAGGTGGGTCGACGGCGGATGTGGATGAGGGAGGAGCTCGACGGGGAGGGGCGTTAGAAATTGCGGAGGGAGAGGAAGAAGATGAAGAGGGATTGGGGTTTGATTTTTAATTTGGAAAATTAGGGTTTGGAATTTGTATTGGATTTGGGGATTTGGAGGTAGTTTTAGAGTTTTTACAAACCCTAAAAGTTTATTGGGATTTATCACAAACCCTA
>JACEHZ010000019.1:0-25925 GCA_017893485.1 Hemerocallis citrina
CTCTAAACCGGGCCGGCCCTGTGTTTACAGGGGCCTAAGGCGAACTCCCGAAATGGAGCCCACATATAAAATTTATTTTTTAAAAAATTGTAAAAAAATTGGAAATGTTTTTTTTTTCTACAATTCTTAAAAACCGATATATATGAAGAAATAGATAGAGATTTAGGGATTTGAGAAAAAATTTCTCCATACAAATCCAAACCCAACTAAAATAAGCCGGTCCAAGTACCAATTTAAAAATAAAAACCCAAAAAAATTAAATTCGGGGGCCTAAAAAATATTACACGCAAAATACGTATACATAAATATAAGGGAAAAAATTGAGATCCCTTAAAATTGTAAATTATTCGGGGGCCCGAGGTGGCCGCCTATCGGCCTCCATTGGGGGGCCGGTCCTGCCTCTAAAATTACGTGTTTAGGGAATATTTTATAAATCTGTATCTAGAGAAAATCTAGACGGTCAATTTTTATGATTCAGAAATTTGGAAAAAGTTTGAGTGTAACCTAACTGAAATGAACAAATCTCTTTTGCGATAGTGGTGGTGAACGCTTCACAATAGTATGGGGTCCTGCAGAGGCAGTTCATCCAATTAGAGCATCTATTGTTAGAGCTAAAATTTGCATATATGCATAATATGCATATAGCATTCGCTTGTTTGCTACAGTGGGCGAAAGGTAAAATATAGCAAAGTTGTAAACGTACAAAACATGATGTTTCGTCGGTCGATTTTTTTTTTTGGATTTTTTTAAAATATTTTTTATTTTTTAATATTTTTAAAATGGTGGGACCCACAGTGAAAAGGAACATGATGTTTCGTTCCACTGTGTGCCCACTTAATTAAGTTATTAATTAAGTTATTAGTTAACTAAACTTAATTAATTAACTAATTATTTAACTAAAAATCTGACTAAAATACTATTTAAACTAATTAACTAACTAATTAAGAGCATAAGATTTTAGTTTAATTTAAAAAATTCGAGATTTCATAAGATGAAATATATTGTTTCATCCGATCCCAAAAAAATATTATAAAATATTTGGGACGAAACATCATGTTTCGCCCGATCCTTTAAAAATATTATAAAATATTATAGACGAAACATGATGTTTCGTTATTTATAGTATGCATATTGCTATATCGATTCTCAAATATACCATTTTACTGTTTTAAGAGCATCCACAGTCGTTTGCTATATTTGCCAATTTCTCATTTTTTGAGAAATGAACCGCTGCAGTCGTTTGCTATTTTGCCATTTTATGGCAAAGTAGCTACAATGCGTTCTCATTTTTTAGAAACGAATTTGCTATTCTCAAATTATAAGAGACGGGACAATATGTCTCGTCCAAATTTTTTTTGAATTTTTTATTGGGAGTCGGACGAGACAACTTGGTTCGTCTGACAATTTTTGATTTTTTTTTTGATCGGACATTCAGATTCATTTGGAGGGAAAAAAAAATAAAACAAAACAAAAAAACAAAAAACCGCTCGGACAAGACAAGTTGGCCCGTCTCAAGCAAAAAAGCTTGGGACGGGACAGCAAGTCCCGTCCAGGTATTCTGGGTGAGTTTAGGGGTAGGTTTAGTGGATTTAATTAGGTTTAGTGGGTGTTTAATTAGAGGTTAGGTAATATTATATTAATTTATTTAATTAACATATTTTAATAGTTAACCAGTAATTAATTAAATCTTTAAAATAAAAAAAACTCACGGACGAAACATCATGTCTCGTCTTTCTAAAAAATATAGCAAACAACCACTACAGACGATTTCGCTATTTGCTTTTACTGTAGCTGTCATATTCTAAAAAATGAAAAACACCATTGTGGATGCTCTAAAAAAGGTAAAATATGCATATGTGTCACACGACTGTAGTTCGATTTGAACGAAAATATACATAATTTGCATAATGCATGACGACTGTGGATGCTCTAATATAAGGAAAAGATGGAAGGTGCATTTCAAGGCAATAAAGGGTCACAAGACTTCCCAACTCTGGAGAGGAAATCTCTGATAACAGTACTTGCTTGGTCCACAATGCAAAGAAAACAAGATTTTGGAGCGGCATTTGGTGTGGAAGATTATTTGAGATAGAGAAGGACATGAATGCACTGTTGCGCTTGGCTATCTTGAAAATGAGTACCATATTCTAGTATGTCAGGCTAACATGAACTTCATACTCTGTATTCTGATTATTTATTTCGTTAAACACTTATAAATAGAATGTGAGGAGACTTTTACTCCATCGTTTATGTTTTTTTTTTACTAAAAAAATGTCTTGCGCAATGTGCCTCGAAATATGTAAACACACTCCCAATATCTTACTTTGGGCATGACAGGAAAATATAAAATTATGGATAGTTAAAAACATTTTTTTATTTATTTACTCAATTACTTTTTTGCACCATCACATACCTTCACACTTTGAGATAGTATCGCATTCTTTTTTGATGCATATGCTCCGCTTCTTGATTCTTAGACGCTACACACTCTACTGTTTTCAGTTTTCACGCAACCTGATCTGATCTCGATGTTATCCTACAATACTTGCACCACAACAACTGGGAACGTCAGCCAAACCATGCTCATGTCTGAATACAAGTACAATTTTTCTTAAACCTTCTATAACTTCGAAGTTTTAGCATAGCAGCAGGAACTTTCACATGGTATCAGAGCAACCCAGGTTCGAATCCCACTGGCAACAGCATAGTGGCAGGGACTTTCACAGCTCACACAGTGAAAGACACTCACTTAGTTTACGACCGACATACACTTCCTGTTCCAACTATTCAATTGATACCTATAGGATTAATTGCCATATATTTGTAAACATAAACAAGAGGTATAGATGCACATCACCATGAAAACAACATGAGCTTAAGTATGGTTACTGTATGAAGTAAGCAGGATAAGAAAATGTGCACGAGCATGATTGCCACATATTATCCAACAAAAAATATGCATGAACAGATTAGGCATTTGTAAACATCGAACATATATGCATTTTTGACAATGCATCAATCTACGTTACCAAAATTATAAATAAGCCCATCATTAAATAGATATTCATCCCATAACAGCCCAAAATAAAGTTTTATCTAATGTTTAAAATTAGTTACCCATTTTCGCTACTCTTCAATTTCTTGCCCTGTTACTGGAGACTGTACGTCTTTTTTTTTACATCTCCAAATGTTTATTCTATCTCATGTTGCCTTGTTAGAACCCTATAAAATTTCCCACAATCAAATTCCTAATCTAAATGTGAAGTAAATGGGTAATGTGTCACTCTCTTTATGTATCAAACTCTACTACCTTCCGCTACTGATCGTAAGGTGATCAAAGCAATCTCTCATCTTGAGGTAATAGGGTTTAGAGCTTTCAGCTTGGATTGGGCCATGACAATATAAGAAGTGGGCTCTTAAGAAGTCTCAATGAGAAAGATGGGCTCTTAGAGCATCTGTAGTCGTTTGCCAAATATCGATAAAATGGATATTTGGCAAACGAACGTGCTGCACTCGTTTGCCAAATATCCATTTTATCGATAAATCGCTACAGTCGATTGCTATAAATGAGAATCGATATAGCTTTTATCGATAAGTGAGGGACGGCATTCGAAGTGCCGTCCCACGAAAAAATATATATATATTCGTCGGACGGCATCCGTTTGAAAAATTAATTAATTTGTCGCATAAATTATCACCAAAAAGGGGTCGCTGCCGAAATCCTCGGACGTGCCGTCCGGAGGTTTTTGTATTTTTAAAAATTTTTTTGCAATTTTTGAAAATATTTTTGCAATTTTTAAATTTTTTTTTGCAATTTGTGAAATGTTTTCGTAATTTTTTTAAAATTTTTTGTAATTAATGATTTTTTTTTTAATTTCCAAACGATGGAAGATGACAAAAAAAGCCAACTGGGCTCTTGGACGGCACATGAAGTGCCGTCCGTCCCATTTGCTTTGAATTTTTTTTTCCCCTTCTCCGACTCTTTAAAATATATTATTTTTTCTTCATGTGCGCTCCGACGGCACTTCGAGTGCCGTCCGTCACTCGTTTACTATTTTTTTAATTTTTTTACCTCTCCGACGGCACTTCATGTGCCGTCTTAGCTAAAAAATAGCTTTGTACGAGTGCAACAAAAGTTGGATTTCTATTTCCATTTATCCATATATGGATATTTTTACATTCAACGACTACAGATGCTCTTAGTGATTTTAGTGATGTGCTTGTTGGGTTTATGTCTTGCATATGATGTTGAATAAGAAGATGATAAGACGATAAGGTATCGAGACGATTGGAAACGGAGTGGAGGCGAGAAATAGTCAGCGGCAACAACAGCAGATGTTGCGGTCGACCGTCCCTCTTGTGCGGTCAACCGTTCCCTGCACGAAGTCTTCCACAGTCGACCGACTTGTTGGTACGGTCGACCGTTCGCGGCGCTGATGGATTTCGTGTTTGAGTCAGGCAGATTCGTGAAAAGCTCAACTTGCTCTTTAAGTTAGATCGTGTGGCTCCTATCGTAGGGTTATCTCTTATGTAGTATCCAATGGCTATTGTAACAAGATATTAACTTAGGGTTTGTCTCTAAATCTATATAAACAATTGTAATAGCTCATAGATCCATATGATTCTATTGAGTGCCGAATAGAAGAAGAGAGTACTTCATAGTGAAGGGTGAGAGAGTTTCTCCATTGTAAGCAGCATCAAGTTCCATTAGGCTTGAGAGAGGGTCGTGGTGAGAATTGTAATATTCTTGTATCTTTACTAGTTGAATAATATCTCGGTTCTTCCTCCCCCGGATTAAGGCGAAAGCCCCAACCGGGACAATTCATGTGTGCTTTGTGTGATTGGTGCGATCTAGTTTTGCTTGGTAGTTTGTGTTGATTGTGTCAAAGACTCAACAAGATCCTCATAATTCCTAACAGGGCTTTGCTTTAGTTTCACTAATTTTGTTGGACAATCCCATATTTTCTGTAAAACTTTAAGTACATGTATTTGTTAATATTTTTTATACATACATATATCCGTATAAATTATACTCTCAGAAGTCTATTATATTTCTCTCAACATTATTATCTTATTCTCATGAGAAGTAGCGGGTTTTACAATTAGTGCCTGGATGCTTGTATTTTCTTCCACTCCGACTGGGGATTTAGCACCGGAACAAAATGCTTTCCTTGCTATCGTATTGGAAGATGGAGTTATGATCACTGGTAGTGAAGATGAGAAACACCGTGGTCTTGGTGAAGTCAATCTACAAGCGCTATATGACGGTGAAGTAGGAACAAGATTAAGACTTTAAGAGTAGAACTTGGATCAAGGTGCTCTAAATAAGGTTAAAGCATTCCTATGTTTCTTAAGCTTACAAACAGCGGAACATCAAGAAATTAAAATTGAATGCAAAATGCACAAATTAGTCCGGTCAATACTGATAACACTAATCATCAAGCAGTGTCTTGATGATATTTGGGCGTTGGATACAGAGAAATGTACACAAAGAACAATATTGAGATCCACGGGGATGTGATGCACAAAGAACAATATTACAGTACAAATTGTGATCCACGGGGTAGTATCTCAAAGTCGCAAGTGATGGCCTAACTGGTGTCTTGTTGAAGATGCGTCTTGGTAGGTGTATATATATATACATGAGGAGGAGGAGGAGGAGGAGGAAAGTACTCTCAGAAAAGAAAAGAAGAAGAAGAAGAAGAATTTCAATTTAAACAATTTTCTTTTTGAAAAAATAGCAAGCCTAGCAATGGATGTCGAACAATTGCTTCACATGAATGATGGAGAAGAAAAAATCAGCTATGCTTCAAACTCCAGCCATCAGGTCTCTCTCTCTCTCTCTCACACACACACACGCACCCACGCACCCACGCACCCGAAAAGCTATGTATCTAAATATGTGGTTGTGATTGACTTGAATGGATCGTCTTTATTCGTATAACTTTGCTTACAATGTACAATTGATATTTATTTTGGGCGTAAGAATGGTTGATATAATTTGATTTAAGAGTGTCTATCTAATTGAGATTAATTTAACTCCGATGTAATTATATTTTGTATAATTATAACCCTCTTGCTATGGTATGGTAGTAGAGATAAAAATTTCATATTTAGAATCCAGTAACATATTTTCATATGGTACTTCATCATTGCTTGTGACCATCTCTAGCTAGTAGTAAACATGAAAATTTTGTGACATATACATATATATATATATACATATATATATATATATATATATTGCTAGTAGAGACATACTATATATATATATTTTTAACAAAATGTTTGGTATACATTTGAACAGAGATGGGTGATAATGAAGACACAACCTCTGATACAAGAAGCGATTCAACACCTGTTGTCCACCAACGACACTGTCACCAGCACGTTCAACATTGCAGACTTGGGCTGCTCCTATGGGCCCAACTCCCTCCTGCCCATTTCCATAGTTCTGGATGCGGCCCATGAAGCCCAGAAGCAGTCGGGCTGGCCCACTTCTCCCGAGTTCTGTGCCTTCCTGAATGACCTCCCTGGAAACAACTTCAACTCTGTTTTTAGGACTTTTCCGGCGTTCTACAATACGATCAATCAAGAGAAAGGAGAAAATTTCGGGCCATGCTTCGTGTTGGCCGCACCTGGGTCCTTCCACGGAGGATCTTTCCTACTGATAGCTTGCACTTTGTTTACTCTTGTTACAGCGTCCACTGGCTCTCTCAGGTCAGTCTACTAGATCTGTTTGTAATTAAGGTTAATTTCACTAAGTCATACCTAATTTCACCAATTTGCAGATACCCTTATCAAGTATTCTTTTTTCTCCGGATGACCCTACTATAAGTCCAAATTTGTTGTTGCAGATGATCCTACTCTTTGTTGACGCCATTAATTTTGACATAGGATAACTATTTTATCTTTATACATTTAAGTATCTATAATACCTAATTAACCAATCATGAGTACTTCAGGTAAAAGACCCCTCCCCGTCCAAAATAACAATAACAATAACAATAACAATAATAATAATAATAATAAAGGACTTCTAGAGCTTTTTGACGGGATATGGTCATCCACAATAACTTTTGGACTATAGTAGAGGTTTCAGCACACACAAAATTGAATAAGGGTTATCGGCAAATTGGTAAAAAATTGTGTATAATTCTGTGAAATTTACCCATTTGTAAATTAACGAACTTTGGGACTATAATAGAGGTATCAGCACACACAAAATTGAATAGGGTTATCTAAAAATTGGTCAAAATTGTGTAGAATTTAGTGAAATATGCCCATTTGTAAATTAACGAATATATATTTAATATGTTTTGAAAAATTATGTGTAGTGCATGTACCAGTGCCTTCAAATCCTAGGGTAAACACTGATCACGCATAAAACCCTATTTAAACTTAAAAAAAAATCCTCGCTTCTCCGATGTGGGACTAAAAAGCAAGCTTTCTAGACTTCAAGATGGCCCAGAAAAATTGGACTAAAGTTTCGTTAATTAATTAAGATTAGATTAGATTAATTAAATTAGATTAAGAGAATAAATTAATTTGATCAATATTAATAATTAAGTTAATTGAATTTTAAGATCAATAATTAATTAAATAATTATTAATTAAAAGTAAAACAAAAAGGCGAAAAGTGCTTTAAATTATTTCACAGTTTCTTACAACTCAAACAGAGCAAATCTTTCAAAAAGTGCTTTAAATTATTTTCGCTACAGTGTTCTTACAACTCAAACAGAGCAAATCTTTCATGACTATTCCTGCTACAGTAAATTTACATCAAACCAAAGCTATTTTTAAAATTCAAATCCAAGAACTGGTTTTTGCTACAGTATTACTCCCTCTTTTGATGGTGTCTGTACTTCATTATCTGTTGTAATGATTATTGTTCACACGAGTACCAAAAAATGTTTAATCATTGGAAATCTAGTTATGGAGTTATTCAAACAAAGATATATCGACTTAGTGAAACAATTTGAAATTTGCCAAAAACATAAGTCACATATCAGGTCATGTTAGATACATGGGAAGAATAAGATACAATTGTAAGGTTCGCAGGCATATTTTTTATTTTCCATTTATTATCATTATTACATTTGTTGAGCTTCTACAAACCGGATAATTAACTGCACGAGCTTGTTCTCACATCGCTTGATTGCAGGTTCCTCCAATTGGCAATCTTAACAAGGGGAATATAGGCCTAGGAAAGACAAGCCCCGAGGTTGTTTTCAAAGCATACTTGAATCAATTTCAAAAGGATTTCACCAATTTTCTCAAAGTCCGCTCAAAAGAGATTGTTTCTGGAGGACGTATGGTTCTAGCTTTTATGAGCAGGAGAATGGCAAACCCATTTGCCAAAGAATGTTTTGAACTTTTTGATGCTATAGGAGATGGACTACAGGAGTTGATAGATGAGGTACTGCACTATATATAGCCCCTACTATATTTGCAATGTGCTACCCTACTTGTTTATTTTTTTACAGAATCCAAAACAAGTTTAAGACTTGTAATCTAAAACTCTAACTATATGATCATCTTTAGCATTGTCACAATTATCCGTGATCCTGGCTAGACATAAACTCGACAATGGAACGGAACCCATCGGATCCTAGACGGGTAGCATTATGATCCGATGATTTTGGACCCAACATGTACACCCGGCAGTAGAATAATAACTTAAATTTTAGTATATTAGAACATTATATATATATATATATATATATATATATATATATATATATATATATATATATATATATATATATATAGGGAAAGGATCGGTTGAGCACTCCTCTAGTGTTGAACACTAGGCCTTCGGGCGTTCATATCAAAAATCCAAACCGTTCACATTGATCTACACATCTAAATTAGTCTAAATATGTAAAATCAAATCATTTGAAATTCATTTGCCCATTCATTAAAGTGTTACAAAATTATATGGCTGAAAATCATTGTTTTTATAGTCACATGATGGATGGACAAATGAATTTCAAATGATTTGATTTTACAATTTAGACTAATTTAGATGTGTAGATCAATGTGAACGGTTCGGATTTTCGATATGAACGCCCGAAGGCCTAGTGTTCAAGCGGTGAGCACTAGAGAAGTGTTCAACCGATCCTTTCCCTATATATATATATATATATATATATATATATATATATATATATATATATATATATATGGGTAAAAGGGATATAAGCAACTTGCTCATTTAGTAAATGTGCAATTATTGATTATGTGGCATGCATGTGATACATTGGACAACTAACCCTTTTAAAGATTTTCCAATCACATGTATGCCACATCATCAATTGCTTATTTACTAAATGAGCATGTTGCTCATACCCCTTTTTCCATATATATATATATATATATATATATATATATATTAAAAAAATTTAGCGTGTTAATGTAACTTAATAGTGTTAATGTAACTTAATAGAGACCCATCAGACAACTGTCACCATCACCATGACCATCATCACCATTCACCCCCACATCCCCTCCTCCTCATACACAAAATCAACCTCCTCCACCAGCATCACCACAACCCCCACCTTATTCCTTGTCTATGGGTGTAAGGGAAGAAGATGGAGGATATTTTTCCACTTTATTAACTTTTATGTGGTTGAAACTCTTAAAATTTACCACTTGAAGACAATGGCAAAAATGCTTACATATGTTTTACATTTGGCATGGTCCGCATGATCAGCACCTAACATATTGTATATTAATAGCCTCTATAGCCTCTATATTTTAACCCAAATAAATGGTAGCCTCCATATACATATTCAAATAGTTTTCATACATATTTTCTCTCATTCAAATAGTAAAACAAAAATTGAGAAATGTAATATTATTTTTCCACTATTTCAAACAAACAGTGAAAATCAAAATAATGAAAACTAATCCATCCATGATTTGCTTTTCCGCATTTTTATACTTGTGGAGTTAAGCAAAGAATTAAAAGCGGAAGAATCAAGAAAACAAGTCTACAACATTTTAAACATTTTTTTCCTTCAAAAAAAACATTTTAAACATTTTTAATAATATTATTAAAGTTTAGGAGTTTTTTTTGTCGTATAAAGGTGGAATATCCCTTGCATTCCATTAAAAAGAGTTTAATAAGAATAAACATTCAACATGTACAGAATGATGTTCATATATCCCAACATGTTGGGGGTATGATACTCATTTCTTCCAAAGATCCAGAAAATACAAGGTGAAGTTTAGGAGTATTGTCTTGCTCATCCTTTTGTGTGTTTCTTTCTAAGCGGTCAATTGTAATAAATACGAATCAGGGTTTTTTGGAAGAATCAAAAGTGGCTACTTTCAACATGCCTTTCTATGAACCTCACATTGAAGAACTAAGAGATGTAATCAAGGCGGAAGGATCATTTGACATCATTCGACTAGATGCACAAAGCAGGCCTGCTAATATTGATAGCACTAAGAGCCCTCACAGTTGACGTCGGGTTCATCTCAAATTTTACTAGAGCAGCTATAGAACCCTTACTTTTAAGTCATTTTGAAGTGGGAATTATTGACAAGTTGTTCAAGAAATATTCTCAGAAGCTGGAGGAGAAAGGGAGTCTGGAGAATGTATTCATTCAAGTTTCTTTGGCCAGAAAAGTAAAAGGTCTTAAGACATCCAGTAATTCAGCTTGACTTGTGTTGTTTTGTTTAATATTATATATAATAAAATGGCTAGATCTATATAAGCTCTATCCTTTTCATCAAAAAGAAAAGTAAAAGGTCTTTTGTAAAGGACTTTCGATCATGCTAGTGTGTAATAATTGAATACAATGGATTCTTGAGATGATATGCCAACATTTTTATTTCTAAACTGAAAATTTACATGGGTATTATTTCATACGTTTAGACATGGGAAATGCATTCATTTCGTTTACTTTTAATGTTCTTTATTTTGTTTCTTTCTTCGAGTCTTTTTCAAATAAGCATGTTGTTGAGTTTATGTCTTGCATAGTACGTTGGATGTGAATAGAATACGGTAAAGAGAGAAGAGGTTTGAAGTGAATATTGGAAGACAGAGCGGCTGCTGTTTCTGGCTGAGAAATGGGTGACAGTTGGCTGCAATAATAGCAGTCGACTACACCAAGCAAGATTTTGGGCTCGACTTCAAAATGCACGACTGCAATACTTGTAGTCGACCACAATCGGTTCCTCTTCAAGGTATATCGGACAGTTATTGTATCAAGACTACAAGCTAGAGTTTCTCTAGATCTTAATATAATACTGTAATGCCTCCATTGAGAGGCAAGTACTTCATCTGAAAGTTTTCATTGTAGACAACAGAGTATCTGCAAGTGAGACTTGAGAGATAGATAAATTCTTGTTGAGAGTGATTATAAACACTTGTATCTTCTCGAGTTAAATATTGTCTCGGTTATTTCTCCCCAAGAATAGATTCATCCCAACTGGGAAAATGTTTGTACTTATGTGTTTGGTTTGGTCTACTATTGCTTGGTTATTTATTCATTAGATCAGATATCGCACTCTGCAGAAACCCTAACAAGTGGTATCAGAGCATCAGGTTGCAGTTGCGGGGTTACTCGAGTTGCTTGCAGAGATGACAGATCCAAGTTTCACAAAAATCAAGCAGTTTGACAGTAAGATCGACTTTAATCTCTGGAATGTGGAAATGTACACAGTATTGGTTCAGAAGGGCTTGTATCATGCCCTAGATGAAGATAAAGGGAATTCATCTGACATGAAGTAGGAGAAGTGAGATGAGATTAGTTTAAAAGCGTTGAGTTTAATTCGGCTGTCATTAGTGAATGAAGTCAGTGCAACTTCCCTGAGGAGAAAAACGCGATGAGTCGGTAGGTGAGACTCATAATTGACTACGCGGGATCGTCATTACTGGATCAGATATATTGAAAGAGAAAACTGTTTTTTCCTCTATGAAGAAAGGTACCGCTCTTCAACATCATATAATGCAATTCAATAAGGTGTTATCCAAATTTAGGGTGATAAACGCGGAAAAGGATAAAGCTTTCAATTCTTATTCACTGTGAGATTCGTACGAACATTTGATAATCACCATGTTACATGAGAAATCTACCAAGGTGACACTTTCGGTAGCCGATGTGAGCAAGGACTTGAAGGAGGATGAACTTAGAAATGAAACTTATAAATCAGAGTCTACTTCTATGAGTTGCATGGAGGTGATTGGAACTTCAATTGGAAGAGACAGTGCGTGTAAAGGTGTGGTCTATTGCCATCATTGTAGAGGGATTGAGCAGTACAAGAGGAATTTTCGCAAGTGGTTCAATCAGAAGGGTACCAACATAGTCAATACCGCTAAATCAACTAATAATTTAGACCGTTTCTTGTTTCAAGTTCTTTGTATATGGATGGCTGGTTTCTTGATGGCTTGTTCTTCTCATATTTACTTTGATATGGAGATGTTTTTTACTTACAAGTCTATACAGGTCATCTGTGTGAGAATGATGACTGGTAAGGTTTATTACGTAGTGGATGAGGGAATAGTTAAGTTGGAGATTCCAGGTGGAAAGGGGAACGCACTATTAGGAACCATCGATGCTTTCACACCAATTGTTAGGAGTTGTTGAGTTTAGCGACAGCTGATCTTGATAACGAACAATCAAACAAGTAGATAAACCAAGCACACAAAGAACACAATGATTTGACTCAGTTTCGCTATGCCTTATCCAGGGAAGAAAGAAAGGAAATATCTCTTAACAGCTCTTATCAATGAAGAGACTTATACAATAATATATATAGATCTAGAAAACTCCTTGGTTGTAGTCTTTATACAATAATCGTCTGATATATTCTAAAGAAGAAGCCATACGATAGGATCCATACTGGAGGAGAAGTTAGGCCCAATAGTAACAAATAATTAGCCCAAAATATTGATGCTCGCTGTCGTCGGTCGACTGCATAAAGTGGTGGTTAACCGCAATAGGTTGAATCCCATCCAGAGAGTTGGGATGGTCCACCCTCCAAAGCGGCGGTCCACCCTCAAATTTGACTGTCGACCATCAAATCCATTGGCTGTTACTACTGATGTTTTCACTTCTCTTTCCACCGACAATTCGACCTCCTTCGCTTCAACATCTTCTTCTTCATATTGAACCCAAG
This sequence comes from Hemerocallis citrina, assembly GCA_017893485.1. Lineage (NCBI taxonomy): Eukaryota > Viridiplantae > Streptophyta > Magnoliopsida > Asparagales > Asphodelaceae > Hemerocallis > Hemerocallis citrina. Next base: position 13,135 of record JACEHZ010000019.1, read on the forward strand.
AATAAAAACCCAGCATACATAAAAGAAGATCATGCATATTCCTTTGTTGAAACGGAGCCTGATATCCTTGAAAACTCTAGAAGTATGGGGCTGGAGGTACATAACTCGAGGTAGAGTTCTATTGGTTTGAGAAGGTCGTCAAAGAGTGCTAAGGGGAATGAAGGGTGTTCAATACAACCTTTACAAACTTTGTGGGAATAGGAAGACTCGGCCGAGTGTTTTAAAATCTATCGTTACTAAAGAATTATCTAGTTCGTCGCCACTATAATCACTTAATCGAGATCACGATGTTCAAATATTGTGGAGGTGGAGAGTAACTCGGGTAGGTGGAGTTCGTGCAGAGGGTGGGGCTTCGTGTTGACGCCTACTGTGATATGCCCTTGAAGGGGGCATGCGATTGGAGAAATAACAAGTTGAGGTAAATTCGACAAGCAGAAGAAGCCATTGAACCATGTTGTTTGCAAGAGGAGAAAGAAAGAGTCCATAGGCAATTAATCACACAGGTATGGAAGCATGAATATGCAATCTAAGATGACGATTGTTGGATTTATGTCTTGTATACATGGTTCGATGTGAAGAGAAGATGGTGAAGGTTCGAAGCGAGTATTTGAAGACGAAGGGACTGCATTTTCTGGCTAAGAAGGGTGTGACAGTCGACTGCAATAATAGCAGTTGACTGCACCAGGCAAGAGTTTGGGCTTAACTTCATAAAGTAGTCGACTGCAATACATGCAGTCGACCACAATCAGCAATGACAGCAGAATTCTTGTTGGATTTTGGATCTGACTGAAACGACTTCTTCTCCAAGTTAGATCATACGGATCCTATTGTGTGGCTTCCTCTTCAGGGTATATCGGACGGTTATTGTATCAAGACTATAACTAGGGTTTGTCTAGATCTCTATAAAATATTGTATATTCTTCATTGAGAGGTAAGTACTTCATCTAAGAGTTTTCCATTGTGATTAAAAGGTTATCGGTGAGAGTGATTATAACTCTAGAATATTCTCTAGTTGAATAATATTTCGATTATTTCTATGTCGGATTAGGTTCGTCCGAACCGAGACAAAATTATGTGCTTGTGTATTTAGTTTGGTCTACTATTGCTTGATGGTTTGTTCATTAGCTTAGTTGTTGCAAACTCAGCAAAAATCCTAACTCAAGTTCCATCTCCGTCCTTAAATTATTTAGAGAACTATGGGTCTTAATAACCTTTTGACTCCCGCTACTATGCATGAGATCATAAGTAGGTTTGGTCTGTAACGAATTGGCACTGATGTTTGTCCGGATGGTTTTTTTAGTTTATATTTGTAAATATAACAGGGTACAGTTCTTTGAACTTTATCCTATTAATTCAAAAAAATGAACTTGTACAAAAGAAGTTCAACCATATAAGTGGCGATGATTTTGTATGAAGACATATCTTATCCAGTCGCAATCGAGTTATTACAGCCCCTTCTATTGCTTTAGATTAATAGAAGGATTTTTTCTAACAAAAATGAACAATAGTATTTTGAAGTTTCTCCAGCTTGATTAAGCTGCAAGTTACCTTTTCATAGGATTTGGAATGATTAGAGATGGATCTAATAAGCCTCTGATAATGAATTTTTTTTAGGATCTAAAGCCTCCAGAGTTGAGTCAATATTTGTGTAATTTTCATTTAATTTTATTAATAGTACAATTAGATATAAGGCTGTGGAAGCTGGTAGCTTTTGGTCACATTGCCTAGCTAGGTATAAGGTATGGAGTACGGAGAAACGGAGTGTTAAGTGATATGTCTAGAAATAGAATCAAATCGGTCACGAATCTCAACGCTTTCAGGTGTAAACAGTAATTTCCACTACAAACAGGCCCGAAAATGAGAACTGGGTCTTTTGCAATCCCAATAACCCAAAAACGGGTCTGCCTTACTGGGTTAAGGTGACAGCCCATTATAACTAAATCCACTAATTTAAAGAGTGATTTGTATTTATGATTATCCCTAAAAGATGCTTTAAACCAAATCTCTTCTCACGAAGGAATTTAAACACTATTTCTTATCCAAAAACACTGGGAAGTAAAGATAAATTAACTCGAAACTGGTCCCAAAGGCGACTATAAATACCCCCCCCGTCAGAATCAGGTAAAATACTTTTTCATCGCCGGGATCAATCCCAGTGTTTCGAATTTTTTGTAGGTCAGTAGCAGCGTTGAGAACGGTCAACAACGACAAGTAGTAAAACGGTTACTTTTATTGGTTCCAAAAGATTTCACAAATCATCTGTTTGCTCCCATACCAAAATTAGCAGCAACAGATTGCCGTCATCTGTGGGAATAAGAAAAACAATCCAACCATACTTGCAGGTAAAAGTAGTTTTTAGCAATGCCTCCAAAGGAAAAAAGGAAGGCGGCGACTTTAAGCCGAAGAGCCCCCCCCCCCCCCCTCTTCTTCCTCACCTCCACTTGAGGATGTTCCCCGTCAACAAGATCAATAAGTTCAGCAGCCTCAACCTGAACAGCTGCCTCCATGTCCAGAGGGGCTACGTCGAGGGGCTCTTGTAGAAGTCGTAAAAAACGCCCCCCTCTCCATGACCATGTCTCGATCCACAATCCTTCCACTGACTCGATGACCTCGCATAATCCTCAGGGGTCAAGAGACCTCCGTCAAGTAATCGTCAATCGTCAACAAGGGGTCGACCTCCGAACCCGCTTGAATGATAGGCATGCCCGCGATGAGATCCCTCATCCAAAATACCAGAGAAGTCAGAGGAGACCTTCTCCTTGAAGGCCGAGATCCAAAAGGTCCGCCTCCCTACGTGGTCGAAGGGGGTCTCCCCCCCCCCCCCCCGATCGACAGCGAAGAAGCCACACCACTGCGAGCCGATCAACGCCCAGGGTTCACCATGATGGAGGGGCACCGGTCACCCAAGCAAAATTCCAAAATTTCAAAGAAGACATCATGCGAGCCCTTGGCATCGCTCCAAATCATGACCGACAAGCACACTTTCCTCATCGTGCCACCAATGATGAAGGAGAGTCTCGAGGGTCGACCAGATCCGACCAGAGGGACGACTCGATTCATCGCCGCCTTTGAAAGATGGAAAGAAGCCTCAGTAAGATCAACCTCGAAGAAGGTCAACAGACCAAGAAGTTTCACCCGAGTAGACCCCCTCTTCTCCATGACCATCATGGAAGTCCGTATCCCCGAAACCTTCAAGCCGCCTCATTTTGTAACCTACAATGGGGAGTCTAACCTAGCTAATCATACTGAGAGTTTTAAAACCCTCATGAAGATCCATCAAGCCTCGGACGTGCTCCTCTATAAGGCCTTCCTAACAACGTTGAGGGGACCAACGAGAGAATGATACTCCCATTTATCTCCAGCCTCCATATTCTATTTGACCAGTTTGAGGAGCTCTTCCTCACCCACTTCATTAGCAGCCGCCGTGCCGTGAAACCAAGTGCATCCTTGTTAGCCCTTAGTCAAAGGAAAGGTGAAAGCCTAAGAGATTATGTTCGGCACTTTACCGCCGAAGCTCGATCTATTGCCTCTCTCGACCAATCAGTAGCCTTTGCGGCATTTAGAGACAACGTCAATAACGCCGACCTCAATGCGTCCCTTGCCAAGAAGCCTCCTCGAGACATCTCAGAAGTCCAGCTTAGGAGTGAGAAGTACATCCGAGCTGAAGAGGCTCTCAACCCCCCCCCCCCCCCACGTTTAGAGCCATCTTCCGGGAACAAACAGAAGAGTGCAAACAATGATGGATCTCAAAAATTCCAGAAAGACGACAATGGTCAGCACCGTCCTGCTCCTCGTTTTGAGAAGTTCACCCCCTTCAATGTCAGTATATCAGCAGTTCTCATGGAGGTGGATAAGGAAGGGCTACTCCGCGCTCCCCCTAGGATACCCCTGCGAAGAGGAGGTACATAGACAAGTGGTGTCGCTTTCACAGGGACTACGGCCACGACACGGATGGTTGTCGGGTTCTTAAGGAGGAGATCGAAGAACTCATATAGTGGGGGGACCTAGCCAAGTTCGTCAAAAAGGACAGGGCCGATCCTCCACCACCCCGAGGGGCTAATAAGCGAACCGAAAGGCTCACCGAGTTCCAAGAATCCGAACCTGGGGCCATCTTTGTAGTGCCCCAAATTTTCAATAAATAAAATTAGAAATACGTGGCACCAATTCCAAATCTACCTCAATTGTGGTCATTAACATAGCATCCAAATATAGATAAATTTAAAACTTTTATTACATCAACTCTTGTACAAAGCACAGTGGAATTTAAATTGTTTAAATTACTATTTTCTCTTTACAATCAGTCCTTTTACAAGATGTGCAAAAACATTTACTAATCTACCACATGCTTCCAACTCCATGCTAATGGTATCTACCTGTAAAACATGAGACTAGAGATAATCCTAACACTCAAAACTACATGGGTCAGCTATAATGGTGTGAGTGATATTCAAGGAAAACATACTTATGTGGAAACATAAAGAACAAAATCATAAGTCAACAAGTGAAACATATTAACACAGTAATAACAGATGGAACATGAAATAACGATAAAAGAAGCATAAATCATCAAGTGAAACTAGTGCAACTAGGCTAAGTGTCAAGGGTAAGAAAACAGAAAACATGCATGCATAATACAAGTCAAGAAAAACACAAATGCAGATGATGATTACTAATGCACACTTGCCGGAGTCTATGCATCCCACTCTACATAGGTCAGGTGCAAGCCCTTATCGTTCTCCACTTGATAGGGTTCAATCCCTCGTTATGCAACTAACTTACTACGATGACTACTGAGATTTAGACATTTTGCAAGTATTGGCTCTCGCCCTTGGAATACTGGAGACCTATCCCTGTCTGTGGATCATTCTGTGGCCTATCTCATCTATCGTCCCGGAATACGGGGGAATGTCTCACTCCACAAGTCATTCTAGAACCCTCATTGCACAAATATTCCATGAGCTTCACTCTCATCCCGGACTACTGGAGATCAATCCCCTCCGTAGATCATTCTGTGGCCTATGTTATCCATCGTCCCGGAATACTGGGAATACTGGGGAATATCTCACTCCGCAGATCATTCTGGAGTCCATGACTCATGTTTGCTCACATTTCATCATATCATCATCTAGTGCATGTTCTTATGTTTATTAAGTTCAATTTAATTAACCACAGTTCCCCTAGAGTTGGTGTACCCTACCGGACTTAACTCAACTAATCAACATTATGGCCCCAATTGGCCATAAACCACAAAGTCTCATCTGCCGGCATACTAGGGTCCCACTCAACCTCTAAAGTCTCAAAACTCAAAGAGAAACTCCATTTCAAACATTTCTTAAAGCATAAATCCCAAAGTTATATAACTCATCACAAAATTTCCTTCAAATTCAATAGTCAAAACTAAGTACCTCCTCGTACCACCATATTCACAAAATTGTCCAGAAAGCTGAAATTAACTTGATTAAAACTGAAACGAGTAGGGGATAAATAACTTGAAATAAAATACTCTTTAAGTTCGAAAATGTACACCTTCTAAATCCTGCGTAAATATGACTTAAATGCTTATTGAATTTGAGAATACCTACTTTCTGAATGTGATGAAATCAAAATTCAATTACTTCGAAAAACAGAGAATTTATCATTTACAAATTCGAAGAAACAATCATTCGAAGATTAGTAGTTTGCAAAAAAAAAGAAAACAAAATCTCAGGCATGACAGTTGATCGACAGATACAACATTAAAAACTGCGATCGACTATCAGTATTCAAAAAAGAAAGAAAACAACTAATCAAAGCTATGGCATTCGAGTGGCAGCTACTGCAGCAATTACTACTACAGTCGACTGCGAGTAAAAGAATTGGCAATAGCCCAGTGTGACAGTCGACTGCACCTGCACGTTCAAATGAACTACAGTCGACCCCGTGGTCGACTGACGCGCAGTCTGCTAAAGCCAAGAACTTCGCAGATTTCTCAAAAAATTGATATATGATAAAAAATCAGAATACATGATTTTAAAGATGAAAACCTGAGATAAAACAAGTACATCTTGGGGGAAAACAATGCAGTTCATATATCGAATCAAATCCTCATGAAATTCACAAAAATCCCAAATCTTGAAATTATAACTTGAATCAGAAGATGTTTAAGAACTTTTTTGTATAATTCTTGAAAACCACAAAACGCAGTCAAGATCTCTTCTCATACAGAAAACTCAATTCAAACATGTTCAAAACTGAAAGAAATCTTATTTTAGACATTCATTGGTCAAATTATCCCCATCCATCCAACTCAACACCAAATTCTTTCACTTCATATTCAATCCCAATCCAAACCCATAATAATCATCTTTAGTCTCAAAACAACGAATACAAAAGCAAAACAACAACTTAAGGGTTCTTTATTCATCCATGTGCATATATGATATTACTATTCCAATTGCAATCCATTCATACACTCGCAAATTCAATAATTTCTCACTAAGCTCTAATTTGTTCAATACCAAATTAAATAAGAACTAAAATCTCATATACATTCAAGATCCATTCAAAACATGATTTATTCAAGCATGATATAAGAAAGTGAAGGTCTTTGAGTATTTAAGCATGGAAATTACTCATAAATTTATATTCCTTCATGAAAGTTATTGATTAGTTGTCGATTCATTTAGAATCTATATTCCCACATCATATTTCATAATTATACAACTTCTAATCATGCATTATACTTGAACAATTCATAATCATATAGCAAACGAGAGTAAAAAGTATTAACCACCTCAAAGAAGACTAAATTGAAGCACAAAATAAATAATAAAGAAAAGTCTTTTCCTTCTCCTTTGCAAAAATCCAAAATCCAAGCTTTAAACTCCAAGAAAATAATGAGAAAATATATTTTGAGTTCACCACAGAGAAACAATGGCTCCTATGCCTCTAATATAGGCCGGGAATCCAATTTTTAGGGTTTCCCAAGATTTACAAATTTACCTCAAAGAAATTATTTATTACATATATGGATCCTTCCAAATATTAGTTAAACAAATTGATTTAAATAATTTAAATTAAATCCCTTTACTCTCTAGAATTGGCCGGCCAATATGCACAGTCCAGAAAACCAAAATCTGGAGTTTCTACTCAGAGTGGTTATTTTGAACAAAAGTCCTTTATTTTTGAATATTTGCAAATATGATATAAATCATTCATAAAAATCCAGAAATTTATAAATAATATCTAATAATAAATGTTAGATTTCCCAAATAGATTTTCTAACTTGTGTTTCCTAAGAAAAATATTTGCATGTGCAAAATGATAAATTTCAGAAAAATATTTATTAAATCACAAAAATTCATTTTCATTCATTCATAAACTCTAAAATATTATTTAAAATTCCAGGATGTTACAATCCTCCACCTTATCCATGGAGGTCCAATGGGGGGAGAATCAAACTCCTCCCGAAAGGCCTTCATCAGAAAGGTGAGTTCTGTCCAGAGCTTTCCCCCGACCAAGAGCTTTGAGGTCTCGGTGACATTCTCAGATAGAGACCTGGAAGGTGTCCGAACGCCCCACATGGCCAACCATGAAGTGCACCGAATCCTAGTTGACAACGGCAGCTCTGTTAATATTCTCTTCCTGAAAGCCTTCCAGGGCCTTGAGCTTTCTCGAGATTGTCTTAAGCCTGCCGGATACATACTCCATGGGTTCTCTGGGATTCCAGTCTCAATCGAAGAAATAGTCACTCTTGATGTGACCCCAAGAAAAACTCTGACAACTCGGATAGAGGCAATGGACTTCATTGCCGTCGACATGAAGGTCGCTTACAATGCCATCCTCGGCCGACCAGGCATAGCAGTTCTCCATGTCGCGCCCTCAGCTTTTCACATGAAAATGAAGTTTCCAACCTCATTTGGAGTGGGGGAAGTCAACGGAAACCAAGAGATAGCTCGGAAGTGCTACACAACTACAATGGGGGGCTCGGTCCACCAGTTGAAGCATTAGAGCTCCCCCAACGGAATAGTCAAGTCCTTCCTAAACTAGTTGATGAACTCAAGGAGATCCCCTCTTTTGGGAAGACAGACTTGGAATACAGAGCATCAAATGAAGTACCACGAGGGTGCCTAACATTCTCTCGTACAAGTAGGTTTTCAGTTTTCAATAAGGCCGCCACTTGCGATACGGACAAAGCATGTAATAATGGCTCATCCCCTGCAAGGCAGCCACTTGTTTTTTTCAATAAAAAACTTAGATTTTTTTCTTATAAAGATCATTGCATTGGCCTTATGTCTATCTCCTGAGTCACATATACGACTCGTTAAACAGTATGTTCGGAGTTCAGCTTGTCCCCCAGGGCTGCTCCTACAACTTGCTAGGCTCAAAAGACTTGTTTGGAGTGTAACACTTGGTTCGATACTACTTTAGTCGCTTGTGAATAAGCAAGTGCGGAGTGGCTCACCATTCGGAATTGCTCCTACAACCCGTTAACCCCCTCAAACAACAAGTTTAGAGTCCAACACTTGGTCCGACGCCGAGTCGCTTGCAAACAAGCTAGTGAGGAGTGGCTCACCATTGGGAATTGCCCCAACAACTCGTTTAAGAAGCTTAAACAACTGGTTCGGAGTTCACAGTCATGGTTCGAAACCGCCCTCACAACTTGCAAGTATGCGGGCTCAGGGCTCGAAAGCGACCATTCGAACACTCCCACAACTGGCCACAATAAGAGTAAAATCTATCCTGTCGTGTACTAAAGTTGCCTCCAAGCGACCCTCTTCTTCCGCAACAAGTTCGGAGCTCAACTCACCCCTAGAGTTGCTCCTCAAACTCGCCACCTGAACAGCTCTCTTCTAGAGCCCGGCGATGCTCTTTATGTAACACCCCGAATTCCAAAATACAACTGAATCCGAAGTTCCACAGGATCTTTACACTTTTTTCGTACAATTTTACAAGGAAATAAAAACTTTTCTTTCATCAGAGTTACATTACACTTGTACATTGTCACAGCAGAAGCAATTTTACAATAATTTACATGAAACAACATTTAAAACAATCTTGAGCAGCATGTATACTTCAATTTATCAAGCATCTTTACTCTGCATATAAAACTGTGGGCGCGTCAGTTCATTCAACTGGTGAAATATTATACACGGCCATCATCTCTATGCCGGAAACAGTATAACGATTCTCAATACTTAGCAAACCACAAACTTGTCACAAACAAAGCTAATGGACTATTCTGTTGATGTCGTGTTGTGAATGTGCATTTAGTCCTTAATACAATTATTTGTATTATATGACACTAATGCGCACTTGTTTAGAGTCTATGCAGCCTATACTACATAGGTCCGAGGGCAAGCCCTTAACCGTTCTTCATCTTGTAGGGTTCAATCCCTCGTCATGACTTAATCTACTACTGTGACTATGGTAAGTATCCTAGATGTTTTCTGACCTACGAACTCATGTCTAGGCGCCATGGAGGGAATCCCAACGCACTGACACATGACTCATCATGCAGGCATCCTGTGGTAATTCAGCTCCTACCATAGATATGACACCACCCGCAGTCGTCAAACACCCCACGAGCGTCGCCACCGGGACAATACTCTGGAGCAGTATCCACGCCCTATCATGACGCATCATGGGACATCCTGTGAATACTCTCGCGCCGCCAATCCAATGGCCCTCATACTCAATGTTTTTCTCTTACTTTCATCACATCTTCACTATATATCTAATCCTTAGTTTAATTAAATCATGAATAAAATCAACCCTTAGAATGTAGCACTCACACTATACCGGTATTATTCATTTAATTCACATGACCCAAACCTTGATCTTCTCATTTCAAATATCATTTCCACAATTTTTTATTACCGGTATAAGGCTTGGCTATACCCTAATTCTCAATTTCAACTCATAATTACAATATCGAGCTTTTCATACTCATATGGTCTTTTCATGATTAATCACAATTCATATTTCATAAGCATAGCATTCATGTATTCACATCTTTCATAACTTATCACAATCAATAATTCAACTTCACAAGCAATTTATGTGTAAGAATAAATTTCAACTAATAGTAATCAATAATTCATGTATTCCACAAATCTATTTTTCTCACTTCAAAATCTTACTACAAGCACAAATTAGGAGTCCAATTAATTACACCAATCACACTTTCAAAATTTCCTCATTTCTAATTTTTCATCTTTATAACTCAAAAATTTCTCATTTATTTTTCCTTTATTTAAAAAAAGTCAATTCAATTCCGAAAAGAAGTCCTTTCTTACAAAAACCCCAATTTCTTAATCACACTTTATCAAAAGTTATATAAAATTTTCTAATAAAGTTATAATAATTTTTAGTAATTAATCTGTATTTTTTCCAATTTTTATTTATTTTTAAGACTCAATTAAACCAAAAAAAACCACAAAAAAAACTTTTTTTTAAAAAAACTCAAACCCCCAACCGGATTCGAACCCACAACCAGCGGTGAAACAGACAACGCACAAGACCAACGAGCCAAAGCCGCCAATCGATATAACTAGGGGTTATAATCCCTATGTATTCATTCTCGGCAAGTTGGGGTTTTAACAAAATAAAATAAAAACAAAGCCACAGTATCGAACCCGAGACCTCTGACAACTGTAGCGACCAAAGCTCTTCCGACCAATTGGTCTAAGTGGACATATCAGTTTGAAAATAATTGAACTGGGTTTTGATCTTACTCTCTGTTCATAACTATAATTCGAAAATTCCCAAAATAAAAATTGTCTCTTTTCTCCTCTTTTGAAAACAAGAAATTTCCAGAATTAAAATACATTTAATTCTGCAGTAACCAGTATTTTTAAGGGTATTTTTAACTCTTTAAAACATATATTTTTGCCTTAGTTTATATTTTATAATCATAATTTAGACATTCGAAAACTAAAACATACTTCCTCAAAATTAAAGATAGTTCCTCACAAAAATTTCACTACATCAATGTTCTCTTATTTATTGACAACTATGATATTTTTAGAACACAAAATCATCTTTCTTAATGAATAAAAACTTACACATGATGCATTCAATCATTTTTTTTGCAAAATACATTCTTTTCATTTATTCTATACTCATATGGCATACAAAAATGGATAATTCTACTACAAAAATTAACAATTATCTCTTAATAAATTATTCCATCAATCCATCTCTAATATATTGTTCTACTTTAATAATTTAATCAACAAACATGGTTCTAACCTTTTACTAGTTAATTTCACATAATTGCATTTAAAACATCACTAGCATGCATACTAATATTAGAAACAATGAGAACATTCACTTTTACATAATAAGTAAATCTAGCAATCAAATTCACACACATTTACTAGTTTATCAATTCTCTCCTAATTAGGCAAACATGTATTTCATTTCAACTAGTTACTTTTCATAACAATTCAATTTCATTCCTAGCATGATTTCTACTTTAGAAGTCATGAGAAACACACACCTTTTGGAGAAAAGCCAATTAAAAGCTCCTAGAGTCCCCTATAATGCGAGAGAGTGCATTCTCCTCCTAGATTGCGATGCAAAAGATCTCCTTCTCCTTGCTAATTCTCACAAAAGTCTCACATACATGATCAAAATCAAGAACGGGTAAAACCTAAGTTAATTCATATCCATATTGTGTCGTGAGTCATCTATGTTCAAATTTTCACAATAGAGACAAAACCCATCAAGAATAACACAAACTAGAGTCGTCTCTAGACCCAACTACACAATAGGTGGTATTTTTGACTTGTATCAAACAAATGAATTGGAGTACAAGTTACTTGCCTTAACCGGAGATGAAGAACAACGAAATCCAAGAGTAAGGAGTAAAAACCACGAACGAAAATCCACGAATCAACAACTCACAAACAAAGATCCACAAATCAACGACTCACGTGCAACTTATGTGCACGTGCACCAATCAAGAGAGAGAGACGAAGGAGTATGCGGTGTGCGAGGTGGTCGGGATGGCCAAGGGGAGAGGATCGGGAGTAGGGAGATGGCTCGGGTGTTAGAGGGGTGGACTGTCGGGGTGAGTTGGTCGGGGAAAGGTGGGCTCGGGTGCGGGTTGGAGGTGCAGCCGGAGGGGGTGTGCTCGGCCTGGGGGTGTTGTCGGCTGGGTGCTGTCGGGTTGGGTGTGCAGCCGCCAAGGGAGAGAGAGGGAGAGACCGGGTGAGTGAGAGAGAGGCTAGGTTAGGGTTAGGGTTTAGTGAGAGGGAGAGGGGTTTATATATAGGGTTTAGTTGTGGGTTAATGGGTATTAGGAGTTGTAATAGGATTTGTTTAATGGGCATCAATTGTATAGGATTTCAAAATAGGATTGAGTTTAATTTTAGCTTTGGTAATCAATTAGGGTTCAACAATAGGTTTGGAAAAATAGGGTGAGCAACCAAATCCACCACGAGCACCCAAGAACAAAATAAAGAGAAACAAGAATCCAATAAAGAGAAAAGAATCATAATTGGCGAAAGAACGAAATAAAAACGAGGAAATCAACACAAAGAACTCAAAATGAAACAAATAAATATATATATTGAAACAAATTCTAATATACGGTCCAGAAAAATAAAGAGAGTACAGAGAGAAAATGAAAAATACCCCAAAATGAAAATTACCCTCAAAATACACAAAATGGAAAGCAGGGGTTACACAACTAGCCACCTCAAAACGACTCCGCAAGTAAAAAGCACACGCAAACCGGTGGCGCCAAACTCAACGGTGAAACCGCCACCACAGCACCAAAAACCAGAAGGAGAACAAATAACACT
>JACEHZ010000091.1:1225000-1387500 GCA_017893485.1 Hemerocallis citrina
ATGGTGCAGCTCGGTCAACGCTTCACTATGCCTAATCTCTAAGTTGTAAAGTATCCTCCTCGTCAAGTGAACCTCACCCTCGAGACGATCCTCCCAAGACCGCTTAAACAACTCGGCTCGGTGCCGATCAGCCGAGGTGATAAGAGTCTGCTCGGCAATCTGAAATGAGAAAGGGATAACATTGAAGTACTATATTGCCGAACCAAACACTTAGACAAAATTTCGAAGTCAAAACATTTTTCATTCATTAAAAGCGGTGGCCAGTCCGCAAAAGGCATTACAACGCTCGGAAGAAAAAACAAAACAAGAAACTACAAAGAATTTGCGAGGGGATCAGGGGTCCACCTGCGTCGCCGCGTCGACTTCGGGCGCGTCGTTAGATGGCCCCTCGATCCTCCCCTCGACTCGGGCGTTCGCCGCAGGAGGGTCGGTCTCCCCCTCGTCGTCGCCTTCGTCCTCGTCGCCTTCGCCCCCCTCCTCCTCGCCGCCTGAAGGCGATCCTGGCCACAGTCTGTAGCCGACCCGCTCGAAGCCGGGGACACGATCCTGAACATGATCGAGTGCCCTCTGATAGGACCTCTCCATGTTCTCGGCCATGTGCTTCTTCGCCTCGGCCTTGGCCTCCTTCTCCACCTCGGCCTTGATCTTCATCGCCAAGGCCCCCTTCTCCGCCTTCTCTTCGGCCAAGGACTTCAGCACCGCAGCCAGCTCCTCGGCGGCCTTGGCAGACTCCGCGTCGATGCGCCCCTTGGCTTTCTCCAGGTCGGCAACAAGGTCGGCCACCCGGACTTCCAGGGCCTCGGCTCGCCTCTGCTCGGCCTCAAGTTCCTTGACCGCCCTGACCTTTGCCGTCCTGTCTTTGTCGCTAGCGGCCCTCAGCTCCTTCTCCTGCGCGGCAAACATCTCGAGAAGGTGGCCGAAGTGGCAGGTGGCCTACAAAGACAGCGATCAGAGTGATGCGCAAGCCGAACAACAAACTTGGAGAAATTCGCAAGAAGACACTTACCGAAACGAGCGACCGAGCGACTTCGTAGGTGTCTTCGCCGACTGTCCCCGCCTTCAGCGCGGCTCTGTCCTTCGGGGTCGCCAAGTGCTTGACGACCTGCACTGACATCTGCGAGTTGCCGAGGAATCCGTCATGATTCCTCACCCGCCAGTTCGGCACAAACAACTGTTTATGCTGCTCGGTCAGGATTTCCTCGGTCGCCTTAGTCAACGGAGGAGCCTCGAGCGCCAGCACCGCGTTGACATCAAAGGTCCCCTCAATCACGGTCGGGGCGACAGGGATCGAGGCCTCCTCGGCAACAACCACCTCCGAAGGCACCTCGGTAGCCGGAGGAGGCGGGGTGGTGGTAGAAGCGACAGTGGGCTGCAGAGTCGACGAGGCAGCCTCGGTCGCCCTCTTCCTCTTTCTGCCCCCGGCCAGCTTGGACCTATCGGCCATCATTGCGTTGAAATCAATCTTCATTGCTTCTGCATCGGACAACAAAAAACAAAATCAGCAAGACGAACTAAAGACTTGAAAAACGAGAATAAATGAGATGTCAGGAGCATACTCGGGTCGATGGGGCTTAGGCCGGACCCGAACAGCACCTCCTCCGTCAACTCCCTCCAACTCAATAGCGGAAGGGCCATAATCTTCCTCGCCACCTCCTCCTCAGCCTCAGACAATACTGGGTCGGCTCTCGCAAACTTCGGCACCTCCACTTTCCACCGGGTCGGAATATGCCGGATCGCCTCACCCCTTATTATGAAATACTTCTCTTTCCAACCCTTAATTGAGTCGGGGTTTTCTATAATCCTAACACCCTTCCTCGGCCCCAAGTAGTACCGGTACTCCGTCTTGTGCTACCTGTTTATCTGATACAGGCCTCGGAAGACCGTTAGATCCGGCTCCACTTCGGCTCTGTAGCACTGAAGCAAGAAAGCGTTCACGTGACGCCATGTGTTCGGCATGAATTGGGTCGGCACGAGGCAGAACCAGCCGAGGATCTGAAGGATGAAAGGATGCAGTGGGAAACGTAGCCCGACATTCAAGGAGTCGAAGTCGAACATGCACATATCTGACGACGACAGCTTGGAATTCGCTCGCATCCCGGGACCGAGAAGCACCAGTTTGTACTCCGGAGGGATGGCGAAGGCCTTTCTGATCCGAAGTAGATCCTTCTCGGATAACACCGAAATGAGCTCGTCGGCTTCGGTGGTAAGGACCGGGTTAGGTTCCTCGACGATCTTCGACTTCCTATAGATCGCTTTCTCCAAAAGGTCGCCCTCTTATTGCCTGACCTCCGAATGCCCGGACAGGACAGAAGGATATCGTCCCATCTCGAGAGCTTGCTTCGGGTTTTCTACAATCACCGCCACTACGGGAGATTGGGTCTCCACCCTCCTCTTCTTCTTCTCCTGCCTCGCCTCGGCTACAGGCGGTTCGGCAACCTGTTTACCCTTTCTCCGGATCTCCGACCTCCTCCTCTCCTCGGCACCATCATCGCCAGAAGACGAGGCCCCACTCCCCGAGTTCACTCGTGACATCTCTAGAAAAAAGTTAAGGCTAGTAGACTGACCTTTGAAGTGACGTTCACGGTCGGAATTTGCTCGCCAGAAATCGCCTAGCCCACGCGACAGCTAACGTCACCGCCTTGGAACAAAAGTCGCCGCTAGCAGAGAACTTAGAGAGCAAAAGTGAAAGCTTGGAGTGAAAAGTAAGTAATGAGCTCGGGGGTGGGAGAGTGAAAACTTATAACCCCAAAAGTATTGGGCCTTCTTGGGAAACGTGAAAAGCTCACTAAGTCAAAGCGCTAAGCGGAGTATTGCGACGTTTCGAAGAACGAAAGGGTTCCCCACATCACTAAGTTCACGACTCGGCCACCGGTCCGCCAAACCGAGCTACTGAGTCCCTTCAGAACATTTAAACTCAGCACCTCAGCCACCAGCCCTGATGCACCGAGCCGAGATGACGAGGTACCGACCCTCGTATATGGAGAAAAATCGACCCGAGGCGAAGTCACCATCGGATCTCTCCAAAATTCGCAACAGAATCTGACGGACGGTTCAGATTACGCCACGCCCACAAAACGACAAGATAACGTTTTCTCGTGATCTGAACCCCATCCTCGTGATGCGCGCCATGATGAACGGCCCAGATCCAGCCACGCGTACCTTCCGAGCTGCCTGCCATCGGCCCGCTCAGCCGAGCTACCGAACAGCTCAGCCGAGCAGCTGAGCTACTGGGCTCGGAAAGGTGGAACCCTCGAGAGACGCCTCCTCCAAAACAGCCAACTTAGCACCTCGGCCAACAGTGCTAGGAGTCCGAGCCGAGGTACCGACCCTCGTATATGGCAAAAAATCACACCGACCCATATCAGTCGTTGGATCTTGTGAAAAAGCGCGCTCGTCATGATGGACGGCCCAAATTTGGCCACATCCACTAAACGAAAAGATAGCGTTTTATGGAGATCCACGCTGAAATGGACGGCCCAGATGATGCCACGTACCTCGGATCTTCCGAGCCGAAGCGCTGACCTTCCGAGCCGAAGCGCTAACCCTCCGAGCCGAGGTGCCGAGGTACCGACCCTCGTATATGGCAAAAAATCACACCGACCCATATCAGCCGTTGGATCTTGTGAAAAAGCGCGCACGTCATGATGGACGGCCCAGATTTGGCCACGTCCACTAAACGACAAGATAGCGTTTTATGGAGATCCACGCTAAAATGGACGGCCCAGATGATGCCAAGTACCTCGGATCTTCCGAGCCGAAGCGCTGACCTTCCGAGCCGAAGCGCTAACCCTCCGAGCCGAGGTGCTGAGGTACCGACCCTCGTATATGGCAAAAAATCACACCGACCCATATCAGCCGTTGGATCTTGTGAAAAAGCGCGCTCGTCATGATGGACGGCTCAGATTTGGCCACGTCCACTAAACGACAAGATAGCATTTTATGGAGATCCACGCTGAAATGGACGGCCCAGATGATGCCACGTACCTCGGATCCTCCGAGCCGAAGCGCTGACCCACCGAGCCAAACACTGATCTTCCGAGCCGAAGTGCTGGCCCTCCGAGCCGAGGTGCCGAGGCACCGACCCTCGTATACGGCAAAAAAGCCTGCCGAGGAGCAGGGGCCGTCTGATCTTTCAGAAATTCGCGCCTTCGCTCTGATCGACGGTCCAAATGCTGCCACGTCATAAACCGTATTTAAAAATCGATTTTTAATCATTTTATTTATTTAAAAATTGCTAAAAATTCGGGAAAATTAGCTAAAAATTCTAGACAATAATTAAAAATTCGGGAGGATATTTTTGAGCCCCTGAACGAGCAATTATTGCCTAGAATGTACTGTTAAGCCCCCCGAACGATTAGTTAACACATTACAAAATTAAATAAATAGCCCGAAAAAATAGATGAAAACTCGATACAGCCTCGGAACATCGTATGGTTTCAAAAAAGAAGGAGTCACCTTACTACCCACTTCAGGATTCGAAATCACCCATTCGGACTCCGATCCAACACCACTAGCCACTAAAACAGTCAAACTACTCCTCAAAGACTGATCGTCCTCAACCTTTAGGAGTGGGGGGCTCGTGATGTGGCTAAAAATAAGGGTTTAATCGAGATCGTCCAAATTGGACACGAATCCTGAAGCCCAGGGGTAAAACGGCAATTTCACCTACAAACGGGTCTGAAGCGGGTACTGGGTCTCCTTCTCACAGATCCAATAACCCGCAAACGGATCCACCTCAACTGGGTGCGGGTTTCAACCCGCAACAAACCCGGTCCAGCAGGATAGAATTAGAGTTTCTGATTAATATTAATCAACGGTCCTGATTCATATCTATCCTTTCACTGGGGATTAGGGATTACATTCCTTATCTATACACAAGAATTACATGCCTAATCTGTTCCCTAAGACGCCTATAAATACCCCCCGTCCATCTCTATTAAGAGGTAATCAATCTCTCTCCAGTTTTTGCGCTCTTTCATAGTCTTCCAGATTACTGACTTGAGCGTCGGAGGGTGCGTCGCCGGGAACAAACCCGGTGTCTCGCACTTTTTGCAGGTGAACGGCAGGAGTCAGCGGTCAAACTCCGGCGGAACAGGTACGCAGGTTAACTATTCAGTTTCCCTAAGAATCCACAAATTCTATCTGTTTACCCCCACACCGAAATTAGCAGCAACAATAGTGTTGGCTGGAAATAAGGTGTCTATTTTACTTTTTAAATCTCAATTTAAGTGGTTTATATCAAGTTTCCAAGTATAAGGATCTATTTATGTAAAGTTATATTTTCAAGGGTTTATTTTGCAAATGTGTTTAAAAACCCTAAAATCCTCAATTCCGGCTTATTTAAAAGAAGTGCAACCGTCTTTCGCTGCACAACACAAGGGTTTTATTATTTTTTTGGAGATTTAAGGAGGGGATTTTGGATTTCGCAAAAGAAATGTTTTCTTACCAGATTTTCTTCATTCGAGGTGAGTGATTTGTTGTGTTTTATTTTCTTTTGTGCATGTTGTATGTGAGTGACTTGTTTGTTTTCTTTTGATTTGTGTATATTGTATGTGAATGATATGAATATTTTGATTGATCTTGGATGTTGAATTTCATCTACTAGAAAGCATGTTTAAGGTTTGAGTATGATTATGTACTTGACGAATTGGATGGATAGATGAAAAATTGGATATAGTGAAACCCTAGTTGTTTGTAAATAAAATTGTATGTGGGTAATTCGAGATTGATGAATGACCTATTGGAGATCATGGGTAGTCCATCTCTTTTGGATCAATGTTGGATTGATTGAATATGGTGGATTTTATGCATAAACCTAATAAAGATGAGACTTTTATTATTTTTGAGTATTGGTTGAACACAAATTTGATATGGTGATGTTACGAATTGATTATAGTTGTGAGTTGTAGTAGTAATTCAGTTTTGAGAAATTTGAAAGGAAAAGTATGAATTAAGAGATCATGACATGAAAATCGAAATTGGAAATTTAGTTGAGTTGAGGAAATATACCCAAATTGGAGATTTTCTTTGAGATTTTGATATTTATATGGTTTGGATCTGAATACGAAACTATTTCAGTGATCAATAAATTTTTTTTAAGAAACTCTATTTTGACTATATACACAATCCATGTTTTAATCGGAAGAAATCAACAAAATCTCTATTTTTATAAATTCAAGTAGTTTTGATTTAGTTTTATGGATTATTATATGTCCTACAAGTTGTATTTGATCATATAAGAAATAAGCTTTTCGTAGAAATCATTTTCACAAAGTACAACTACATATCGGTTGAAATATGCACAACCAAAAGTATGCAATCTTTATGTCGACAGTCGACCGGTGTGACTATACAGTCGACCGACACGACCCAGCTGTAATGTTCTCTAGTTTTTCTTGAAATCTCGTTCTGGACAGTCGACTGATGACTTTTACAGTCGACTGGTACCACTTAGAATTATTTTCTCGAAGTCATTGTAATTTTTCTCTCTGGACAGTCGATCTATACCCTTTACAGTCGACTACTATATTTAGAATTATTTTCTTAAAAACCATGGAATTCCCTTTCGGGACAGTCGACTTACGCTTGTCTATAGTCGACTGGTACTGATGTATCTTTATATTTCTGAATGTTCTTTCAAATGATTTATTCTCTAAATGTTTTAATCTATAACTTACTATTCTATACTTTATCTTCTACTGAACATATGTTTTCAAGTTGTTTTGACTGAGCAATTCATATTGGGAGATTGGTTCGGATATTTGAGTGTGAGTCTCTAGAGGGTGCGTGTGACCTTAGTATACCGGCAGTTGAGATATTTATGTTTGGGCCTGTTGAGGCATTTAGTTGATCAGTTATTTGAGTTAAGTCCGGTAGGGTACACCAACTCTAGGAGATTCGTAAAGTAATTAAATAACCTAAAAATGATAAGGACATGCACTAGTGGTGATATGATGAACGAGAACATGGGTTATGGACCTCAGTATGGCTTGCGGTGTGAGATAATCCCCGGAATTATCCAGGTGTGAGTGAAATAGTCTCCGGAATTACCTGTGGTGTGGGATTGATCTCTGAAATTATCGGGGTCGAGGCGAAGCACATGTGGTATTCGTGTGATGAGGTGCCATTGCTTGCGGTGTGGGGTATTCTCGAAGATTCCCAGGTGTGAGTGAAATAGTCTCCGGAATTATCTGTGGATAGAGATTGATCTCCGGAATTATCGGGGCATGGGCTAATACTCACAGTTTATCTTTATCTCGTAGTAGTCATCGTGTTAGGATTAGTTGCATAGCAGGGAATTAAATCCTATTATGTGGAGACGTTAAGGACTTACACCGGACCTATGTAGAATGGGATGCATAGACTCTGACAAGTACGCATTAGAGAGTCAGCATATAGACTTGTGTTTTCTTGACTTGGTTTTATGCATGTGGTTTCCTGTTTTCTACACTTGACACTTAGTTTCACTTGATATTTTTATGTTTTCCTTGCTACGTCACACTTTATGTATTCTTGTTTATTACATGTTGTTTATGAATCTATGCTTAACTTATGTTGTTTGTTTTATGTCACTCACACCTTTATGGCTGACCCCTTTAGTTTTAGGGGTTAGGGTTATCTTTAGCCTCATATTTTACAGGTGATTTCTTATAGCTCGGATTTGGATGCTTGAGTTCAAGTGATGTAATGACTTATGTAATTGTAAAAGAAAGTGTTGTAAAGAAAAGAGAATTGTGATTAAGGTGTATTGTATTCCGTTGTGCTATGAAAATGATTATTGAAATGAAAGTTGAAAATTTTATTGGTGTTGACTTTGTTTAATATCACATTTGAAGTTGATGCTGGAAATTGTGCCACGTATTTTCTAAGATATTATATCTGAAATTCGGGGCACTACATCTGGAACGTCCATCAAGGCGTGGATCTCAAAGTTGGAGGTTCAGATCACGAAAAAACGTTATTTTGTCGTTTGGTGGGCGTGGCGTAATCTGAGCCGTTCATCAGATTTGGATACGAACTTTGAGACAATCTGACGGTGTAAGTGGCTCGGCGGCATTTTTCTCCATATGTGGAGGTCGGTGCCCCGGTAGCCCGGCAGAGTGCCTCGGTGACTCGGCAAGTTACGGATTGCCAGACCGTGATGTCAAACAAACCGTCACGACCTTCCTCTGAACCGTTGCAACTTTCCCCATTCTGTCGTTCTGTCTCCCTTAATGGGCCCCGAGCGTTACAAAAGTCCAACCGTTGCCTCTTTGGCTATAAGTTCTCACCCCCCCTCACCCTTTAGCTCATTCCTTCACTTTTTCTCTCAAATTTTTACTTTCGCTCTCGAGTTGCTCTGCTAGCGGAGATTTGGGCTCAAGGGCGGTTTGTGCTAGCTGTCGCGAAGGCCAGGCGATTTCCGGCGAACTTTTTCCGACCGTGAACGTCACATCAAGGTCAGTTCACTTAGCCTTAGATATTTATTCTATGAGATGTCACGAGTGTCCTCGGGTAGAGAGGCATCCTCCTCGGGAGGTCGGAGTGCCGAGGAAGGGAGAGGAGTGGTGAGCCGAAGGAAGGGGAAGGAGATAGTGGGGTCGTCTGCGACCGAGGAGAAGGAGAAGGGAGTGGTTCGGTCTCCGGTCGTCGAGTCAGTGGTGGAGGTCGAGAGACGAGCGGGCGAGATGGGTCGGATGCCGACCGTGTTATCCGGCCATGGAGAGATAAGGCAATACAGCGGCGAGCTGCTGGCTAAGGCTGTCACTGGTCGTTCGGAGACCTACGAGGAGAACGATCCGAAGGAGGTCACCGAGGTGGACGACATCCCCTCGGTTCTGACGGAGCGGGACCTACTCCGGACTAGGAAGGGTTTCGCCATTCCCCAGGAGTACCCACTAGTTCTCCCCGGCCCCGGGGTGCGAGAGAACACCGTCTTCCCGCCGAACACATGCGTCTTCGCCTTCGACGCGTTGAACGCCGGCCTGCGCTTCCCCCTCCATCCCTTCGCGACGGTAGTCCTTCGGTGGTATGGGCTGTGCCCCATACAGTTCATGCCGAACACGTGGCGCCACGTGCTCGGTTTTCTACTGCAATGTCGAATAGCCAAAGTGGAGCCGGAGCTCGTCATCCTCCGAAGTTTATACCGAATCAATAGGATAAGCAAGCTCAAGGCTCGCTACTATTTGTCGCCTCGGAAAGGAGTTAAGCTGATAAAGAATCCCGACTCGATAAAGTCGTGGAAGGGGAAGTTTTTTCTGATCAAGAGCCCTTCGGCGTGGGACTTCCCGACCCGGTGGAAGGAAGAGATGCCGAGGTATGCGAAGGCCGAGCCAGTGTTGACCCCGACCGAGGCAGAGGTGGCAGCGAAGCTGATTGGTCTTCCGATGTTGAGTTGGAGGGAGATGACCGAGGAGGTGTTGAACAGGTTGGGCCTTAGTCCGATCAACCCGAGTACGCTCCTGACATCTCTATCTTTCTGCTTTACTTTCTTTGATGCCTTGTATATTTTTTTTTCTAACTAGTTTTCCCTTTCACTTGGACAAAGGCTCCAAACATGGACTTCAAGGGTATGATGGCTGAACGAAGCAAAGCCGCCGACGGCAAGAAGAGGAAGAGGACGAGCACGGGTCCCTCGTCTGGCCGACCCACCAAGGCACCTTCGGTAGTCATCACCAATTTCCTCGGGAGCCGTCCTCGGCAGTTGTTGTCCAGCCGACCCTCTCTGCCCCTGTTGGTGAGGGCTTCTCCGTCACGGCAGCGCTGGCACTTGAGGCCCCATCCTTGACCGAGCAGGCCGAGGCGATACTGACCAAGGCTCACAAGAAGCTGTTCGTGCCTGATTGGTGGGTGAAGAACCACGACAGCTTCTTAGGGGACTCGGGAATGAGCATGCAGGCTGTTCGCCACCTCCCGACCCCGATGGACCGAGCCGCCCTGAAGGAAGGGACGATCGGCGACGACGCTCTCGAGGTAGCTCGGTCGCTTGTGTCGGTAAGTTTTCCTTGCTGTTTCAAATTTTTCTTGAAAATTTTCTAAGTCTTTAGCTCGGTTTTTGTTGTGTTCTAACTACCTCTCTGTGCAGGCTACTTGCCACTTCGACCATCTTCTCGAGGAGCATGCCGGGCAAGAGAGGGAGCTGAAGGCCCTCAGCGACAAAGACCGAGCAGAGAGGGCGAGGGCCGTGAAGCAGCTCGAAGCATAGCAGCGTCGCTCGGACGCTCTAGCAGCCCAGGTCGCCGACCTTAAGGCGGCTTTGGCGCAAGCGAAGGAGAAGCTTGCTTTGGAGGTCGCAAAGGCAGCCGAGGAGAAGGCCGCAGCGGCGAAGGCTTTGGAGGCAGTGAAGCTGCAACAAGCCGAGGCCGTGGAGAAGGCGAGGGTGGAGATCGAGGCCGAGGCTAAGAAGCACATGGCGGCAAACATGGAGCTGTCTTATGCCAGAGCACTCGATCACATCAAGGCTAGAGTTCCCGACTTCGACAGGTCGGGGTACAGGCTGTGGCCTGGTATCGAGGAAGAAGCCGAAGGGGAAGAGGAAGAGGACGAAGGAGAGGAGGGGGACGAGCCACAAGGCGACGATGTTCCTGCCGACCTCGAGGCTGTGGTGGCGGAAGAAGGGGGTGACCAGGTCGTAGCCGACCCCCAACGCAACGCGGAGGAGGACGAGGGGCCATCTACCGAGGTGCCTATTTCCGAACTACCGCCCAAGGTGGCTCCTTGATCTTCTTGCTCTTGTAGTAAAAAAAAAATTTCTTTTCTTTTACTGCCTTGTAGCGGACTGGCCACCGCTTTTTGGTATCTGATATGGCTAAAATTGGGGTTAAATCGGGACCGTCCAGATCGAGCACGGATCCTGAAGCACGGGGGTAAAAAGGTAATTTCACATACAGATGGATCCAAAACGGGTATTGGACCTCCTTCTCACAAAACCAACCACCCGCGAATAGATCCACTTCAATTGGGCACGGGTCCTGACCCGATACAAGCCCAATCCACCAAGAGGAGAATCAGGCCACTGATTTGATCAAATCAATAAACCTGATTAGCTCTCACCAGGGAATCAAGGCCTAACTTCCTAAAACAGAATAGGAGGATTTTGCTCCTGACTATTAGGCAAGAAATCAGGCCCCTAATCATTCCAAAGGCGACTATAAATACAACCCCTCTACCACCAAGACCAGGTTAATCACTCATTCACCACTTTTAAGCTCTTTCTTAATCTTATTCTGATTACTGACAAGAGCGTCGGAGGGTGCGTCGCCGGAATCAACCCCGGTGTTTCGCACTTCCTTGCAGGTCGCTGCAGGAGCGAGAAGGCCGAGTCAACTGTTCAGGTTGTTCCCGTACTCACAAGTTCTATCTGTTTACCCCCACACCGAAATCAGCGGTAACAGATTGGTGCCGTCTGTGGGAACACCACACGAACAGTCTCAGCCCACTCTCCGTCGTCCTCGACAGCCATGCCGCCGAAGAAAGTCAGATCTAGAGGGTCCAACCGGGTGCTCAATCCCGCCGACCCTACGGGGGAAATCCCTGTCAATCCTACACCTCAGCCCGACCTTCCTCCGCTGACTCAGCAGGTCCCGCCACCTCCTCCCAATCAGCAACCCAACAATGGTCCGTCCGGTCACAACGGTCGGAAGGGAAAGCAGCCCCTCAATCCATGACATGTCTCCGTCCATAATGGGTCCTCGGACTCGATGGCCTCCCATCATCCCGACCTCCGCATCACACTTCTGAACCGCCAGAAGGACGACGACCTCCGTACCCATCTCGACGAGAGGTGGGCCCGAGAGGGAGCCTCCCGCCAGCGCCAAGAAGAGCGGTCGCCACGCCGTCGGGACGGCAGAAGGTCTCCGGATCGCAGAGGCCGAGTGGCGTCTCCCGAGCGCCGAAGGAGGAGGTCCCGATCCCCCAGGGGCCGGCATCATCCGAGGGACCGGGATGTACCTATCAGTCGAGCCGAATTCCTTCAGTTTCAGGAGACCGTTCTGCAGGCCCTCAATCTTCGGCAGAACGTCCAGAATGCTCAGAAGGCTCCGACGCCCCCCAGGGAGCCCAGTCCTCGGCGCCGAACTCGGAGCCCCTCCCCGGCTCCCAGCCGCCAGCAGTGGGAGCGAAGCCCTCGCCGGTCCCAGGACTATCGGCGCCGCAGCCCAAGCTCCCCTTCCTATGAAGAGGAGTCCGGGGGGTCATATGATCACCAGCGGAGGGACGACACCCTCATCCGCCGTCTCCATGAGGTGGAGAGGCGTATCGGCCGCATGGATAGGGAGGAAGAGTCCCGAGCAGGAACCTTCCGTCCCAGCAGACCCCCCTTCTCGCGGTCGATCATGGAAGCCCACATACCGAGGAGTTTCAAACCGCCACAGTTTGAAACATACTCAGGGGAATCCGACCCGGTCGACCACGTCGAAAGCTTCAAGACCCTGATGCTGATCCATCAAGCTTCCTACGCGGTGCTCTGCAGGACCTTCCCTGCCACCCTCAGGGGGTCGGCTCGGGAATGGTATTCCAGGCTCGCCCCCTCATCCATCTTCTCGTTCGAGCAGTTCGAGACGATGTTCATTACTCACTTCGTGAGCAGCCGGCGAGCCGAGAAGACGAGTCTTTCCTTACTGAACCTGCGGTAAGAGAAGGAAGAAAAGTTGCGGGACTATGTGAAAAGGTTTACCGCAGAAGTCAGGTCAATTGCTTCCTTAGACCAGTCCGTGGCTACCGTGGCGTTCCAGTCGAACGTCCTTAACGCCAACTTCCGATCATCCCTCGCCAAGAAGCCCCCGCATGACTTCGCCGACCTCCTCCTGAGGTGCGAGAAGTACATCCGAGCAGAAGAGGCCGAAGCCCTTCCCAGCTTTGGGGGGCCCTCCGCAGGGTCGAAAAGGAAGGCGACAGGGGAGGAAGGGTCGAAGAAAGCTCAGAAGGACATTGGCGGTCAACGTCGCCCTCCCCCCAGGTTCGAGAAGTTCACGCCCCTCACCACTAATGTCTCCACTATCCTCATGGAGGTGGAGAAGGAGGGGGTCCTCCCTCCAGCCCCGAGGATGCACAAACCGGCGAAGAGGAGGGACAAAGACAAGTGGTGTCGGTATCACCGAGACCACGGGCACGAGACGAATGACTGTCGGGCTTTGAGAGATGAGATCGAAGCCCTCATTCGAAGGGGGCAGTTGGCCAAGTTCGTGAAGGCTAACGATCGGACAGATCGCCACTCCCCTCCGCCTCGGGGGGCTAACAAGCGCTCCGAGCAGCGCGAGGGGACACCCGAGTTCGAGGAAGAACAGGTCCTGCACTTGATCCACGGAGGCCCCATGGGGGGCTCCTCTAATTCCTCCCGGAAGGCCTTCGTCCGAGAGGTCAACTCGGTCCATAGTGCTCCTCCCCCGAAAGGTCTCGGCGTCCCGGTGTCTTTCTCCGATGCCGACTTAGAAGGAGTCCGAACCCCCCACTGCGATGCCCTTGTCATCGACCTCCGCATGGCCAACTTCAGGGTGCAGAGGATTTTGGTAGACAACGGGAGTTCGGTCAATATCCTCTTCCTCTCGGCCTTCACAGGCCTGCAGCTGTCCCGAGACCGTCTCAAGCCGGCCGGTTATACTCTCCATGGGTTCACGGGGGTCCCGGTAACCGTCGAAGGGGTGATAACCCTGGACGTTACTGCGGGAAGCGCCCCTACTACTCGGACCGAGTCGATGGACTTCATGGTCGTCGACGTCCCGGCGGCATATAATGTCATCCTAGGCCGCCCCGGCCTAGCGGCCCTGGAGGCTGTCCCCTCGGCGTACCATTTGAAGATGAAGTTCCCCACTCATTCAGGAGTAGGGGAAGTCAGGGAAAGCCAGGAAACAGCTCGGAAGTGCTACATGACTTCCACCGGAGGACCAGTGCTCTCGCTCGAGACACTAGAAATACCCGAGCCGAAGGCCCGCCCAACGTCCGAGCCGGCGGACGAGTTAGAAGAAGTACTCTTCTCGGACGAGGATCCGAGCCGAAAATTCCTCGTCAGCAAGTCCGTGCCGACCGCGCTGTTCTCAGACTTGGTGAGGTGCATCAGGAACAACCGCGACCTATTTGCTTGGTCAGCCGCGAACATGCCCGGCATCTCCGAAGACTTGCTCGTCCATCACCTAAGCGTCGAACTGGGGTGCAAACCGGTTCAGCAGAAGAGGCGAAAGTTCGCTCCCGAGCGACAGCAGGCAATCAAAGAGGAAGTAGATAAATTGCTGAAGGCCAAGTTCATCCAGGAAGTAAATTATCCCGAGTGGCTGTCGAATTTTGTAATGGTCAAGAAGTCCAACGACTCGTGGAGGATATGCATCGACTTCACTGACCTGAACAAAGCGTGTCCGAAGGATCCATTCCCGCTCCCGAACATCGACACCCTAATTGACGCCACCTCGGGCCATGAGCTCCTCAGCTTCATGGATGCCTTCTCGGGGTACAACCAAATCCGGATGTTCCCTCCGGACATCCCGAAGACCTTCTTCGTTACCGACCACGGCCTCTACTGCTACCGGGTCATGCCGTTCGGTTTGAAGAACGCAGGCGCCACCTACCAACGCCTCGTCAACAAGGTCTTCCAGCACCAGATCGGCCGAAACATGGAGGTGTACGTTGACGACATGCTCGTCAAGAGCATCCACGGCACTGACCATGTAGCCGACCTCCAGGAGGCCTTCGGTGTGTTGAGGAAGTACAACATGCGGCTGAACCCGAACAAGTGTGCGTTCGGGGTCTCCTCGGGGAAATTCCTCGGCTTCATGGTAAGCCAGCGAGGAATCGAAGCCAACCCCGAAAAGATTAAGGTCATATTAGACATGGCCCCGCCTCGGAACGTTCGGGAGGTGCAGAAGCTCATCGGTCGGCTCACAGCCATCGGGCGGTTCCTCTCTAAGTCGGGGGAAAAATGCCTCCCCTTCTTCAAAGCACTCAGGGGAGCTAAAGGATTTGAATGGGGCCAAGCACAACAAGAATCATTCGACCAGCTGAAAGCCTATCTGGTGAACCCCCCTCTGCTCAGTAAGCCGGTCTCGGGCGAGCCTCTCTTCATCTACTTGGCTGCTTCCGAACAGACACTAAGCGCTGTCCTGGTGAGAGAGGAGGACCGGACCCAAAGGCCCATCTACTATGTGAGCAAGGTACTTCGGGATGCCGAGCTCCACTATCCGAGGATAGAGAAGATGGCCTATGCCCTGGTCACGGCAGCGAGAAAGCTTCGGCCCTACTTCCAATCTCAATCGGTTGTTGTCCTCACCGACCAACCACTAAAGCAGATCCTCCACAAGCCGGAGACCTCGGGTCGTCTAATGAAGTGGTCCGTCGAGCTGAGTCAGCACGACATCTCTTATCAACCTCGGACGGCAATCAAGGCCCAGGCCCTCGCCGACTTCATTGTAGAGTCCACTATCCCTGAGGTCGGCCACGTCCCGAATGGGCCCCCCATTTGGACAGTCTTCGTGGACGGATCCTCATGCCATGAAGGAAGCGGCGCCGGCATTATCCTGAACGGCCTTGACAACTTCGTCTTACAGTATGCGATCCGCCTGAACTTCAAGGCCTCGAACAACGAGGCAGAGTACGAGGCTCTCATAGCTGGTCTCGGACTCGCACGGAGCGCTGGGGCGCAGCGCCTTCGGATTCATAGTGATTCTCAGCTAGTCGTGAATCAGGTTTTGGGCGAATATGAGGCCCGGGACGAGCGAATGGCGAGGTACCTCGTCAAGGTCCGGAATCTCATGGGCCGATTCGAAGAAGCCATCATCCAACGGGTCCCTCGAGAGGAGAACTCACAGGCCGATGCTCTCTCCAAATTGGCCTCATCTTCTCTGCAAGGTCTTGAACATACCGTATTGATCGAAGTCCTCTCTAAACCGAGCATCGAAGACGAGACCCCTAGCTCGATGGAATCACTGCCGGTCATGCTGCAAGACAATTGGATGAAGCCACTAGTAGAATTCTTAAGGGATGGAGTTCTGCCCTCGGATTGCAAGGAAGCACGCCGAGTCAGAACTCGGGCCGAGCGCTATGTCTTGATCGAGGGCATCTTATACAAGCGCTCCTTCTCTCAAATAGACGGCCGACCATATCTAAGATGCCTCTCTCCGGACCAGGCCGAATATGCCCTACGGGAGCTTCATGAAGGCATCGGGGGAGCACACTCGGGATTTAGGTCCTTGGCCCGAAAAGCTTTGAATTATGGGTACTTCTGGCCGACCCTCCTTCAAGACGCCGAGCGACACGTTCGGCGATGCAGCTCCTGTCAGAGACACTCTAACATCCGGCGCCTTCCTCAGGCCAACATCACCTCCCTATCAAGTCCCATCCCCTTCGCAATGTGGGGCATGGACTTACTAGGGCCCTTCCCTCCGGCTCCGGGTCAGTTCAAGTTCTTGGTCGTAGCCATCGACTACTTCTCAAAGTGGGTCGAGGCCGAGCCCCTCGCTACTATAACCGAGAACAAGGTGGTTCAGTTCTTCTGGAAGAACATCATCTGCAGGTTCGGCGTCCCCCGCGTGCTCGTGACGGACAACGGCACTCAGTTCACCGGTACGGCCTTCCGAGCCCTGTGCGATGACCTCGTCATTCAGCAGCGCTTTTCGTCCGTCTCACACCCTCAGTCGAACGGGCAAGCCGAGAATGCCAATAAGCAGATCCTCGCAGGCATCAAGAAGAGGTTGGACAAGTGCTCGAAGGGTTTGTGGGTGGAGCAACTCCCAAATGTGTTGTGGAACTACCGCACGAGCAAGCGGACGCCCACCGGAGAGTCCCCTTTCAACCTTACTTTTGGGGCCGAGGCCGTGATACCCCTCGAGGTCGGAATACCTTCCCCTTGGCTCATAGCCTACGACGAAGCACAGAACGCCAGGGACCTCAGGGAAAACTTAGACCTGATAGACGAGCTAAGGGAGAGAGCATCAATCCGGCAGCAGAATTACAGGAGAAGGGTCGAGCTGGCCTACAACAAGAAGGTCCGACCCACCAACCTTGAGCAAGGAGATTTGGTCTTGAGGAAGCTAGCCATATCCTTCCCCAGTCAGAAGGGCAAGTTGGCTCCGAACTGGGAGGGGCCGTACAGAGTCACAAAAGTAGTTCGGCCCGGAACGTATCGTCTCGAAGACATGGAGGGCAGAGAAGTCCCTAGGACTTGGAATGCCGACCACCTCCTGAAATACCAGGAGAGCGCCCCGGCGCCTCTCTGAGTAACCAGAGGTGTCGAACCATTCCTCTCCTCCAAATTGTAACCTGTCTTCATGAATTGTACTATGTAAGATGGCTCGCCGTCCATTATCAATAAAGAAAGTTCTCTGCATGCTTATGAATTTATATACTTCTCTCTCCTCTTGTCGCGTGATTTCTAATTTGTGATTTGAACCAATGGTTCGGAGTCCACGTTCGGCTCGACCTCACCTTCTCGGTTCGTCCCCGGACGGGCCAGGGGTAGACCGTCGTCCGGAACTGCTCCCACAACTGTTGAACTAACACCAATGGTTCGGAGTCCAACACTCGGTTCGACTTTACCTCCTCGGCTCGTCTCCGAACGAGCCAGGGGTAGATCACCGTTCGGAATTGCTCCCACAACTGTTGAACTAACGCCAATGGTTCGGAGTCCAACACTCGGTTCGACTTTACCTCCTCGGCTCGTCTCCGAACGAGCCAGGGGTAGATCACCATTCGGAATTGCTCCCACAACTGTTGAACTAACGCCAATGGTTCGGAGTCCAACACTCGGTTCGACTTTACCTCCTCGGCTCGTCTCCGAACGAGCCAGGGGTAGATCACCGTTCGGAATTGCTCCCACAACTGTTGAACTAACGCCAATGGTTCGGAGTCCAACACTCGGTTCGACTTTACCTCCTCGGCTCGTCTCCGAACGAGCCAGGGGTAGATCACCGTTCGGAATTGCTCCCACAACTGTTGAACTAACGCCAATGGTTCGGAGTCCAACACTCGGTTCGACTTTACCTCCTCGGCTCGTCTCCGAACGAGCCAGGGGTAGATCACCGTTCGGAATTGCTCCCACAGCCGTTGAACTATGATTAAGGTCCGGAATACATATTCCGAACCCTCATAACTGTCAGCTGAGACCCGAAGACCCACACATTCGGTCGGCTCCCGAGCAAGTGCCTTCCCGAGCGTGTAAACGGGGAAAACACACTTTCCCCTCAACTTTCGTGCATGATCTCGATCAGGTGGCTCAGATCACGCCACTTGCGCAAAACGACAAGATAACGTTCTCTTGGGTACTGAGCCGCCTCGAGATTCGCGCCTACGTTCGACGGCTCAGATCTCGCCACCTGCTCTAAACGACAAAGTGTCGTACCCCTGGGGATCCATTCGGCTAGACAGACACGCTCAGTTCAAAGATATCGGCACGACCGACACAGTTATAAGCAAAAACGAACATACAAAGCAACAAAAGGGAATTTTATTAATTGCCAGCGCATAGTACTAAACATTCCATTACAAAGTGTTGGCAAACAAAACATACAATGCCCGACCCACTGCACTTGTCTCTCATAAGAAAGCATCCCCACCAGACTGTTCGTCCTCCTCGGCTGGCAGCTCCTCTGCCTCCCCCCGGAGCTTCGCCATTACAGCCTGCAAGTGCCACATCTCCGAGAGCAAGTCATCCCGCTCAGCAATAATCTTCGACTGAATGTGCCGAATGCTTTTGACCCGAAGAGCGTTGCTGAACGCGGTATGCGAGTCTTCGTTCTCTCCTGCGGGGCTCAGCTGGACGATCTTGTTCTCCAAGCGTTGGATCTCGGCTTCCCGGAGACTGAGGACCAACGAAAGGTGGTCCCACTCACTCTCGGCTCGGCGTAACTTCAGATCGGCGCTTCTGGGGCTCAGGACCTCCGTCCCAGAGGTATCCTCGGATTCGGAGTCATCATTCGAACGTTCGGAATCCGAACCATGGATCGCCACAATGAGCTGAAAAGAAGGGAAAACAAATAACACAGCTTCAATACACTGCCGAAGTCTAACACTTGAAAATTTTTCAGAACTATTTGCATTCAGATACAATAGTGTTACAGACGGTCGACCGACCCCACAACTAAGTTCTTACAACAATCAACAAAAATAGGAAAGCAACAGAGTCAAAGCCTCTTCGGAAGGGGAATGCTTCGGTTTAGGGAAACACGAGGACGACGAGGTCTGCCCTCCGAACTCGACCCTAAACCAACGAAGCGCGACCCCCCTTCGCTGCTGGCTCTAACAGCGACGCCGGCCGAAGCCCCGCTCGACGAGGCAGCCGCGCTACTCTGAGCGTCAGCTGGACTCCGCCTAGTCACCGGCTAGCGCATCACAGGTTCGTGAAACGAAATCCCCCTCTCGCTTTCTTCGCGAGTGCACGAAGTGCTGCGAACGTTAGCCCTGACCGGAGCTGGCTTGAGCGACGCGATTTCTTCCTCCAGTTCGATAATCCTATCCTTCAAGACGTCGTCCTTCGCCAACCTCCTCGGTCGAGGAGCCGCCAGCGAGCCCGAGGTATTGGCATTGTCGGTCGCGAGCCGTCGGTAATGGGTGACTTCAATCCCCCTATCTATTGTGATCCTTCGGAGCTTGTCGACTTCGGCCGATAGCCTCTCGCGCTCAGTTGACGCTTTCTCCTGTTCGGAAGCCAGCTTCTCCCTCTCCGCCGAACGTTCTTTTTCCACCAGCTCCAAGTATTGGACCTCGGCCAAAAGGTCGTCATTCTTCTGCTCGGCGACAGTAAGCTCCCCACGGAGCCGCTCGACTTCCCCTTCGGGACCAGGACCCTGGGAGCGCTTCCGCAGTTGATGCAGCTCGCTACATTTCCTCCTCAGAATTACCCTCACCTCCTCCGCCTGGCCGAGCAGGAGAAACTGCCTCTGTCGGCTGTCCAAAAGCTCACGCTTCAATTCGGCCAACTCCTTCCGAAGGAAGACGAGCTCCGTGACCGGACCAAACACCACCTGAAAAGCGGATATGAATCCGAGGCTCAACACATGGAGAAATTTACGCCCAAAACAGACACTAAGTCCGAGACTCAACACTTGGACAAATTTTGGCCAAACAAAACATTTTCTCATTCAAAATTCAAAGAGTTCTACAACAGCGGTGGCCAGTCCGCAGTTAGGCTTACAAAAACAAAAACGGAAGAGAGAGAGTAAAAGTGAAAAGTGAAGACTTGGTCTTGGGGGGGTGAAGATTTATAGTAAAAATTGGGATGTCCCTTGGACTTCCAAACGAAACTTCGCGAACTTTGGGCTGCTATCGAAACATCGCGAAGGCCCATCACCACTATCTCCTCCACCAAGCCCACCAGCTCACCTCCAGGAGTTCCGAATCCGAGCAACAAGCAAACCGAACCTGTCTACAACAGAGTCCGCTCGGAATCCGATCAAGAGCCTTCCCGAGCATGTAAACATGGAAAACTCATTTTCCCCTCAACTTTCGCGCCTGATCTCCATCAGACGGCCCGGATCTCGCCGAGAGCACTAAACGACAAGATAGTGTTTTCTTGGGGGCTGCGCCCGTCTCGAGATGCGCGCCATCAGTCAACAGCTCAGGGGGCACCACGTCGCTCGGACGATTGAACCCTCGGACGCCCCATCTATGTCTAAAAGGAACCGGGAAAATTTTGATTCAGTTCTAAGGTACCGCCCTCGGCGAGCACCCCCCGGGTCCCGTGTATCGATCGGCATTCCGCCGACCCACGATCCCCGGTCGAAAACAGATCGACACCCCCCCGTCTCTAACTCCTCCGGGCTGACATCCATCAGAGGCCCTCAGCCCGGAAGGAAGACAGAGATAGGAGGGGGCCCATCAACACTCAAAGATCAGGAGAAACGCACCGATCCGAGCTAGTTGGTAGCAACTGGAAGGCTCGGCTCGTCAGAGGACTCTGACAACGGCGCCTTCACAGTTGCCAACAACGGGCTCGGACGGTCCGGAAGCCGGAGCCACGACTCATAAAGGAGAAGCGCACCATTCCGAGCTAGTTGGTTGCAGCTGGAAGGCCCAGCCTGTCAGAGGGCTCTGATAACCACGCCTTCACAGATGCACACAACGAGCTCCGATGGTCCGGAAGTTGGATTCGGACCTGGATCATCACCTCTTCCACCAAGACCTCTGCCTGCTTCGACACCTGCTTCGGAGCACCCAAAGAAGGCCGAAGATCTTGGTGGAAGAACGACCACCCGTCCTTCCGAAGAGGCACACACCCCGGGTCCGGATTATGGCCGTCGCCTCTACTGCCTTATCCCCTCCCGCTCCCAACGTCCCCATCGGAGCAGTCAGGAACGGGAGAAGAACAAGACAACAGAGAAACCACCCGTCCTTCTGAAGTAACTCATTCCTCGGATTCCGACTACGGTCGTCACCACTACTACCTCGTTCCCCTTCGCTCCTGACATCCACTTTGGGGCCGTCGGGAACAAAGGGAAAACCAGGCAGAAGAGCGACCACCTCTCCGGAACTCAAAAGAGAAGCTACCCAAGGCAGACGCCTCCGGGGTCTGGAACTCAATACTGATTGCGACTGAAATGGCAAAGAGAGTGGAGTATTTATAGCCTACCTCCAAGAACCAGCCATTATGACCCTCGGGAGTTGAAACGCCGCGCATTAAAGGAGTTGTCCTTAATGACATCGGGAAGGCGAAACGACGCGCTAGTCCCGGAGCGCCTTTAATACCATTGGGGACAGAGCCACCTCGGATTACCAAAAACCACAAGCCCTCGGTCGGTCGACAAGATAGCGCCACGTCCAACAGCTCAGATAGCGCCACGCCGCTCGGCCTGCCGAACCCCCATGCCTTCGGTCGGCAGCCGAGTAAGTGCCTTCCCGAGCTGGTAAATGGAGAAAAAAAGACACCGAGCTATTTCAACTGTTGGATCTCTCAGAAATTCACGCTCCCAATGACGAATGGCCCAGATTGCGCCACGTGCGCTAAAAGACAAGATAGCATTTTCTTGGGAACCGCTCCCGTCTCGAGATGCGTGCCGACATCCAATAGCTCAGATAGCGCCACGTCGCTCGGCCTACCGAACCCCCCCTGCCTTCGGTCGGCAGCCGAGCAAAGGCCTTTCCGAGCTGGTAAACGGAGAAAAACGCTGCCGAGCAGCAACCGCCGTCAGATCTTTCCGAAGTTCGCGCCCGTCCACGATCAACGGCTCAGATCGAGCCACGCCATTAATCGGTATTTAAATCACTTTTTATCTATTTAAATCGTTTTATTTGTTTAAAAATTGCGAAAAAATTGCTAAAAATTCGGGAAAATTAACCAAAAATTCTGGAGAATAATTGAAAATTTGGGGGCACATTTTCGAACCCCTAAACGAACAATTATCGCCCAGAATGTACAGTTAAGGCCCCCGAACGATTAGCGAACATGTCGCAAAATTAAATAAATAGTCCGAAAAAATAGATAAAAACCCTTAAATACCCGATGTGACCAGAGAACAGCCAGCGGCGTCAAAAGTTGCCTCACTACCCCCTTTCTAGATTCAAAATTCCACATCTGGACTCCAATACAACTCCACCAGCCACTAAAACAGCTAAACTACTCCTCAAAGTCTGATCACGCTCAATCTTTAGGAGTGGGGGGCTCGTGATATGGCTAAAATTGGGGTTAAATCGGGACCGTCCAGATCGAGCACGGATCCTGAAGCACGGGGGTAAAAAGGTAATTTCACATACAGATGGATCCAAAACGGGTATTGGGCCTCCTTCTCACAAAACCAACCACCCGCGAATAGATCCACTTCAATTGGGTACGGGTCCTGACCCGATACAAGCCCAATCCACCAAGAGGAGAATCAGGCCACTGATTTGATCAAATCAATAAACCTGATTAGCTCTCACCAGGGAATCAAGGCCTAACTTCCTAAAACAGAATAGGAGGATTTTGCTCCTGACTATTAGGCAAGAAATCAGGCCCCTAATCATTCCAAAGGCGACTATAAATACAACCCCTCTACCACCAAGACCAGGTTAATCACTCATTCACCACTTTTAAGCTCTTTCTTAATCTTATTCTGATTACTGACAAGAGCGTCGGAGGGTGCGTCGCCGGAATCAACCCCGGTATTTCGCACTTCCTTGCAGGTCGCTGCAGGAGCGAGAAGGCCGAGTCAACTGTTCAGGTTGTTCCCGTACTCACAAGTTCTATCTGTTTACCCCACACCGAAATCAGCGGTAACAGTATCAATAAAGATTTGGTTTTCAGCAAACTTGCTAAGTGTTGAAGTCTTTTTTGAATCTTGAAAATAGTTGTCGTGAGATTTGGCTAAGTGTTGGGCACCGCCTCTTGTTCTTCGTGTTGATATGTCTTCGTTTTTCAGGTTGTCGAGTCGAGTTCAGCGGCCGAAAACTCTCGTCTTCGCGCTGACTTAAAAGCAGCAAAGCTGGCCCTCTCCCGTAGCCGAGAGTGTTTCCTCAAAAGCAAGTTGGATCTAGAGGATCTCAAGGCAATGTCGAGGGAGTATTTCTCCGAGCTAAAACAACTACGGAAGCGATCTCGCGAGGTTCGTCTTAAAGGCAAGGTGGAGTTGTTTAAGAAGATGCTGTTTGACGTTGAGAAGGAGAAAGACGAACTACTGGTGGAGGTTCATCACCTAAAGACAGCATAAGAACTTTTGGCGGAGGAAGAGGAGTTAGCTTCAGCGGTGGGTAAGTTGATGGTCGAGCGTGACGAGTTGACGGCGAAGGTTGACGAGCTGAGGAGGGTTACAGTCGACAAAAGCATCGAAGTGACCCATCTTTGTCGAATCACAGCCGACAACTCGGGAGCCACAGGATCTGCCCAACTTCCTCGTTTCAAAATAGTTGTGAAGGACGCTACTCTGAAGGATCGAATCGTTGAGCTCAAGGAGGAAGTGGCTCGACTCAAACCTCTACATGAAAGGATTAACGTCAGAAGCACGTCGTGTACTCACGAAGAGCGTGAGAGGGAAATCTCGTTTTATGAGCTCGCGACTCATTTGCCTGCCGTTAGGCGGAGTCCGGCGGACGCTCAAAGTAGAGTGGCTGCTTCGTCTAGTGGCGCTTCTGTTGGGGCCACGGTCAGAGGCAGTGCTGAAAAGGCATCTCGGTTCGTTGGTTTAGAGACGAGCTTCAAGGTTAGGCGACGCCGTCCCCGGGTGTCTTTTAACCGAAACGTTCCTGTCCCGAAGAAATGCTGAATAAATTGTTGTAATAATGCCTCTTTGAGTCTTTGTAGTCCCTTGTAGTAGAGTAAGTTGGCCTTGTAACCTATGTTCCTTTGAACTTTAATAGAAGTGAAGGCTTGTTTTACTCTCTAGCGTTCATGTGTTTGCATGTTTTGTTAGTACTTGTTACTTGCTTATGAGCAAAGGATAGAAGCGAAGCCGAACCAAGCATTGAGCTCCGCGTTCTTTGCCAGAGCAGGTCCCGATGGATGTGGAAGAAATTCCGAATGGCGAACCACTTCTGGCCCGCTTGATGTAGAAGACGGTGCGGACCACGAGAAAACGCTATCTTGTCATTTTGTGGACGTGGTCGTCTGATCAAGGCGTTTCTCCCTAATACGCAGCTCGGAATGCGAGTGGCTCGGGAATGTATGCTTGAATATCTTCATCATTTATCCAGTCAGGTGAAGCAATGGGGCATTCATTCAAGTACAACTCCTCCAACTTTTGACAACTACTTAGAATCAGAAGCAAATCTTCCTTCTTATAGGCTCGGAATCTCAACCTCGTGAACTTGAGATTGATAAGTAGCGCTATGGTTTTTGCAGCCTCCGATGTTATGGCCACTGCGAATTGTAAGAGAAGCCAGTATCTTGCAGTGGGGAGCAGCCTCTTGAAGAATTACTTCATCTTTAAACGAATCATAAGAACCAAAGGTTAGTTCCTCCAAGTACTCTTGTCCCATGTCTAGTATAGTTGTAGAAACGATCAGTTATCTAGCCAAGTGATTTGGACTCCGGATGCATCGTTTGAGTGAATCTCAATGGTTATGGGAGCAATTCCGAATGGCGAACCACTTCTAGTCCGCTTAAGAGCGAGCTTGCGAAGCGGAATCGAGCCAAGTTTTGGACTCCGAACTCGTCGTTTGAGTGAATTTCAACGGTTGTGGGAGCAATTCCGAATGGCGAACCACTTCTAGCTCGTTTAAGAGCGAGATTGCGAAGCTGAATCGAGCCAAATTTTGGATTCCGAACTCGTCATTTGAGTGAATTTAAACGGTTGTGGGAGCAATTCCGAATGGCCAACCACTTCTAACTCGCTCAAGAGCGAGCTTGCGAGGCGGAATCGAGCCAAGTTTTGGACTCCGAACTCGTCATTTGAGTGAATTTCAACGGTTGTGGGAGCAATTCCGAATAGCGAACCACTTCTAACTCGCTTAAGAGCGAGCTTGCGAAGCGGAATCGAGCCAAGTCTTGGACTCCGAACTCATCGTTTGAGTAAGAGTGATTAAAGGCCTTAAACAAAAAGATAAAAATAATTCACAAGGAAAATATGGAGAAAAGAAGATTTTTATTGATAACTGCTAATCGGCTGCTTCTAAGTTGCAAGCCGTTATTACAATGACAAAATAAAGAAGCAAAATACAAGTGAAAAGATGGGAATGGCTCGACACTTGAAGTTACTTAGAGAGGCGTTCAGGCGCTCTCTTGGTACTTCAGTAGGTGGTTGGCATTCCAAGTCCTGGGTATCTCTCTGCCTTCAAGGTCTTCAAGACGGTATGTCCCGGGCCAAACTACCTTGGTGATCTTGTAGGGTCCTTCCCAATTGGGGGCTAGCTTACTCTTTAGGCTGGGAAAGGAGATAGCTAGTTTTCTGAGGACCAAGTCCTCTTCCTTGAGATTGGTGGGACAGACCCTTTTGTTGTAGGCCTACTCGATTCTTCTTCGGTAGTTTTGCTGGCGGATTGAAGCACTTTCACGGAGCTCATCAACTAAGTCCAAATTTGTCCGAAGCTCTCTGGCATTCTGCTCTTCTTCATAGGCCATAAGACGAGGAGATGGTAGACCGACTTCCAAGGGGATCACAGCTTCGGATCCATAGATGAGATTAAATGGCGACTCACCTGTGGGGTTCCGTTTCGTAGTGCGGTAGTTTCACAGTACATTGGGAAGCTGTTCCGCCCATAAGCCTTTGACCGCCTTATCTAGCCTCTTCTTGATACCAGAGAGGATCTGCTGGTTGGCATTTTCCACTTGGCCATTTGATTAAGGATGGAAGACAGAGGAGAAGCGTTGCTGAATAGCGAGGTCTTCACATAGAGATTGGAATGCGGCCCCCGTAAACTGTGTTTCATTATCTGTTATTAGGACCCGAGGCACGCCGAACCTACAGATAACATTTTTCCAAAAGAACTGCAGTACTTTGTTCTCTGTAATTGTAGCCAATGGTTCGGCCTCGACCCACTTGGAAAAATAGTCGATTGTCACGACTAGGAACTTGAGCTGACCGGGAGCTGGTGGAAACAGGCCTAGCAAGTCCATCCCCCACATTGCGAAGGGAATCGGACTTGATAAAGATGTGAGTTGTGCTTGGGGTAGGCAACGAATGTTGGAGTACTGCTGACAGGAACTGCATCGCCGAACATGTTGCTCGGTGTCTCGGAGTAGGGTAGGCCAAAAATACCCATAGTTCAACACTTTCCTGGCGAGGGACCTCGACCCTGAGTGGGCTCCGCCTACACCTTCGTGGAGTTCTTGCAAGGCATATGAGGCTTCTTCCGGGGAGAGGCATCTCAAGTAGGGTCTGCCATCTACTTGGGTATAGGAGCGTTTGTACAAGACTCCTTCAACAAGGGTGTACGCTCCGATCTCGTTCGGACTCAACGAGCTTCTTTAGGGTCTCCGGGGATGAGCCCATCCCTGAGGAATTCTATCAAAGGTTTCATCCAGTTATCCTGAAGTTGGACGGACAGCGACTCCATTGAGTCGGGGGCTTCTTCTTCTATGCTTGGTCTTAGGAGCACTTCAATCAGGACGGTTTGCTCGAGACCTTGAAGGGAGGAGGAGGCCAATTTGGAGAGGGCATCTGCTTGGGAATTTTCTTCTCTAGGGATCCGATGGATCAGCACCTCTTTGAATGAGCCATGAGACTTTGGACCTTGGTTAGGTACTTAGCCATTCGGTCGTCTCGCGCTTCGTACTCCCCCTAAGACTTGATTCACAACCAAGTGCGAATCGCTGTATATCCGGAGACGTTGTGCCCCTTCTTTGCGAGCCATACCGAGGCCGGCTATGAGAGCTTCATACTCCGCTTCGTTGTTGGAGGCCTTAAAGTTGATGCGGAGGGAGTATTGGAGAACGAAGTCATCTGGGCCTGCCAGAATGACCCCGGCTCCGCTCCCTTCGGTGCAAGAGCACCCGTCTACATATACTGTCCAGATGGGAGGCCCGTTCTTTGCTTGGCTGACCTCTGGGATGGTGCTCTCAACAATAAATTCAGCTAAGGCTTGAGCCTTGATTGCGGTTCGAGACTAGTAAGATATGTCATGCTGACTCAGCTCGATCGACCATTTCATCAGACACCCGGAGGTCTCGGGCTTGTGTAGAACTTGCTTAAGCGGCTGGTCGGTAAGAATGACCACCGAGTGGGATTGGAAATAAGGGTGGAGCTTCCTGGCTGCCATAACCAAGGCGTATGCTATCTTCTCCAATTTTGGATAGCGGAGCTATCTTCTCCAATTTTGGATAGCGGAGCTCCGCATCCCGAAGTACCTTGCTAACGTAATAGATAGGCTTCTGAGCCTTATCTTCTTCCCTCACTAGTACAGCGCTGAGGGTTTGCTCGGAGGTAGCTAGGTAGAGGTAGAGTGTTTCCCCGGAGATAGACTTGCTAAGGACAGGGGGATTGACCAGATAGGCCTTTAGCTGATCGAACGATTCTTGCTGCTGTTGGCCCCACTCGAAGCCCTTAACCCCTCTGATGGACTTAAAGAAAGGAAGACACTTTTCTCCCGACTTGGACAGGAAGCGCCCTATGGCCGCGAGGCGCCCCGTGAGCTTCTGAACCTCTTTCACACTTGTAGGGGGTGCCATGTCCAGTATGGCTTTGATCTTCTCGGGGTTGGTCTCGATTCCCCTTTGGCTGACCATGAAGCCTAGGAACTTTCTCGACGAGACTCCAAACGCACACTTGTTCGGGTTGAGCCTCATATCATGCTTCCTCAACACATCGAATGCTTCTTGGAGGTCGGCAACATGGTCGGCCCCACGGATGCTTTTAACTAGCATATCATCAACATACACTTTCATGTTGCGGCCAATCTGGTTCTGGAAGACCTTATTGACTAGGCGCTGGTAGGTGGCACCGGCATTTTTCAGCCCGAAGGGCATTACCCTGTAGAAATAGAGCCCTTGATCGGTGACGAAGGAGGTCTTTGGGATATCCGGGGGAATATTCTAATTTGATTGTATCCGAAGAAGGCATCCATAAAGCTCAGCAGCTCATGGCCCGAAGTAGCGTCGATCAGGGTGTCGATGCTGGGGAAAGGGAAAGGATCCTTCGGGCATGCATTGTTTAGGTCCGTGAAGTCGATGCAAATTCTCCAGCTCCCACTGGCCTTCTTAACCATAACAACATTGGAGAGCCATTCGGGATAGTTGACTTCTTGTATGAATCGGGTCTTGAGGAGCTTGTCCACTTCTTCCTAT
This sequence comes from Hemerocallis citrina, assembly GCA_017893485.1. Taxonomy (NCBI): domain Eukaryota; kingdom Viridiplantae; phylum Streptophyta; class Magnoliopsida; order Asparagales; family Asphodelaceae; genus Hemerocallis; species Hemerocallis citrina. The sequence continues at coordinate 1,253,583 of JACEHZ010000091.1, forward strand.
ATAGCTTGTCGGCGCTCAGGGGCGAATTTGCGCCTCTTCTGTTGGACCGGTTTGGACCCCGAAGCAATACTTAGGTGGTGGATGTGGAGTTCCTCAGAAATTCCTGGCATATCAGCAGCCGACCAGGTGAAGAGGTCATGGTTCTTCCTGATGCATTGGACTATGTCGGAACATAGGACAGATGGGAGGGTCTTGCTAATAAAGAACTTGCAGTTCGGATCTTGCTCGGAAAAGAGCACTTCCTCCAGCTCATCCACCGGTTCGGACATATGTTGGGTGTTCCCCTGGGGAATCTCGAGGGTCTCGAGGGAGAGGACAGGATCCCCGGTGGAGGTCATGTAACACTTGCGGGCCATCTCTTGACTACCTCTTACTTCCCCTACACCTGACTTGGTGGGGAACTTCATCATAAGATGATAAGCCGACGGGACGGCCTCTAAAGCAGCTAGGCCGGGTCGGCCTAGAATCACATTGTAAGCAGCAGGGATGTCGACGACCATGAAATCCATCGGCTCCGTCCGGGTAGTAGGAGTTTTGCCAGCGGTTACGTCGAGGGTGATCACCCCTTCGATAGTTACTGGCACTCTCGTGAACCCATGGAGAGTGTAGCCGGCGGGCTTGAGCCTGTCCCGTGATAACTTGAGTCCTCAGAAAGCTGTCAGGAAGAGAATGTTAACGGAGTTACCATTGTCCACCAGAATCCTCTCCACTTTAAAATTCGTCATATGGAGGTTGATCACTAGTGCATCACAATGGAGGGTTTGGACTCCTTCCAGGTCTTTATCTGAGAAACTGACCGGGACTCCGAGGCCTTTGGGAGGGGGTATGCCATGAACTGAATTGACTTCTCGTATGAAAGCCTTCCGGGAAGAGTTGGAGGTTCCTCCCATGGGACCTCCATGAATGAGATGCAAGATGCGTTCCTCTTCAAACTCGGGAGTCTCGTCGGGCCTTTCGGGATGCTTGTTAGCCCCCTGGGGGGTGGAGGAAGATCAATTCGGTCCTTTCTCACAAACTTAGACAGCTGCCCTCTCTGGATGAGGGCCTCAATTTCATTCTTCAGGGCCTGACAATCGTTGGTGTCGTGGTCGTGGTCTCGATGATATCGGCACCACTTTTCCTTGTCCCTCTTCTTGTCGGGGGTATCATCTTCGGGGCAGGAGGTAGAACTCCTTCCTTCTCAACCTCCATGAGAATGGTAGAAATGTTGGCGTTAAGAGGGGTAAACTTATCAAATCTGGGAGGTGGGCGGCACTGGCCCCCGTTGTCCTTTTGGAGCTTCTTAGCTCCCTCTTCTTCAGCTGTCTTTCTCTTGGTCCCAGAGGAAGACCCCTCAAAAGTGGGGCAATGTTCAGCTTCCTCAGCCCGGATATACTTCTCGCTTCTGAGAAGAAGGTCGGAGAAGTTTTTCGGGAGCTTCTTGGCTAGGAAGGACCGAAGGCTTGAGTTGAGGACGTTCGACTGGAAGGCTGCAGCGGCGACCGATTGGTCGAGGGAGGCAATGGACCTAGCTTCCGTGGTAAACCGCTTCACATATTCTCTCAGCTTCTCATCCTTCTTCTGACTGGGGTAGAGTAGCGAAATACTAGTCTTCTCGGTACGGCGGCTACTCACGAAGTGGGTGACGAAGAGGGTTTCAAATTGTTTAAAGGAGAATATGGAGGATGGGGCAAGATGAGAGTACCATTCTCGGGCCGGACCCTTGAGAGTAGCTGGAAAGATTTTGTACAGTAGAGCATCGGAAGCTTGGTAGATCAACATGAGGGTCTTGAAGTTTTCGATGTGGTCCACGGTGTCTGACTCCCCAGAGTAAGTCTCAAACTGCGGGGGCTTGAAGCCTATTGGAACGGGCGCCTCCATGATCGTTCGAGAGAAGGGGGTCAGCTTGGACGGAGGGTCCTTCCTCTCAGCTCTTCCTCTTTATTCAGTTGGCCGAGGCGCCTTTCCATCTCGTGGAGATGGCGGTAGACCACATCGTCCCTTCGACGTTAGCCAAGCGAGTCTCTGGACTCGTCTTCATAAGAAGGGGAGCGCGGAGTTCAGCGATGGTAGCTAGGGGAATGGCGAGGACTGTGATGGCGGTGACTCGGAGCTTGAGGAGGGGCTAAGGACTAATGGCGAGGACTTTGGACCGGAGGAATAGTAGGAATCCTCTGAGCATTGTTGTTGTTTGGACGGAGGTTGAGGGCCTGCAGAATTGTCGCCTGGAACTTTTGGAATTCGGCTCGGGTGATAGGTCCGTTATCGTCCCTCCGGGGCTGCCGACCAACAGGAGAATGATGTCTTCTTCGATGGTACTCAGGGGACTCTCTCTCCCCCCCTGCGAGGAGGGGACCTCCTGTGGTCGCGGCGACGAGGAGATCGCTCATTTGGACGTTCTGGGCTGGAGGCTCCCTCACGGGCTCGCCTTTCATCCAAATGGTGGCGAAGGTCCTCTTCTTTCTGCCGGTTGAGGAGGGTATTGCGGAGGTCTTCGAAAGTCCGGGGATTGTGAGATGCCATTGAATCGGTAGAAGGGTTGTGTACGGAGATGCGGTCTCGATGAGGAGGTTGCTTCTGAGGGTTGGGACGAGAGGCCCCTGCGCCGGCATTCTGGGGCCTGAGCGGAGCCCTTTGGGATTGAAGGTTCTGAAGAGGAGGTTGCTCCTGCTGCAGGGGCTGATCAGGCTAAGGAGGGAGTTGCCCCTGCTGCTGGACGGTTTGGAGGGGGATCTCCTGTTGTGGTTGAGGATGAGTGGGTCCACGGTTGGACCCTTTGGATCTCATTTTTCGAGGAGGCATGGCTGGAGGTGATCTTAACCAAGGGAAGAGGAAGGATTGCTATTCGTGGGTTCCCACAGATGGCGCCAATCTGTTACCGCTAAATCTGGTGTGGGGGCAAACAGATAGAATTTGTGGATTCTTTGGGATGCCGAATAGTCAGACCTGAAATCTTTCCGCCGGAGTTTGACCGTAATCTCCGGCCGTTAACCTGCAAAAAGTGCGAAACACCGAGGTTGATCCCGGCGACGCACCCTCCGACGCTCAAGTCAGTAATCAAAAAGATTATGAATGAGCTTTTACTGGCAAAAGATTGATTACCTCTTAATGGTGGGGGATGTGGGTATTTATAGCCGCCTTAGGGACCAGTTTCGGGATAAGATCAAATCCCTACTTCCCAGTGAATGGATAGAAGTGAATTAGGACCGTTGATTAGGTATAATCATAAACCCTAATTCTACCCAGCTGGACCGGGTTTCTTGCGGATTGAAACCCGCACCCAGTTGAGATGGATCCATTTGTGGGTTATTGGGCCTTTGAAAAAAAGACCCAGTACCCACTTCAGACCCGTTTGAAGGTGAAATTACCATTTTACCCCTGATTTTTAAGATTCGCACCCGATTTGAACGGTTCTGATTTAACCCTATTTTTAGCCATATCAACGGCAAAAAAATGGCAATTACCATTGTGGTATGCCATTACCATTGTGGTATGTGGTCCAGTGGTAACCTTCTTAATTAGTAAGTCAAGAGGTCGGAGTTTCAATATCAGATTATATCATCCCTTTATTATAAAATTATTGTGTGCATGTGTGGCCACGACACTGTAAAAAAAAGAAAGAATATGAATAGCAAGGCATACTTCTTATTGTCACGTTGAAGATAGAGCAAATAAGCATGGAGTGTAGACGAACTGTGTAATTGTCGATTTACTAAAAGTAACAACAAATGAACCTTATCATGAAAGTGAAACAGTAAAATGAGTGCATGCAGAAAATCTGATATGAAGTTTAAATATAAAGTATCAACTCGAACAGTGGAAATTTGAATACGATTTCCTACTGTCAATTATAAATGGAAACACTAGTACAAACACACCAGTTAAATCTACCAGCCTACACCATGAAGGTGATAAAATCATATAACGTTACAACAACAAAACACATCTTTCTTCGAAGTCAAGGAAACTCCCTTCCCTTCATTTCACTCGTGAGTACACTAATCAGTTATCGCAAGATGCTCCATCCCTATTCATCTCCAACTACAATAGCCATGCCAACAAGAGCAGTCATCTGTGGTATCATTGTATATGTCTGGGCTCGAGGCTTGGAAAAGAAGCCAGAAGAAACACGCTGTACCAGCTGCAAATGCAAAAGTCACCACACCTGCAAGTAAGAACAGAGCTCAACTGTTTAGGAAGAAGAAAACTACTTTTTGCCAACTTGCAAATTGTATTATCATTCAAAACTAACGAAATTTTATGGTTTTATGTATAGCAAAAGCCGATTACTACTTGTGAAGTTCAAGTATATTCCATGTTTCAATAAGATAAAGAGAGCAATGAGGACTCCGAATATATGCAACTCTTTGTTGCATACCGGCAACTTCGCAGGTTAGCAAGCCTTTCTGTCACACAAGGTATCATTAGTCTTTGCAGACTTGAGTAATATTAGATTCACAGACCTTTCGTTCCTGGAGAAGATAATGCAGGCAGTCCCATCACATTGCATACAATATGTGCTACTATTGGAGAGATCAAATTCCCTGCGAATGGCAAAATATGAACAGATACACATCAGCATATTTAGTTATACTCATAAGAAATAGCAAGCTTTTAAATTATAGGAAAAGAAGCACACCGGCATGAACACGAGTCGGACGATGCGACTCAAGACATTGACATAGAAAATTATAAAAAGACGACATTGAAAAGGATAATGTTGTGTTGGATACGTGTGCCTAACATAAGTGTCGCACATGTCCCCAGCAGGCACGGCTTCCAACCAGAAGTGTATGTGGTTCATAGTTTCCAACGCATGTAAATATGTCGGGACAAATTTGATTCGGTAAAAATGTCTACGGAGGCTTTCACATATGGAGGTCAATACAATGACGATAACTTCATTATGATCTTCCACTAGTATGGAACACCAATAAGTCATTTGTCAACCAAATGTTAACCCACCTAATTAGTGGCAAATACTAGACCAAGGATCAAAAGTTAAGAGAGGCTCTGCCTGCAGACCTCAAAAGGAACCAAATGGGTAACCTGTCTCTGGCATCTCAAGCATATATATTTAAAGCCTTAAATTTTTTGGTAATCGGGACTGGTTATCGACATTAAATTATATCCCTCACTATGTAGAATTTGACAGAGAAAAGGGGTTATTCAGCAAACCCCAAATGATGGAAATCTACCTAAGTGGTTATGAAGCTTAAGCTCAATCAACCAATAAGGAACCTTCAAAACCTCCACAAGACTAAAAGAAGTTTGGTGAATAGCATAAGGTTAGCAATATGGAATGACAAACCCCCTCAACTAGTGAATAACTAAATCAAAACTGATTCCTTAAGGGGTAAATTGCAGTAACACTACTCTTCTAGAATGTCAAGAATGCCCCTTTTTTCCCCTCTCTCCCTCTCTACATCTCCTTTAATAACATGGCTATTTATGCGAATGGAGGGAAAGGACATATAAAAAAGGATCATATGAAGAAACATGAGCAGACAAACAAACCTGTCCGAATGAAGAGAAAAGCTGCATACCACCCAAATACCACAGTGTAACCAAGCTGGAGACCTGGCGAATAAATATATTCAATAAATGAAATAACTTTGAATATGTTTGCCACAGCAAAACCAAATAAGTAAACAAAAACATATAAGAGAAGTTAATCATTGACAACTAAGTAGAAGTTTGCCCATTAAAACTCACCACCTGCGAAAAAATAATGACTCCAATCGAGTTGATTTTCAGAAACTAGTTCAAACTTCAGGTATTTGACATATAAAGGGGCCAGGATATGCATTATCAATTCCTGTCAAAGATAACTTTGAAGGTTCAAACTAATCTGATGCAGGTTTCCAAAAACTAGTCCTTAGTTAATACCATTTATATGTTCAAGACTTAACATGCAAACAATGACTCCCAAAGAGTTGAAAGCAAGTATCAACTATCAACGACCTCCATTTAACGGGGGAAAAATTGTGCTTATGGATGTTGTCCTGTCTAGTACCGTAGTACTAATGTAACACAGTATGATTGTTACCAGCTATCTACTGCAGGCTGAAATAATGCCCAGCCCGCACTATGGCGAGGATCTGAATCCTTAGTGGACGAAGCACTGGCAGGTATGCATGTCAAATTTAACACCATAAAGAGTTAAAAGACCTAATTATTTAAAATTTAAAATATATTATATGTACTTGATTACACACTTGAAATGGTAACTGATGCTCGGACAGTGGGAAAGAATGGAACATTTAACTATGGGCATGATTGGGTACACAAAACTGCAGGAGATCAATCTGCCCAACACATTAGAGAATGGTAACAATTTGCTTATCCTGTTCCGGAATCTGGTCTCTGAACAACAGATTGATATAAAGTCCTAGGAAGAAAGGGTTAAGGTGTTAAGGATGGTCATATGGATGCATTTCTTGAACATTTTATTGTGCACAGAAAGGAAATACAACTTCTGCGCATATCACGGCTAACTAGAGCTTACATTATTGGTTAGAATCTAACATCAGAGTTAGACAGTAACTTTGCTTCATTTATAAATCAATAAGACAAAATGTAAAGCTTCAGCAAAGATATTTGAATAAGAATAGTACACGAGCTAAATCTCACGATTTTGCGTTGGTCATCAATTGTAGAGCTAGAGAAATATTTTTAAGCAACTGCATTAAGCTCGTTATAATTTCCCAAAAACTACAAATGCAAATTACAAATGGTACGGGTTACTGAGGATGATGCAAACAAGCAAATTGACCTCACACAAGGCAAGGGAAATGTACCTACAATAAGGAAAGCTTTCATGAAGCTAAACTTCTGTTGAAAATACAGCTCCATAAAATGGTTCAAGTGTGCTGCAAAAGGAAAATTGACATGCTTCAATAATCAATGTATGCTAAAGGTTTGGTGACATGATTCTTGAATTAATATCAATTTTCTAGTAATATGTACAAATCTCTGGACATTTCAATGAATAATCGAATATTTCTCTGAAGTTTTATTCAGGAACCCTTCAATTGAATAGTTTAGAAGATTGGATTAAAATTAAAAGAATGGTGCAACAATTAACTTTATTAGGTAAACAAATGTTCCATAAGGCTTTGGCAATTTTTATGCTTTGAAATAACTAGAACACAAACATTACTACACTGGTACGTTTTAAAGAACAACCCTAAACCTTAGGTCCCTAATCATAAATTATACCACCAAAAAGACTGACACAATCATTTACCAGCAAATCTCTACTTTTTTCTTCAGAAGAAGTTGCCAAAAGATGCTCTAAGAAGAAAGGCCGCTTGTTAAATATCAAAGACATACCATAAATGCAGAAATGCAGCTCAGGGAGGAGATCCATTCACTGTTGTTTGACTCACTTAGAATATATCACCATAGCAAGAAAGAAATACATTACTTGCACCATGTTATGCTATTCATAGGTTCAAAGTTACAACAAAGGAACAACTTAGTGATGTGAGATTTTTATACAGCGTAAGCAGAAATATCTACATTCCAAAGTTACATTATTAGAAATGGAAGTTCACAAAAATATTGGTTTCTTGATCCCAATCTTTCCAACGGCGATGGAGCACAACGGTCCTACAAAGATTAGAAAAGGGGTGGAAAACTTGCTATCATCAACCTTCAAACAAAAGTGAAATTCACAGCTAGCTAAACTACCGATCAGAGTGGAGCTTGCCCTAAAATTCTACAAAAACAAGTTAGTTGGTGCAGAACCTATTGTACAATTCATTATGCTTTCAACCTTTCAAATCTCATCTAGATAGAATTTAGGAGGGGGGGAAATGATTGCTATCTGAAACTACACAGGAGAATATTTTAGTGAACTTATTATCCCATAACGAGTGAGCAGTGCAACTAACTTCTTGTAGTGAGTTTATCATTCCCATAACAAGTAAGAATTTTTTTACAAAAAGACATTCGTTTTCATGGAAAATCTCCCTTTAGTAAGATATAATTACTCAAGTAAAAGAAAGTTAAAGTTTCAACTGAGGTCTCCCCATTGATAGAAAGTATACCTAATTACCTAGGCTGAAGAAGATTGGGCTAAGAAATATGATGTTGAAAATTTTAAATCCCCCGCAAAGAAGCAAAGGTATCATACATGCCCTAAAAACCAGCTCTTCTGTAAATGGTGCCTGTTCAATATAAAAATTGGCAGAAATTAATGGATTTACAACAAAAACTTCTGCAACTAGGCAATGCAAGATAGAGATCTAGAAAATTATTTGTATGATTATCTGAGCGTGTCATGTAAGGATTGCATCAGACAAGTAAATAATCTTCACTTGCCACAATCAAAGTATTAGAACTCATGTCATAACTAGTCAGCTTCTAAAAGCAAATATCGAAAATATAGATGATCGACATACACATTTGGAATATAAAATGAACTTTAATATAAGTCTGAGCTGGTTAAGCACAATATTGCACTAGGTTAAGCTCTGTCAAGGGCTGAGTAACCTGTATGTGCTATGTATTAATGATATACTTACACTGTTACTTGTTCATATTGATGTTAGTTCAAAGTAAATATAAGTCCGGATTGCACCTATACAGTAAACTAAATCAGAACTCAAACTAGTTTTCTCTCATTAGCACTCCTTTAATATTGTTCTTTGATACACTCACCCTAGGCTTCTTTAAACAGTTTATACCACATACCCAACACCTACTGCTTAGAAATTAATACACAATCACAATTCAACATTAAACATGACTGCTGAAAACCTAACTTAATGATATCTACCACACAAACAACCAAAATGAAATTATATGTTCCACTCTACAATCACATATATCTAATTAACCGAACAATGCACATAAAAATTTGAAAAATATAACAACTTACCACCACATAATTACGCCAAACCATCACATCGTAAACCAATCCACAGATCCATTCCCCAAACCCCCGCGAACAAGAACCCCCTCCATCCCTTCTCTTACCCATCAACTTGGCCACCATTGACCCAGAGTACACTAGAGACGTCAATACGAACGGAAACACCACAGCTTGCCACTACCAAAAACAAAAACCCTAATCACTTCAAAAGGGGGATAAAAAGTTCGACAAAAAAATGGCCAACTTAACAGAAAATACCCTAAAGCTTACGACATTTAATCCTAAAGTACCACGAACCGCATTTTGTTATTTGCAACTACCCTGAAGCATTTTTTAGCCATCATTACCCGACAAAACAAAATGAAGAATGCAAAAAACTAAGGCCCCGAGGTTAGTGGAGGTAACTTGTGTTATTCCTTAAGTAGACAAATTAATTTTATATTGAAAATTTAATTAAAGAAATTAATTAAATTCCTACTCGAATTTAATTACAATTATACTGTTACGTAAACAGTATAATTCACTATCAGCAAAGAATAAAAGGAAGATCTGGTATCTTCAATTCGAACCTTGATAATCGTGAATTAAAGTGACTGTTTTGCAAACAGCGTATATCACAGTACACAAAGCACAGAAAGAAGATAAATTATCTTCAACTCCGACCTTGAATATGGTGAAGAAAAATAGACAGACTGAGGCTTGTTAAAAACAATGTCCTTAAGACGTTTATTTTGCCACTGGTACGGGGTACACAGGTAATTCGGCAATCGTCTCCCAAGATACAATAGTCAGAACTCCACTAATTTACACTAGAATAATGGAGACTCGAGCGAGAAAGGATGTGACAACGGGTTTTGTGATATCTGCACTGATACAGGGTGGTAGGGAAGGAAAAATTGGACTCTGATTTGATCAGAATCCAGTCCTATTTATAACCCTAAGCCCTTGGTGGTTTTTGCAACTGTTCAGACAAAAACTGTCATGACAGTTGCAACTGCCCGTATCCGTATCTAGCCCGTATACAAAATCAGAACTGGTTTTTTTTATAAAAAAAAGTTTACTGTTTTAAGCCCAAGCCCAAGCCCGGATCCGGCCCGCGCGCGCGCGTGTTTCACACCGACGCCCAAGTTGGGTGTGTTCTCCCTCCAGAGAAAATATTCGTACCCCTAAGGGCACAATCCTTTGGCTCAGTTTTTAACTTATAACTTCATTTGTTTTTTGCTCTTTTCCGATATGGGACTAACTTTCAATGTCACATATCAAGCAAAAGTCCAATTCTTCATTTTCACAAGCAAACTTCGGCGGCGAATATTTCATTCATTTGAAATCCTTTTTGGACAAGTGAGTACATCATTTTATACGTCTTGATGAGTAGAATACGATGGAACCGATTTCCAACAACTTGTGTACGTGCAGTTACCTCCTAAAGGACCTAAACTTTGGTTCATTTTGATCATATTCAAAATTACATTACCCACTTTTATCTCACCTCAAAGTAAGATAATTGTAGATATCTAAACTCCAATACAACCAAATTTAATTTTTAAGCCAAAAATGGAGGCACAGACATGCAAACAATAGGTTATACCGTTATAGGTTGCATTTACCTAGGCATCCTACCTTTGCATCCAAATAGGGCATAAGAAACTCTCCCTTTTATATCCCTCCGAACAGAACTGGAGAGGCTTCAGGGTAGTTGCTTGCAGATAACAAAATGCATATCATGGTATTTCACACTAAAAGAAGTAGCAAAACTATACGGCATTTCCAGCTAAATTACTCCCAAAAAATTTCAAGAAATCGATAAATTCAATATTTGGATACCAAGTGATCGGCTCTGATGCCGAAAAGCGAAAGGAGGGAGCGAAAATCGGCGAATCGAGAGAAGCCGATGAGGGAGGCGGTGAGGAGGGCGGAGAGGGCGGAGGAAAAGAGGGCGGAGGCGAAGCGGCGGCGGAGGAAGGTGGTGAGAGAGGTGGGAGGTGGGAGGCGGAGGAGGATGGTGGGGGCGTAGAGGATTGCCACGTAGGTCACGGCCATGGCGGTGCAGGCGAGGATGGATGTGGGGCCAGAGATGGAGGTGGTTATGGTTGACATTGTGGTGGGGTCTTGGATTGGTGAGAATTGGATCATTGGGGAGGGAGATAGTAAGTTGGTAAAACTATCTGACTCTAATCTCTAATATCTAATCTCTAATCTCTACTCCTATAATGGGAGAAGGCCTTAGTCCGTAATCCAATCCCGTGTAACGCACATATTGGTAAAATTTTTTTTTTTTGCCCTTTTCATTCCCCCCTCCCAAAAAAAAAATTTCCCACGTGTATAATACTAGTAATAATATTATAACTGGAGAAAGTTTTAGGCAGTGTTCTTTTCCTTCTTTTACAAGCCATTTAACTCTTACAAGAGTTTTTTTAACATTCTTTTTTTAACCTTTTATAATTAATTTTTTCTAGAAACGCTTATAAGTCTAAAAGACTTCTAGTAGCCTCTTTCAAATTCTTATAAGTCTTCTATCACTTAAAAAGTCTATATTATCCCCAAATTAATGATTTCCCCATATCTTATTTGTAAGCGTCACTATCCTTTTGAAGGGAGCAAAGTCGTCAACCTCAATAACATCTGCAGTCCATCGGAATATAACACTGCATGGAACAGATGTAGAAATTAGCATTACTTCAACAGAAAATGATTAGAGATTTGTGGAAGTAATCAGAACTCACTGTAGCCACTTTGTGAATAGGTCAGATAAGCAAACTTATTTTCATGTCACAAAAAATCACATTGACAATGGAAAAAACCATTACGAATATGCTACAGTAATGTTATCCATCCAAACATATATTCTATCGGTAAAGCTGTTTCTCAAGATGGAGGATACTAACAGCCAAATTTTTTGTATCAGATAATCAGATAGCACTTCACTGCAAATGCAATTACTATAGAAAAGTTTTAGGCAGTGTTCTTTTCCTTCTTTTACAAGCCATTTAACTCTTACAAGAGTTTTTTTAACATTCTTTTTTTAACCTTTTATAATTAATTTTTTCCAGAAATGCTTATAAGTCTAAAAGACTTCTAGTAGCCTCTTTCAAATTTTTATAAGTCTTCTATCACTTAAAAAGTCTATATTATCCCCAAATTAATGATTTCCCCATATCTTATTTGTAAGCTTCACTATCCTTTTGAAGGGAGCAAAGTCGTCAACCTCAATAACATCTGCAGTCCATCGGAATATAACACTGCATGGAACAGATGTAGAAATTAGCATTACTTCAACAGAAAATGATAGAGATTTGTGGAAGTAATCAGAACTCACTGTAGCCACTTTGTGAATAGGTCAGATAAGCAAACTTATTTTCATGTCACAAAAAATCACATTGACAATGGAAAAAACCATTACGAATATGCTACAGTAATGTTATCCATCCAATCCTATATTCTATCAGTAAAGCTGTATCTCAAGATGGAGGATACTAACAGCCAAATTTTCTGTATCAGATAATCAGATAGCACTTCACTGCAAATGCAATTACTATAGATACCCACAAAATTTAGGGTCTTTTTCAATACGGAATTAGTTAAGTGGCATGATATGTGCATCTATGTCATTGTCTTTTTCCAACACAAGTGTGATGCCCCCAGACATATACATTCCTGACATGTAAGAGAACCCAGAGCATATTTCTGAATTAAAGCTCTGTATATCTATAAAAACAGAGGCTCAATTTAGACCTACAGACAATTCAATCAATAACATCAATACTTCGTTCAATTACTCTTATCTCTGTTTTCTGTATCAGATGATGATAAAACAAAATATATCTTTCAGTCACTTTTTTTGTTCAAAATTTCATACAACTTCTTAAGCAGATATTCTCAAGCTATTGATGAGAATAGTACAACAGTCTTTCAGCCAGAAATCTTTGAGGGCACCCAACCGATCAGAAACAGTGAATTTTGATATGTTCCTTCTTCAAAATGCCAGCCTGCAAACCAAATGGAACATAAACTCAATCACAATTCCCATTCAATAAAAGATAATTGTGGAAGTTTTACAATGTGTGCTTAACTTGTGTTATGTGGGTTTTTTTCGTTGAAAGAAGATTGAGCATCCATGTTATGGATTATGACCAAATTTGTCTACTTTGTGAGAAATATGGTAGAAGTGATGATTTACTTAATTTTAGATATGAAATGTTGGTAAATTGAGAAATTATATAGTAAGGGCAAAAATATCTAAAAGTAGAGAAAATGCTCTTGTGAGAGGTGAAAAAAGAACATAAATCTCTTATAAGTTCTTATAAGAGGTTATTTTTATATAAAAAAACACCTCAAAAAGAGGCTCTTCCAAAAGGCTCTTACTGTAAATCTCGTATAAGAGGTAACCTCTTATGAGAGGCAAAAAAAAAAGAATAGTACCTTACCTCTTATGAGAGGCAAATTGCACGTGTAAATTACCGGATCATCCGATCGTCGCGGGCCTGGTACTCTCCGGTGATCTGATTGATCACGAGCTGAGAATCACTGAAGGCCCTAATTTGTCTGGCGCCTGCTTGGTGTAACACCCCACAATTTATTTTTTTATATTAAAAATACATTTTTTTGATTTTGCACGTATGGTGTACGTGCAAATTTTTAATCTCATTTTGTTATTCTCATTTACAAACTTTTAGCATGCATAAGTTGTAATTAGCCTCCTTTTGATCCATAGACCTATAGATTAAAATCTAGTTCATTAGGAGAAGAGCCCACTAGATAATTAAATTAATTAATTAGAAGTGAGCTTATGAAGCAAGCCCATTAATAAAAACACAAATTAAGTTGAGCTTGGACTAATACACGATAAGTTACAACTTTTTGTACACATTTAGGACCACAAAAATGTACTTAATTGGAGTGTGCATATGTGCATAAGCATACTTAGATTTTTGGCCGGATATAACCTAGTTGTGGCCGGGTTTGGGTGGGGGGAGATGGAGAGTTTGGAAGGTTATGGGAGTTGAGTTTGTGAAGAGTTGGAAAGGTGAAGAGATGGAGGTTTTAGGAGTTAGAAAAATGGAGGGTTGTATGAATTAAAAGAAAGAGTTATTAGGGTGGGATTTTTGCACTTTAGACCCTCACAAAACCCTATAAATGGAGCCCCCATTTCTCATTCTCATTTGCACCAAAAACATTATCAAAAGAAAAGAAAAGAAAAGAAAGAAAAAGAAAGAGGGTAAGAGAGTTCTGTTGCTTGGAGGAAATTCTTGCTAGGGGAGCTTGCTAGGAGAAGAAGTCATTGCTAAGAGGAGAAGTCTTACTAGGAGTCTTTGGAGCTAGAAGTGGTGTTCTTTTTTCTTTCATTGTTCAATCTTCACATAAGGCGAGTGATTTCGTTATTTTTTAATATAGGATATGCATGCTAAAATGAGTAATATAAAGGGATTTTTTTAATGTGAAAATTATAAATAAAATTCATGCTAGCATAATATGATATGTGTGAAGATAGTTTGTTGCAATTAAGAAAATAGATACCATGCTAATTAAAGAGAAGAACTATTTTATGTTATAAACCATGTTAGAATGTTTGCAAAATTTTTGCTTATGAAACATGTTGACCACATCATGCTTTGATAACTAAGAAAAAAGAAAGAAAGAAATCTTAGTTAGTGTTTTGTAATGTATTGACATTGTATGTCCTAACTGAGAAGAATATAAACTATTACATGAAAGAGTATTCTTGTGAAAATTTCATGTTCAAATGATACACTAGTATTGTTATGAAAGTGTAAATTTGGGTAAAAGTGAGAACACAACTAATTGTCATAAACACTAGTTCTTTTTTTTTATAAGTTGTTAAAGAAATACCTAAATCTATGTGAAAAAGAGAATTATTTAAATGAGTAGAAATAGTATTTTAAATGAATTTGAAAATTTGTGGTTTTTTTCTTTCTATTTTTAACAATCTAATATCAAGAAAAAGAGTATTTCAAGACTATCAGAAAGATTTTATCTTTTGAATAAACAAGTTTCATGGGAAAAAGAAACACCTTTTGAAAAGTTGAACAAAGTATTTTAGTACATTTTCTAAACAGAAAATACACTTGGACTTACTGGTTAGCCAGTGCACTACAGAACACTAATTGTAAGAGGTCTTGAGTTTGAAACTTGATAGACGCCTTTTATTTTGTTTCACTCATTAATATTTTCCGAAACTGAACCGAACATATAAGGGGTTAATCATCTCGAATTAGAACAAAAGTCAAAATGGACTTAACGGGTAGTGGGGATGGGTTCTGGGCATTGACTGTGTGTTGCCGGCCAGTAATGGGTTCGACACCCAGGCCCATTCTTTTAATTTTTTTTTATTGGTTTCTTCTTCATTTCAGTAAATTGATTTTTAGGGGATTTATAATCAAAACCTGATTATGGATATGTAAGGGAATGGTTAATATTAAGAATATTTCTAGTGTATTTTGAGATATAAAGAGGAAAAAAAAATGAAACTTTGAGTATGGTACATTTGTAGTGAAGGAAATAAATAATATTTTTGTGAAGTGATTTTTTTTTATATTACACATGCAGTTTATTTAAGAAATATTTTTTAATGAACAAAGACATTATAATGACTTGGATTTTGTTATAACAATTCATGTGGTGAAATTGTGCTCTTGAATGAATGTTTGTTTAAAAAGATTAAATGACTAGATCATGAATAGTGTCGAGACTATGATTATTTTGTGACTAAATTGAAAGATGAAACTATCTAGGTTTAAGACATGCTTATTAAGGGACTGTTTGGTTCAAAGGAGGGGAAGGGAGGGGGGGGGGGGGATTTTAATGGAGGGAAGGGGAGGGGAGGGAAATGGAGGAGAAAGATTTTAATCAAGACTCTGTTTGGTTCAAAGGAGGGGAGAGGAGGAAAAATAATTATCTTCTTGTTTGGTTCACATGGGGAGGAAAGGGATTTTATAATAAAATTACTTTTATACCCTTTTACATTTTATAACAAAACTCAACCACAAAAAAACATCAAGTGTCTCTAATATTTGATGATATGAGTTTGCTAATATTGCCTCTATCTATTGATTTGTTCTGCAAGCAAAACAATGGCCTAGCCTGTATCTGAGTTTGGTTTAACACACTATAGCAGTTCAACAACTTGATAATGTATTAGGTTGTGATCGAGGAGTATGATGATGAGTAGGTTGTGATTGAGGAGTATGATGATGAGTAGGTTGTGATCGACCCTACGCTGGTGTGATGGAGGCATTTACTAACACAATTATACAATCCACAGGTGGACAAACTCGGAATTCGCTATCCCTCAAAATACAAAAATTAAGTTAATGATAGTTTATTATTCTTGCATAGGTGATTCGTTACAATGCCTTCTTGCAATATAATCCTGTATACTTCCATTCCTTGTTTCACTCTTCCTTCTTTAGCTTTTGCCCCCAAACACTCAGATATACAGCCTTCCCAAGCTTAAACGTCGGATTCTGGATGGTTTCATAAAATAACTCCGCCGTAAACGATTATTCTGATTGGCAAGCTACAACAGAATCGTAATCAAAGAAAGGCACTGTTATGAGCAATTCTCTCCCGGTCATTTTCTTCAATATCAAACTAACAACATGCATCATATCAAAACCTTCACCCACCATAAAAAACAGAAGCTTAAGCACTAGCAGTAGGCAGCAACTTAATAATGTTTTTTTCTTCTAAATTTTAAATTTAACTTTTTTAATTTAAAATGGAGTGATTAAATGGATTGAGATCTAAAGGGCAATTTAGTCCAATCACTATACAAAAATTTGACTCAATTTCTCTCCCCACCAAATCTCCCAATATTGGAGGGGAGCCAAAATTGACTCAGGAGTGATGCTGCACCCCTCCATTTTCCTCCCCTCCCCTCCTAAAAAATGAACCAAACAAGAAATGTTTAAAAAAGTCCCTCCCCTCCCCTCCCCTCCCCTCCCCTCCATTCCCTTCCAACCAAACAACCAATAAAGGGTATGTGTACCCATATTTCTTGTACATGAAAGATTATGATTAAGAATTAGTAAGACCTCGATTATTGAAAGAAAGACTTTGAGATATGATTTCGAGATATTGTCGTGGGATGATCTAGTATTTTTGTGAACAAGTCCTGTAGGAAGTAAAAACTGATTCTAGGAATGATAACACATTCATGTCTTGAACTAAAATAACTAGGCAAAAAATTGAAGATGTAGTAAACCTGGGCAAACGTAAGTGGGTTGCCTCTATATAGTCAGCGGTGGATCTCCGTGGCTATAGACCCAGTCGGCGGACTGAGGTTGCTCTGTGGGAGATGGGTTTTTATATTTAAATTCAGGACGTGGCATAGTCGGGCAGATAGTTTGCCGTCTCCAATGTATATACGTATACTGGAGCTAGGGGGCACTTGTGGGATGATTCGCACGATGAGGGAACCGTTATAATAGCCGGCGGGCTGGGACCCATATTCGTGGAATGATCTAAACCTTGTTTTATTACCTGGTAGTTTTCATGGCGAGGGATTGAGCCCTTTATTGTGGAGTACGTAGGCGCTTGCCCTCGGACCTATGTAGTATGGGATGCATAGAATCTGAACAAGTGTGCATTAGTGTCATCCTAGTATAAAAATGTGTACATTGGGCATTAAGACATGGCATACACATACATTATTAGCGTAGTCACAACTTAACACTTTATTCTTCATTCAACTTATGTGGTTTTGTTAAAATAATGAGATCGTTATATGTACGGCATAGAGAGGATAGCCGAGTATAACATTTTCGTCAGTTGTAAGTGACTGACGTGCCCACAGTTTAATATACAGGTAATGGACTATTCATGAAGGAATAAAGCTATTATGATGCAATCGATGATTTATTTAATGAAGTTGTACAAGTTGTATTTTTTTTTCAATGTTGTAATCTTTTATTCTTTCGCTGTGTAAATCAAGTTGTATTTTGAACTCTGATATTGTTGAAAAGTTTAAATTCCTTGTAAAATTTTACGAAGTGAAGTAAAGATCATGTGAAATCTCGAATTCAGTTTTATTTGAAATTCAGGGCGTTACACTTGGTATGCTAGGGTGAGCTCTGCGATCATAGCCTCATATTCTACCTCATTGTTAGAGGTTGGGAAATTGAGGCGGAGAGAATATTGAAGAAGGAAGTTGTCGGGCCCTCACAAGATGATGCCTGTGCCACTCTCCGCTTCGCAGGAGGAGCCATCGACGTAAACTTCTTACGTCTGATAGGCCTCCCAGCTGTCGGATTGCTCAGAGATGGTGCATTCCATGATGAATTCGGCGGGGACCTGCCCTTTTATTACCGTTCTTGGCTGATAACCGATGTCGTATTGACTGATCTCGATCGACCATTTAACCAAGCAACCGGAGCTTTCGGGCCTGCAGGGGCTGGTCCGTGAGGACCTGAATGGAGTGTGCCTGGAAGTAAGGGCGGAGTTTCCGAGCGGCCATGACCAGGGTGTATGCCACCTTCTCTATTTTCGCGTATCTGGTCTCGGTCGAAAGCAGAACCTTGCTCACATACTATAATGGTTTTTGGACCCCGTCTTCTTCCCGAACGAGGACAACACTGAGTACGCTTTCCAAGGCCAAAAGGGAAAGCCAGAGAGGCTCACTTGGCTTGGGTTTGCTAAGGAGCGGAGGATTGGCAAGGTACTCTTTCAATTAGGCGAATGCCTCCTGCTGCTGAGTGCCCCACTCGAAGCCTCCGGTTCCCTGCAGAGATTTGAAGAACGGGGGGGACTTCTCCCAAGATTTGGAGAGGAAACGGCCGATGGCTACCAGTCTCCCCGTGAGCCGTTAGACTTCCTTGATGTTCCTCGGAGAGGCCATGTCGATTATGGCCCAGATCTTTTCGGGGTTCGCCTCGATGCCGCTTTAGCTAATGATGAACTTGAGAAATTTTCCTGTGGAGACGCTGAATGCACACTTGGCCGGATTGAGCCTCATGTTGTGGGCCTGAAGGATGCCAAAGGCTTCTTCCAGGTCGGCAACATGGTCCTGTCCCCTCTGGCTTTTGACGAGCATGTCATCGACGTACACCTCCATGTTGCGACCGATTTGGTCCTTAAAGACTCGGTTGACGAACCTCTGATAGGTTGCACCGGCATTTTTCAGCCCGAAAGGCATGACCCTGTAGCAGTAGCGACCTTGGTCGGTGACGAAGGACGTCTTGGCTATGTCGGGGGGAACATTCAGATCTAATTGTATCTGGAGAAGGCATCCATGAAAGACAGAAGCTCGTGACCCGACGTTGCTTCGATCAGAGCATCGATGCGGGGGAGGGGGAACGGATCTTTGGGGCATGCCTTATTGAGGTCCGTAAAGTCTATGCCGATCCTCCAGCTCCTGCTTGTCTTTCTTACCATCACGACGTTCGCCAGCCACTCGAGGTAGCTGACCTCTTGGATGAACCGGGCGGACAAGAGCTTGTCCACCTTCGCTTTCACAGCTTGCTGCCTCTCCGGGGCGAACTTACGTTGCTTCTGGACGATCGGCTTCGAGCCGAGGAGCACGCTCAGCCTGTGCATGATCAGGTCTTCGGAGATCACGGGCATGTCGGATGGCTTCCAAGCAAAGAGGTCGACGTTGCGGTGAATGCAGTCGATCAGGTCGGATTTTAGGTTGGGCGCGAAGGAGCAGCTCACGCGGAACCATTTTGAATTGTCCTCTGTTTTGAACGAGACTTCTTCTAGTTCGTCCGCCGATTCGGGCTCTGGTTGGCTCTTCGGGGGTTGCAGTTTGACGGCATCGAGGGGAAACACACTGCCCCTGACAGCCATCATGTAGCATGCTTGAGCTTCCTCTTGGTTCCCCCGAACGACCCCAACACCTGATTCGGTTGGGAACTTCAACTTCAGATCGTAGGCCGAGGGAACAGCCTGGAGAGCAGAGCCTCGGTCGGCCGAGGATGGCGTTATAGGCTGCTTTAACGTTCACAACCATGAAGTTCATCGACTCGGTCCTTCGGTGGGGGGTTGTACTCGTAGTGGGTAAGAAAGTTGGCCTCCAGCTGGTCGAACGAGTAGATCGAGCCGGGGACGAGCTTAGAGAACCATTCCCGAGCCGGACCCCGGAGGGTGATGGGAAAGGTAAGACATATGAGGGGATCCGAAGTGCTATGAATCATCATGAGGGTCTTAAAACCCTTCATGTGATCAGCAGGATCACTCTCACCGTCGTAAGTCTCGAACTGAGGAGGCCGAAAGTTCTGGGGTATTTCTGCTTATAAGATTGCAGCGTGGAAAGGAGGTCGGGTCGGCCTATGACCTTGAGCCGCCCTCGGGCCGCCCTCGCCGAAGTGGTCGAGGCTGTTCTCCATTTCTTGTAGGCGTCGCAGGACATCCTCGTCTTGTTCTGGCGGGCGGGTTAGGCCGCGAGACTCGCTGGCTTCTGCGTCCAACCGAGAGTGAGACCAGTGGAGTGTCTCGTTCACGGGGATCCCTAAGATGTCCTGCAGGATCTCGTTCCGAAAGTCTTGGAACTCGCAGCGGCTGACTGGAGCTTGTCTAGCCAGGTCGCGTTGGGGTGGCGACCTTCGGTCGACACGACTGAGCTCCGGCTCCTGCCCTCGGGATGGGTGCCTGGGATGGTTTGGGACCGAGTTGGATGCGGTCCCTCCCCTCGTTCGGCTGGCTTGTTGGTTCTGGATCTGCCGACGTAGGTCGGTCGCGACGGAGCGAGAAGCGCCCGGCCCGGGTTCGCCGTTGATCATCGGATGGTTGGATCCATGAGTGTCGGCAGGGACGTCATGGGGAGGAGCGTCCGAGCGACGTGCAGAGGTGACGGCTCTTCTTGCCTTGGGTGCCATTTCGAAGCTCGGATTGAGGGGATGACGTCAATGTCCGGGATCGGACCATGGTCAGTACCGAGGGTTTTCCATAGACGACGCCAACCTGATACGGTTTGTTTTTTGGGGCTCAATTTGTTATTTAGCAGAAGTCTCGGTACCGGCTATACGCCCGACCCTCAGCTAAGGGACGGCGCAGGAGGAGGAAGAATGGAGTGGAGGACTGGTGCTCGGATCCTAGCAGCTCGGCTCAAATCTGAGTGGCTCGGCTCGGTCTCGTGTATCTGCACTCGGCCTAGGAACACCGGGGTTGATCCCGGTGACAAGCCCTCCGATGGTCCAATTAGTTACTAAAGAGTAACCGTAGCTAGGATTTTTAGAGGGAAAAAGATTGATTACCTTGTAAAGGGGGGAGAAGACCTGATATTTATAGGCATGTCAAACGGGTCTGGATCCTATTTGGACCGGGTCTGGACCCGCTTGGCCGTGGGTCTGACGTGGTAGAAGCCCATGGGGCTTAGGGCTGGTCTGATGATCAGAGGTGAACGATTTTTGAGGGGATCCGGTAGCCTAGGAGAGGCCACGTCATCTGACCCATATCATATACCTATAGGTGACCTATAACGTGAGTGAATTCATTTTAATTGTGTTTTTAAATAGATATGTATGTTAAATTTTGCACAAAGTGAGCATCGCTTGAACATATAAATATTTTGCATGCTTAGAGATGTCATAGATTAATACCAATAGTCATCCCTCTCGCCCGGGTTATTGCTCGTTGAAAGACACACAACTCGCTTAAAGACACACAACTCGCTTGGATGATTAGTGTGTGTTAGATACATATGCAATTCACGACATTAGACATTTAATTCATTTCGTTCTCTCAGTGCACAATAATTCCCAACGTTTTTCAACGGAGTGTTACAAGTCGAAATGAAAACTTAGCTTACATAATCAACACGTAAGGTAACATATATGATGATGATAAATGCATTACGTATCAAGTATCTAAGTAGTTATTATTATTATTATTATTCTTATTTTGATAAAATGATAGAGGCGGAACAACTCCAGCGACCCAATCGGAAGAGGGTAGCATTCCCAACAAGAAGAGAGGCGCCCATACAACTCAAAGTACTATTGATAGATTGAGATATTTGAATTAGCTATAAACTAGTAATTTACACGTGCATGCTATGCACGTCTTAATAAATATAGTATTTTAAAGTAAAACTTCAGACGTAGTCGAGATTTAAACCTAAGATCTCATTTATAAAAGTTATGACATGTGGTACACGCGTTGATATATTTACAAATGACACTAAGCGGACTAAGGCCTTCTCCCATTATAATATTAGAGATAATAGATAATATTAGAGATTAGAGATTAGAGATAAATATTTTTTAAAAAAATCACTCCTTAGAGCATCTGTAGTCGTCGAGAGCTAAAATTTGGGTAAATGGCAAATGGAAATGAAAAAAATGACATTGCGCTGCAGCCGTCGAAAGCCAAAATTTGGCTTTTTCACTATTTAAAATCTCAGGCGAAAGAATATTTTTCATCTCAAGCCAAACAATTTTTTTTTTGAACGGACGGGGAATGATTTCCCGTCTGTCTCATTTTAAAAAAATTTAAAAAACTTTAAATCATAATTAATAAATGTTAAATTAATCCTAATTATTTCTTAATTATTAATTAATTAACTTTTAAACCTAACTTTAACCTATAGAAATAATTATAGGGTTGTTTTATAAAAATTTTAAACAAAGAAATGTATGGGACAGGGCTTTATCTCCTTTCCCACTTCATTTCATGTTTTTTTTATTTTTAAATGGAACGGACGGGAATTCATCTCCCGTACGACCATTTTTTAATAAAAAATAAAAAATAAAATTGTAAGGACGATGTATTATCTTTCGTCCGTCGAAGTGTCAGCCAAAAAAGTGAAGCGACGATGTATTATCTTTCGTCCGACTTAATTTGAGTTGCGATTGTGTAGGGACGATGTTTCATTTTTCGTCCGACTTTTTCGACGAAAAATAATCTTTCGTTGCATTAAACGGATGAAAGATCATCCCTTGTTAGCTATATTTTGGCAAAAGTCATTTCGTCTATCATATTTGGCCAACGACTATTCATGTCAGACCTAAAAAATGAGTAAATGACCAACGACTAGAGTGTTTTTTTTCTCATTTTTTTTTTTCAAAAAATAGGTAAATGGCAAACGACTACAAACGCTCTTAAAACTAATGCCAATTTCTACAACCACTCTTTTGACAGTTAACCCTCTTTATCCACTTTCTCATCATCCTAAAGCTAGTCTTTGTGTAGGCAAACAGCTTACATTTGACCTAATATTCCATGCATCACCCAAGTCCTGAAACCAAATCTAGCCTCTGGTAATCACCAACCAAATCTATACCTAAAGTAGATAAGATTAGCTGTTAATGTTATTCTTTCCATTTTTCTTTCTTCTGCTAATTAAGTTAGACGAGATTAGATACAGAACAATTCTATATAAAGACCATAACGGCCGTCTAGATCAAACTTAAGAAACTAGCATATGACAACAAGAACACAACGAAGAGAAGGAGAGAACCACGACCAAGGTGATGATGGCGATGATGAGCTGTTCGAGATCAACTTGGAGTCACTGAAGAATATCTCACCACCAAACTACTATGAGCACAAGCTGACGAGTACTAAAGTGGCGCTCTTTGCCAATTGCTTGCTCCCTATCAGTTACGTAAGTAATGCAATCCCTATCAACAACAAGGAGGAGGAAATTTTGAAGCAGGTAAACCACCCGCGGTCATTTGCAGGGTTCTACACTAGGCACGTGAGTCATGGTGGTGTGGTAAGAATGGCTCATGGCCGAATTTAAAGATCATTGGAGAGTAGTATTTCAACCTGTAAGATTTGAAACACAATAATATATATATATGTATGTATACATGTATGGAAGTCATATTTAAGGTGGCTGCTTATAGAGAATCTATGAGCAAGTCATTAGTGTTGGCAAAATGCTAAAATGTTGTGTAGTTTTTTTTTCTTTTTCTTTATCAAGTCGTAATTTATTAGATTAACTTACACGTGAAACAATGCTTTTGATTTTATTATTTGCTAACATAACATAGGAGTATGGTTGTGCCTAGAGCCGTAGGATGTGATGTTAGAAAATGGGTATTTTATATACTATTTATGAACCAATTTTTTAGCAATTTTTTGAGTAAGATCCTCTATGAATTAGTGAGATATCTTGACGGATTTGTGTTGTCCTTAGTGAGTAGATCAAAATCATATATTTATTTGCTCAAAACGGTTATTAGGTGAATGGGAAATTATCTCCTAAAGTGAGACATTTTCATTTTTGAAAATTAGTTGAGCGATTTTAGTCCAAATTAGAAAAAAATAAAGGAAATAGAAAATGACATATAATAACTTTTTTCTTGGCATTGTAAGATAGCAAGCCAAAACACACTCTCACGCGCGCAGGGAGGGTGCAAATCTTGGGCCGAATTACATGCGACTTGTTGCGCCCGCATGTCCTGTGGATACGAATGTCGGATCGACGTGTACCCACCCCGTGCAGAGCCACTTTTTGCTACATTTTTTTTTTGATTGATGCAGTCAACACAGTGTCTGCCGTTACAATTCTCACTCTGGCCCTATAAATAAAGACCCCTCTCCCCTGAATGAACACACCAGAAATTCTTCCTTTCCCAATTTGTTCTGCGCTTCAAAGTCAGGTTCCATTCTTAGTTATGTTAAATTCTGTGAGGAAATTAGCAATTGGGAATTAGGGTTTTATCTCTATATCTAAGTTGCTTGAGATATTCACCCTAGGTATCAAAATTGGAATACCTAGACTGCTATCACAAGCCATTATTTATTCCTAAATACTGGTTTAGGTATCGGGTTATAAGTCCACAAACCCGCGTTCCAATATCCAATCAATTGTACGTTCATTACACGTGTTACACATATGCACGTGCTATATTTATATAGAGAGAATATACCAATATATCCAACAATCTCCTCCTATATTCTCAATATATAAAGTACAGGATTATCTCATCAGATCAGTATACAACTGACTGGCTGATAGCAGTCCATAAAAGAAAAGTATCATAAAGGTATAGTTTCATAAGAAACAATAGAATTATAAAACTGAATAGTTCAATCAAGACTAAACCAATATAATTAACTAGTTCCAAACCATATCCAATTCAGAATAGTTTACAAAGACTAAACAAACTGGAATAATCTGTCATAATTTCAAAATCAAACAAAGCAAATAAACTTCAAGAACAAAATATGAGTTTTAAGCTCATGAACACTAGAGTCTTAAACTCAACAGAAGTTTTTACCAAGCAAGTGACTAATTTATTCTCAAAAGAAATAAATTGAAATTCTATCCTTGCACACTGCTTTATGTTTACTCCTCCATTTTGAGCAAATCACTATTTTTGAAATCTATGTTGACAGATTCAACTCCTCCATCTTTGCTAGCTTATTGAAAACAAGGATATCAAGAGACACATCTCTAAGAATTCCAACAATTTCACAAAGTATCTAGTTCCACAAAAGAACTTAGTACAATTCATAATTAGCTTAGCAAAATGTAACGCAAGCATCACAATCAAGTATCTTTAATAAGTAAAGTACATGAACTTTATGGTTTCTACACAAGAACCATACCATGTTTCATATTGGAATGAAAAGACTGCCGTTTCAATCATGGTTTAACATTGAATCATCAAAATTGGAATGAAACATGTAACCATAAAAGACATATCATCAAAATTAGAATGATATTTAGGACAATTTAATCATCGAAAACACATCGACAAGTTTTCATGTTTCGTATTGGAATAATATGATTATTCTAAGTAAATTCTTAGATATATAATACCATCAAAATTGGAATGACATTATATATTTGTGGAATTTATGTCGAATCATCAAAATTATCTAAAACATGTCAACTGCCTAAAATTGATGCTTAAGTTTGAACTTCTCTATGGCTCCAATTGGATTCTAAATTTCAAAACAACTTGGATGTTAAAGCTTTTTACTGAATAGCTTTTAACTCCACTTTCCCCTACAGTTTTGATAATTAGATCACTTTCAAGTCTCTTAGCAAGAGCATTAGCCATACATGTCGTAATTGCACTTTATCTATGAGAAAGTTCAACTAGGCTTCTTTCAGCCTTAATATACTCTTCTTACTATTATAGAGTGAGTTATGAGCTACAGTGCATTGTAGCTTGATAGTCGCATAACAGAATTAGAGAGTTACTTAAACTTCTTAATGGATAACTAGCAACAATTTCTTCAATCCACTCAGCCTTTTCCCCTGCAGAGGATTACACATAGAGGTTTGATTTCATGGATGATAGCACAGTGCCTGTTTGCTTTTTGTTTCCATAACATTTCTGTTTCTCCTAGTGTAAACACATATCTACTAGTTATCGACTTTCACTAAATTCTGAGCATCATAATGCATCAGGTCAGTCATTCATTCGAAGAATGACTAGAGTAGCACAAAGCAAACTCTTGAATACCACTCAGGTATCTCATTTGCCTCTTAAGGGCACTCAAATGTGTATAGGATTATTAGTGAATCTGCAGATCATACCTACTTCAAAGGCTATGCCTATTCTAGTGCAGATCTTTGTATACATGAGACTGTCAATTCCTTTAGAATGATCTACCTGTCTCATAGTTGTACCATCATTAGGTGTCAACCTTTTATCATAATCATAAGGTGTTTCAAAACACACTTTCAATCACTATATCCCCACTTTTGAAATACATTTTGATTTGATGAGTTTGGCTAAGAGTTATCCCTTGCCAACTGAAAACTCACCCTTATACCTATGGTGTCCACAGTACCTAGGTTTTCGTGTTGAATTCTTTGGATAGCATAATTTTAACTTCATTTATAATAGAGAGGTCACTTCCAAGAACTTGCATGTCAACAGAACAAGCAAATAATAGCCACTGTATTTGACACACCACAAAGTTGAAGGCACTGATCTGAATTACTTGATTCTTATACTAGGCTCTTTCAAAAATTTGTCAAATTATTTATCTGTTAGCTATACATGTTTTAAGAACATACAATAATTTTACTATATTGTAAAGCTTGTTCACTAAACATATTAGTTCAAAACTTTCCAGTACAAAACTGTTCAGTACAAAACATCAAGTACAAAGCCTTTTAATTATCCTTTATGAATGATAAAATTTTCAATAGATGTAAGGGTAAGAAGAATACTTATTGTAGCAATATGACAAACATGTGAGTAGACATCAAATAAATCTACCCCATTTTTCCCAGTCAATCTGTTAGCTATTAAAAAGCATTAAAATTGCTACTGAACAATCAAAATTAAGTTTCTTCTACAAAACCCCACTTACTTACTATAGTTTTAGCCTCTTTCAGCAGATCAACTAAATTAAAGTATTATTGTATGACACAGAATCATCTCATTGTCTACGAAAGACTCTTCTTAGCTCATTTGTCATTCAAGTTTTCAAGTGTCAGTAAGGCTAGTTCTTGATTCCAACAATGAATCATTGAACATGTCTGTAGGACTAGATTATTTCATACATTTATCTTTGATGAACATATCCTCAAAGAACTTTGCAAGTCTAGATTCTTCTAACACAAATTAGATAGATCCAACATCTGCCCACAGAGCTACATTCTGCACTTTCTAAGCACACAAATATTTGTTGTAGGTCCTACTTTAGGCCTTCTAGGGTCATGTACTCTAACAAAAGTATCACAACACACATTTTCACTTTAACAAAACTGTTTGCGTTTTCATACCATGATTTACAAGGTGTATTCAATTTAGAGTGTAGTAACACATTAGAGATATGATTAACAATACAACATCACTCACAATTACACAAGACAAACAACAGTCAATAATATAGAATTCAACATTTCACTCAGTGTTTGATTCTAACTTTTATCAATACTGTTTGACTGTTGTAAGTAGAGTGAACTAGAGATTATGCTCAATGCAAACTTCTCTAAAGTTGTTAAAACATATTCACCACCTCTATCAAATCTGAACCCTTGATTTTTAGCATTTAACTATAATTTTTAATTCATTAAGAAGCTTCATTCTTCTTATATATGACAGACTTATATTAATCATTTACAAAAGAGATTAAATACTTTTGACCAACAATCGTCTCATCTAGTCACAAAGCTACTGAGATCACAAATATCAGAATGTATTGACTCAGGAAGTTGTGTGCTCCTAGAGACCATACTAAATGATTTTCTAGTGATTATAATCTGAGCACAACTTTCATATTTGTCATATTTTAATGGAGTGTCATTTAGTAGGGCTATGAGTTTTAACAAGAACAAACAATTTAATATATAGTTCATAGTGATTCTAAATTTCAAAACAACTTGGATGTTAAAGCTTTGACTCAATAGCTTTTAACTCTATTTCCCCACAGTTTTGATAATTAGATCACATTTCCTCACAAACAATTGAATATATAGTTCTCAAATCTTAGCCAATTATGCTATGTTCAAGAACACAATTATAACTATTATTATTAATTGTCTCATTTGTTAAACTCAACTTATACATACGATTGACAATATATGTACTTTATAAGAGTTAATACAAAATTACTCTAACATATTTTTCAAAAATTATTTGCTTTCTCTAATGGTTCTAACAATGTCCACTAGCTCAAACACATTGAGCAAAGAGTTCTTTCCTTTACTCGTTCTTCATCATCTTCATAACGCTAAATGAGATAATGACTAACATATTATAATTCAACTTTGCACACACAGTACAATGAACGAGAGGAAACACAACGTAACTAGTAGAGTCATATTCTACATTAAGAGATGCTCTTTCCTAAGTTACAGACATTTGTTATACATCTTATACAATTTTATTTTATTTTAAATTTTAGAGAAACAAATATGTAATCTCACACAAACTGCAAACAATGGATTTGTCAAAATATCTATACACATAGTATGATAAAACACTTAACAACCCTAAACATGCTAGTTTTCCAAAGCGAGAATAACTATGATCTAAAACTCTCAATCATATGATCAAACGCACAAAACGTTAACACATTCATCACATGAAAAAATACTAAGAAAATTAGATTAGATCATACCGACACTTCAAGTTAGAAGTGTTTTCCAAATTCGATGGAGAAGCCTGCGTGGTGCAGAATTATTCAACCGTGATGCATATCCATCATCTCCAACATACACAATTTGTAGGTAACATTAAAGTTCCTACATTAATCAAATTGTTAAAGATTAGCCAATTAAACAAATTATTAGAACAATCTAATTCTAGCAACAATTTAATTGGAGATCCGAATTTTATAGTCAACATATAGTTTAACTTATCAAAATAGATATTGTGTTTTAGCACGTAGCCAAAACAACTGTTCAACCTGTATTTAATTTAAACAAATGATTAATACAGTCTTGAACTTAACCACTTAGCATCATAGTAATTCTATAATTCAAAACATAATTTTAGAACGAGTGTTTTGAACTTCCAGCACATAGCAAAATATTTAACAAAATTTTATATGAGGAAAGTAAAGAACTTATCTTTCATCTTCTCTTCCCCTTCAATTGATTAGAGTCAAGTTTGTTTGGGAACAAATCCGATCTATTCCGTATTGCACCCAAAACACCACACACCAATAGATAGACTCAATCTGAGGTCGAGATTTGATCAATCCCAAGAGCACCAAAAATCCCCTCTTCAATTCCAAACACATAAGAGCAGGTCCTTAACCATAGGACTCTTTTCTTGATCATTTCTGAGTCAAAAGAACACACATGATCCCTTTCTTGACCCCGAACACCAAACACCATGATGAACCAATCAACAACTCAAATCCATATGGATCTGATCTCTCCTTCTTCCCTTCCTTGACCCCGATATAGGAGGAGAGAGCGGTGTGCGCGCGCCGGCGGCTGTTCTGGGCGGCAGCGGTGCACGTCGACATCGACTCCAATCGGAACGGCCGCCGTCGACTCAAATCGGGAAGAGAGAGGGCAACCCGATGGGTTCTTGAGTCGAGCTTCGACCTCGCGACAGATCGGCGAGAGGCGGATCCACAGGGACGACAGGCTTCGACTTCGCGACCCGATCGACAGGGAAGGAGGTGAGAGACGGAGAGAGGGTTCCGACGATGGAGAGAGAGTCCCGACAGTGGAGTTCTCCACGATCAGCGACGACGACTTCTTCGATTTCGACGAGATCCGACTGCTCCAACTGAATCCGACGGGCTTCAACAACCACTGGTATCCTCTTAATTAATCTCACAAAATTAATTAATCTCTAGATCTAAGTTGTTTGAGATATTCACCCTAGGTATCAAAATTGGAATACCTAGACTGCTATCACAAGCCAGTATTTATTCCTAAATACTGGTTTGGATATCGGGTTATAAGCCCACAAACCCGCGTTCCAATATCCAATCAATTGTATGTTCATTACACGTGTTACACATATGCACGTGCTATATTTATATAGAGAGAATATACCAATATATCCAACAAGTTATTCGGTGATAGACTTCAGGCGCTGTTCCAGTTCGAGAGCGTAACGTGGTGTCTACGTCAACTCTTTTGTCGTTGCATCCTGGGAGACAAGCACCTACGCAGATTCCACCAACCGGAAGAGACGAAATATGTTTTAAGGAGATTGAGTGGTACACAAGCCTCGACATAACCAACTTTGGTTTGTAATTTTTTAAATTATGTTCCTTTTCTTTTCTTTTCTTTTCTTTTTTTTGTTGGTTTTCTCCTTCTTCTTCTGCTTCTTCGTTTTTGTGTCTCAACCGTGTTTGGTTTCACTACAAAGAATTTGTAACATGTGATCACAAAATATAGACGAGTACACATTATTTATTTTTCTTTGAACCTCTTATTGTAGTATGTTATACCATTTTACACATGCAACCAATAATTATTGTCACTCTAAATTTTTTTTCTCCTCATAGTTATTGCTGGTAACTTTGAATACAACAAATAAGTCTCAAAACTTGATCTCGTATTAGTCACGTTTTAGCTATGTAAATCACTACTATTTTAATGAGAGCGTTGGGGTTTGTAATAAACAAATCCTAACTTTGTAACTATATAAACACATATAATACATATCCAAACTATATCCAACAAATATATATGTGCACCGCATGTGTAGCCCAAATCAAAACATTCAAATATAAACTATTTTTTTCCTTATTCAATATATATTCATTTAATTTGATGACTTTACTTTTTTTAGAGGTGCATCGCACGTACAAATTATTAGTTATTTTACATGCCTCAGTTGACAACTGGTACAAATCAATTTACCACCTCCTAGTTGAAATTAGGGGTGGCAATGGGCCAGGTTTGGGCCGGACTTATACAAGCCCGAGCCCGAGTCCGAAATTTTTTATAGGATCCAAGCCCGACCCGATTTTGGGTCGGGCTCCAAAACTCAGGCCCAAGTCCGGACCTGAATAAACCCAAAAAGCCCAAGCCCGAACCACCCGGCCCGGATGTTCTTCCATGTGTATAATCATCTTCTTCAACAACTGAGCTTTAGTTGAACCCACATAGCTTCATGGCCAAAAATTCAGGGCATTCAACTTAAACGCATATATTCTCGACAACAAATACCAATCTCCACCAACATAAACTCAATAACAAAAATCAATCATAAACTTTTGTCATTTAACAATCGAATTATAAAGTTGTGTGTATGGATTTAATTATTTTAAAGGGCTTACTGGATCGAGTGCATCTTAGGGAAGGGGAGAGCTGGGCCTGCGATTTCACGGCGAAGGCAAACTCGCGCTTGAGATCGGCACAGATGTTGGAACGGAATATGAACTCACCGGAATCAGAGGAGCTTCCGTTCGCCATGGCAGATTTCATATCATGGAATTTAGGGACGATGATAAAATTAGGGTTTCATTTTTTCCTTCTCTTTTTGATTTTGGGGAGGTTTTTTCTTTGAGAAAGGAAAGGGAAGGGTAACAAGAGAGGGGATTGATTTCTGAGAAGATATGAATGAAGAGACAGTGGTGGTTTGGTATTTATGGAAAGAGAGAAACCAAGGGGCAACTTCAACTCAAGTATCAAAAACTGTTTTAAAATCAGGTAGGGTTTGGGTCGGGCCCATACATACCCGAACCCGGCCCGCAAAATTTAATCGGGCTTATTTGTTGAGCCCGGGTTCGAAAAAATGAAAAAAAAAAAAAAAAAAACCCGAGTCCTACTAAAAACGGATCGGATTTGATCGGACTCGGGTCAATTGCCAGCCTTAGTTGAAATACATGAACAACACCTAAGGGGCTATTGAAATTGTTAGTGAGAATTAGTAGAGTTGTCAAATTGTTTTCTCATTCTTTTCATCTTTTTTGTTAGAATATTAGCTCCCTCCCTTCAACGGATTTGAGTGAGTGTTATGCATTGTATTTTCCAGTTGATAGCAATGAAGCATTCACTATCTTTGCATGTGGAGGTAAGCCGGTTTTGACTGAGTGGCATTAAATCTTACTAGTAATTTACATGTGCCATGCATATTTTAATAATTTTAAGAAATAAAAATAAAAATTCTAAAGCAGGGAGGATTGGAGCTGGAGCCAGAAACTTTATTTATATTAGTTATGTATGTGCGTTGAACATATTGGTAGAATGACAAAATGATAAATAACACCAAGCCCTTCTCCCATTATAATATTATTAGTAATTTACACGTGCGATGCACGTTTTAATAATTTTTTTATAAAAAAACTCTAATGTATGGAGGATTTGAACTGAAAACCTCCTTTATATTAGTTATGTACGTGCACTGCACATGTTGGTAGAATGACAAAATGACAAATAACGTTAAGGCCTTCTCCCATTATAATATTAGAGATATAGATTAGAGATGTACTTTTCTGCTGTTCCTACATCTAAACTACAGCCATTCTCTACACTGCTCAGCAGATTTTTTAGTCCAACATTTGATTTGCAAATGCATTAGTGCCTAATGGTAAACCTCTTAGCTAGACATTATTAATTAAGAGGTTGTGTTTCAAATTATGTCTAACTTGTATTTTTGCGATTACGATTTTGTTAAAAGAAATAAATTAAAAATAATAATAACCTACACGTCCGCCTCAAACAATTCACGAATTTTTTTCACGAAATATGTCTATTTTTTAAACCAATTTTTAAAATGGGTCTATTTTGAAATTAATTCCGAAGATAGATCTGTCCTCATCAGCCGCAGTACCGAACTGCGACCTCTTCGATAACGAGGCCGTAGTTCACAATTGCGGCCCCGTCCATACCATAATGCTAAATTTCTAGACTCGAGAAAAAAATTATGTGTAAAATGTGAAAAATACGAGGCCACAGTTAAGTAATGCAACCTCGATATACCATAGGCCGCAGTACCAAACTGCGGCCTTTCGATTTCTAGGCCGCAGTTCACAACTGCGGCCTAAGTACATATCATAGCTAATAAGCTCCGAGA
Source organism: Hemerocallis citrina (assembly GCA_017893485.1). NCBI lineage: Eukaryota > Viridiplantae > Streptophyta > Magnoliopsida > Asparagales > Asphodelaceae > Hemerocallis > Hemerocallis citrina. The sequence goes on from JACEHZ010000091.1 coordinate 1,286,808, forward strand.
TTTGAAAAAAAAAATCAAGTGTAAATGTGAAAAACATGAGGCCGCAGTTGAGTACTGAGGTCTCAATATAACATAGGCCGCATTCCACAATTGCTGCCTCAATTATATGCTGAAAACTAGGTCATACGAAGCATATAACTGAGGCCGCAATTGTGAACTATGGCTTATGTTATATCAAGGCCGCAATACCAACTGCGGCCTCATATTTTTTACATTTTATATTTAGAAAAAAAAATTACGGTCTAGAAGTTTAGTATTATATAATATGTACGGAGGTACTACAGCCTATGAGGATATATCTATCTTCGATATTAGTTTTGAAAGAGACCTATGTTGAAAATTAGTTTAAAACAGTTTCCTATTTCGGGGAAAAAATCACCATTCACTTGGTGTCCACCTTAAATTTCCCCGATTTTTTTCCCAAAATGACCATCTTTTTTGAAAGTTTTTCCCGAATTGACCTACTTTTTAAAAAAATTTCAAACCGACCTACTCGCTGTTTCAAAAAACGAGTTTGGAAAAAAATCTCATCGCTTTTTAAGACAGCGAGTATGAGGCTTGGGTTCTTTGATTTCTCCCTGGCCAAGACTCGTCGTCTCAAAAAACGATGAGATTTTTTCCAAACTCGCTTTTTGCGACAGCGAGTATCGTTTGGGGGTTTTTAATACCCCAGACTCGAATTTTTTTCTCTCCTTATCTCCCTTCTTACTCTTTCTTATCTCCATTCTTACTCTCTTCTTAACTCCGAAACTCAAAACCCTACCCTCCCAAAATCGACCTCCTACCCACAAAATCTCCTATAAATCTAAATATATTCACTCAATTTTTCTCAACTCTCCCACCTTCCACTCTCAAAACCCTAAACCCATCTTCCAAAAGATCCATAATTTGGAATTTTGATAAACTTCAAGAGGATAGCAACTTCAACTTTTCTACCCATATATCTACGGCTATATCCTTCCGAATATTGTTGTTAAGGTATGATTTATATCACCTATTATTTTGTACATTTTTGTAGGGTTGTTTGTGGCTACATAATAACTCGTATTTTCGTATAAATATACATAAGTATGGATTACGATAATCCTATTTGGTTATACTTTGGGGGTGAAATAATTCGTCATCCAAAGTGTAACGCCCCGAATTCCCAATAAGACCGAATTCAAGATTCCATATGATCTTTACACTTCACTCCGTACAATTTTACAAGAAAATTTAAACTTTTCATAATACATCAGAGTTTTTTACATTTTGTTTACACAGTGGTAGAATAAAAGAAATACAACAATGAAATAAAATACAACTTGTACAACTTTAACAATGTAAATCATCAACTGCATCATAACATCTTTACTTCTTCAGGAGAAAGTCCATTACTTGCATTTTAAGCGGTGGGCACGCCAGTTGATTACAACCGATGAAATGTTATACACGGCTATCCTCTCTATGCCGAAGACAGTATAACGATTTCAATACTTTAACAAACCACAAAATTGAATGAACAATAAAGTGTCAAAGAGTGATTATTCTAAACATGTAAGTGTATGCGATGCCTTAATGCCTAATGCACACATTTATACTAGGATGACACTAATGGATACTTGTTCGAATTCTATGCATCCCATACTACATAGGTTCGAGGGCAAGCACCTACGTACTCCACATTTAAGGGTTCCATCCCTCGCCATGAAACTACCCAGTAATAAGACAAAGTTTAGATCATTCCACGAATATGGATCCCAGCCCCCGGAGTCCACCACTGACTGTTATAATAGACCCCTCATCGTGCAAACCATCCTGCAAGTGCCCCTCTAGTCCCGGTATATGTATATACATTGGAGTATGGCAAACTATCCGCTCGACTACTTAAGATCCCGGAGTCCACCGCTGACCAGTCATCATAGTCCCGGATTTAAAAATAAAAGTTCGTCTTCCACGGAGCAACCACAATCCCGAAATCCACCGCTGGCTGAGTCTATACCCTCGGAGTCCATCGCCGACTATATAGAGTGGCCCACTTACGTTTGTCTAGGTTTACTACATCTTCACTTATGTGGCTAATTCTTAAGTTCAAGACATGAATAAATTTCCATACTTAGAATTAGTTTTACCTCTTACCGGACTTAATCAACAAAATACGAGATAGCTCCATGGCCATATTTCAAATATATCTCAACTCTTTTCAATTCAATAGTGCCGGTACCCGAGGTCTCACTAACTCTAAATCACAACTTTTTCATGTACGAGAAACCATGGGTACACATACCCTTCAATCAACATGTCTTAAACTTAGATATTCTTATCTTTAACTTATTCACAAAGTAATCATAGTCTTGTCGCTATTCATGATCTATTTATTCATTCATAATCTTTATAAGCAAATAATTTCTTTCAACAACACAATTTCATCACATGAAATTTTATCAACAAATTCAAGCTCTTATGCCTCACTTCAAAATCTTTCTTAAACAAAAATAAAAGTGTAATCTCTTCAAGAATAATCACTTCACAAAATAATACTTTACTTTTCTTCACCACAAAGTTATCTTCTCAAGTTTCCATTTCTTTTTATACTTCAAAATATATAATAAATTTTATAACTATTTCTTAAAATTTTTCATTTCATTTTATATGAATACTAGAATCTTTTCCCAATTTTATTCACACTAGAATTTCTTTAAAATCATCAAAAACATCCAAAAAAAAAAGTGTGGCCTTCGGGTTTCAAACCCCTTACCACGGCGCCAGCGTCCAAAGCCCACCACACTAACCAGTAAGACCTTATGGACTTAGTGTTCTAAAGCTTAGGGAAACTCCCTAAGTACAAAATTCTCGGGTTATGAATTAATTAAAACAAAACACAAAAATGTTGTAGGCCACAGGTTTCGAACAAGGCCGAACAAGGAGACAGCGCAGCGCCAGACCACTAGGCCAAGTGCGCCCAACGACATCGAGTCTATTCATTTGCTTTTGTTCAAAACTTCCCGTTATTTCTTTTTGTCACGCCCCGCTTTTAAAAAAGAATACGAAATACGGATACGAGACAAAAGGCCAGCGAATGATTTTCATCATCCATAAGCAGTTCAAGAATCTTTACAATATCCCACAAAATAATCAGAGTCGGAAGCAAAAGAGTCAACCACACATGCATAATTGAATCAATATACTAACAGAATTTACTTGAAACAAAATGTATTACTCTCAAATAAATTAGATCTGAACAAGTCAAAAATCCTGGGTCATGCTGCCCAAATACAACATAAATTCAAGTAACAGATACATAGTTCAAAATGAGCAACAGGAAATAAATGAAGATAGCAAAAGCTCCAGCCAACTAGAACTGTAGATCACATACTCCATCGGGCAGCTGATCAACAAAATCTGCAATTAATAATTGTAGGAGAAGGAAAGAGAAAATAAGTACCCGTCAATGCAAGGTATGGGCCACTTATAATGCAGGATACAAGCACATGAGAAAAACTAACAAATAGCATGGAATAATGCATCAACAGTAATAACTAGCATGAATCAGTAAAACAAGGTTGATTGGCATGGTATACTAACAGTACAGGTATTTATGTCAAATGCAGTGTCCTATGGCAACTAACAGTGTTCAGTAATAGTAAGCTCAGTATATCAGTAAATTAGGATAACAGTATAACAGTATCTGTAATACCCCAGATTTGGCAGCGAACAGTCGACTGGTTGGATTAGCAGTCGACTGGTCTGCGCGGATTTGAGAATTTGAGATTGAGATTGAGAAATATAGTCCCACATGGGAAGTATACAAAAACTAATTTGAGTATAAATATAATTGCCTATGATCAAGAGTCACCTAATTGGTTAACAACCTTTTGAGAGGCAGCCTGTGGTGGGCAGTTGTACTACATAGTATCTAATTTGTATTTCTAAAAAATATTGAAAATTGTCTGAGTATTGGGGTGGGGCGTTACAAATGGTATCAGAGCTGACTTTCGACACCAGGTGTAGAAGAGGACGTCATTGATCTCCGGGGTTGGGTATATTCTGCGGTATTGAGAGTCACAGGTAGTGATTGATAGCCGAGTATCCGATTTGCGGTGTTGAGAGTGATTGATCTTCTACATCAGCTAGAAAGGGCGGTCCTACACTAGATGTGTGCCCTGTACTCAGCGAGGACGCTGATTTCTAAGGGGGGGTGTATGTAATACCCCAGATCTGGCAGCGAACAGTCGACTGGTCAGATTAGCAGTCGACTGGTCTGCGCGGATTTGAGAATTTGAGATTGAGATTGAGAAATATAGTCCCACATGGAAAGTATACAAAAACTAATTTGAGTATAAATATATTTGCCTATGATCAAGAGTCACCTAATTGGTTAACCACCTTTTGAGAGGCAGCCTGTGGTGGGCAGTTGTACTACATAGTATCTAATTTGTATTTCTAAAAAATATTGAAAATTGTCTGAGTATTGGGGCGGGGCGTTACAGTATCAGTCTAACAGTTTCAGTCTTATGTTCTTTCAGTCTTGTGTGATTACTATTTAGGTAGCACTTCATGCAGCCCATCTACATAGTTGCTACAATCAAACAGTTTTGCTTGTAGATTTTGTAGGGGATCATATAGGGCAGTGTACTTAGGTATCAGTAACAGTAGCAGTAGCAGTAACAGTCAGAACATAGTGGTCCTCATCTGATTACACCTTCCTATAGGGAAGTGTGCAGTCAGGTAATCAGTAACAGAAATTAGACAGTCAGAACTTATTGGTCCTCCTCTGAGTACACCTTCCTATAGGGAAGTGTGTAGTTAGGTAATCAGTATAACAGTATACCAAATGCTCAGTATGGAAAATATGGGCCCCTTTCCAAGCACACATTTCTATAATTTCCCACTACCAGATCTTTTTCTTAAACCCTGACTTGGTTACTTTTATTATGATCATCAAACGGGCATGAATGTGTACGGAATAGTGTCAAACTAACATGGTATAATCAGTATTAGGATCAAGGAAACAATCAAATATGTATCGATGATATACAGTCACATAAACGAGCAAAACAGTATATGTTCATATTCAGGACAGTATGACAGTACAGTACTAAAACAGTGATTTCCGTTACTACAGAAATCCAAATCTGAATCCGTCGAAGAATTTGGGAAATAGACCTCCACACAAATCCAGTGATTATAAATAAGCCATATAGTATTTCACAAAATCATAACTCAAAATTGATTTGAATCCAGAAAATACGTTCAGTCAGAAATCAGTAAAACAAATTTACAGTCAGAAAAATAGCATTAAAACTACTCAAATAAATTCAGAAAAAATGTGGGGTAATCCCCTACATGCCTAGTATCAAAATATAGAGTTTCATAATATTCCAGTAAAATTATTTCAGTCAACAAAAATCAGAAACCTCAAGAAACGATAGTTTGGCAAATCTGGAATTCCCAACACAGCTGTACGAAAATTGAAATATCTCACAAACCGTGAAACGAAATTCAAATCCTCCAAAGAGAGATGAAAATAGACAAAATAATCTAACTTTCATATTTCATAAATATTTTCCATAAAGTAGAAGGAAATAGGGTGAAAATACGATTCTTTACAGAACAGCGAGCAAAATACAGTAAGTGTAGCTTTTATAAATAAGCATGAAACGGCATAGAAAACTCATCAATAAAATCCACCAAAATTCTGGGTAATTCCTAAATAGGTATAGAAAAATTGACCAAAAATTTTAGATCAAAGTAACATGTTTAGAACTGGTATCAAAATAATTTAATCATCAAAATCATCAAGAAACGGAATCTGGAAACGAATTACACCTCTGTAGTAAAACAGCCATAACTCATACGAAAACGAAATCGAACAAGGTCAGAGTGGTTAGAAAGAAGACGAATTCCTCTACAACTCATGTTTCATACTGTATTTAAGATTTTGACCTTAATATAGTCTAAATTACTGATCAAGGCATAATAGCGGCAAAATACAGATTTTACTCAAAAACAAAAATCAACACATATCCAACGAAACTTGATCCAAGTGCAACCAAACATGAAATCGAGTCTACCAAGTGTCCAAACATCATGAAATAGGGTAATTAACATATCTAAAATAAGTCTATCGCATGGTTCTCCACAAATACCCAAATTCTCCCAAAATCCCACATACATGATCAAATCAAGAATGAGCAAAACCTAAGTTGTTTCATGTCAAATTTTGTGTCGTGAGTCAACTATGGTCAAATAGCACTATAGAGACAAGCTCATCAATCATACATCACACACAAGTTGTCTCTAGAACCCAACTACACTACAAGCGGTATTTTTGACTTGTATCATACAAAAGGAATTTGAGTACAAGTTACTTTCCTGAGAGACAACGACAGAAACGAAGCAAAGAGAAGGAATAGCGGGAACGGATTTCCGGGCACGAACACAATTCCAACGGATCGAACATGAACCACGAACCACCAACGAACCAAATAATGAACAAACACCCGAACTACGAACACCACCTCTATCACAACGAACCATGGCAAAACCTCGAACCAGCACATGCACGAGAAAAGCACGTGCACACTGCACAACACACAACCGCGGCAAAGCGGGGATAGGATGTCAAGGGAAGTCACTGCCGGTGCTGCGGCTGTTGCTGGCTGCTATCTGCCTGCTGTCGGCGCCGGAGGGCTATCTGCGTCGTCGACCAGGGAGAGGGTGCACAGGCTGTATCGCGGGGAGGACGGCTGTAGTTCCTGGGCTGTAGCTAGCGTGCACTGTAGAGGCGGCCAGGGGAGGCGAGGCGGCGCTCTGGCGTCGCCATAGGGGGAGGAGCACGTGGGGATGAGTCGGCGCGGTCTGCGGAGGAGGTATGTCGGGAGTAGAAGGTGTACACGGGAAGAGAGAGAGGTGGAAGACGATCAGATGGGGTATTAGGCGGCTAGGTTAGTTGGAATATGAAAAGGCACATGGGGTTAAATAGGATGGTTAATATTAGGGTTTAGATGAAGTGGGTTTCGAGTAGGGGAAAACAGAGAATAGGATTTTGGGTGGATATTTAAACAAGGTTTGGGGTTTAATTAAAATGGGTAATGGGTATGGGTTAATGAACAGGGTAGTTGTTAAGTGGGTTTGGTTATTTTAAGTTAATGGGTATAGGTGTATGAATAAATGGGTTTAAACGGGTTTTATTAAAAATCCAATAAGAAATAGGGTAAAATAAAATAACCAAATAATAAAAATATACAATTAGGATTTTATAAAAATACTACTAATAATAATAAAACAATAACAGTAATAGTAATAATACTGAGAACAATAGCAATAATAAGAAAATGATAAAATAATAACAGTATTAACAATAAAAGTAATAATAATAAGAGTAATAATAACAAAAATATGAATTGCATTTCAATATGAAGATCATAGAAAATAGTTACAAATAAAATTATTGATCGGAAACAAATTTTTAATAGGAGATCCAATAATACATTTTGATAAAAGAGTTTGAAAGCGGAAAAATAATTTTACAAAAATTTTAAATACAAAAAGTACACAGAAAATACATTTTTTTGAAAACAGGGGTTACACTTTTCTTTCATAAAACTCGATTTTCCATTCGTTCTAATCTTTTGTTAAACTGAATTTTGTTTATAAAAACTGAGTTTACTTCTTAACAGTAACTCATAGGTTCAGAAATCATATTTTAGAAAAGTAAAACAAACTTTCAAAATTGTTTCCTCTTATCAATAAATACAAATTTGCATTCATTTCTTTTAACCAAAGATAGCATATTACATCTCTTATAACAATCAAATGAGTTCCATAGCATCAAATTTACTTTAACAAAAATGTATTTGCTTATCAATAAGGAAAACTCAACAGTCATTCACATAATCAAAAATCTCTACATTCATGTATACTAGTTTATGACTAACTAATCAATTATTTTTTTTCTCATTACCAACTAACTTAATGTTGATTAAGCATCTTTCATTACATTCAATGCATAGGTTTGTTCTGCTTTATCAAATCAAATTCTATACTACTCATTTATTTTCTTATTAGCATGCATATTCTCTATAATTAGAAAGTAAGAGAACACCCATCTCTATTGAAGATTGAAATCAATGAGAAAGTTGGAACAACTCCTATCTCCTAGCAAGTCCTTCTCCTCCTAGCAAGAACACCTCCAAGCAAGAACACTCTACTCTCTTTCTTTTTCTTTATCTTATTTTGATTTGTTGTTGGTGTAAAAAGAGAAGGAGAATGGGGTGCTATTTATAGGATAATGTTAGGGTCTAATTTGCATAAATCTCCACCTAATAACTCTCTCCTTAATTACCCACTCAACCTTTCATTTTCTAACTCCTAAACTCCCAACTCTTCTTCTCACCACCTCTCCAAAGCCCTAACTCCCAACCCTTCTTCTACCCCACTCAAAATTGGCCAACCCTAGTCCAAGGAAAACCGGCTAACCCTAGTGTGCACATGCACACACACATACAACATAAATACAAATCTTATAGTTCTAAATGTGTACTAAAAGTTGTAACTTGTCATGTGTTAGTCCGAGCTCAACTTAAATTAGGATTTCATTAATGGGCTTGTCCCATGAGCTTTTATTTTAAATTTACTAACTTAATTATTCTAGTGGGCTATTCTTTTAATCAATCTAATGGGGTAGGATTTATCTTTAGGTCCATGGATTAAAATAAAAGGCTAATTAAGACTATGCATGCTAAAATTTGCAAAAGAGAGTAAGAAAAGAGATGGATAAATTAGCACGTGCATCATACGTGCAAAAAATGAAAAATACATTTTAATCAAAATATGGGAATATGGATTTCCGTTTTATAAAACGAGTTTGAACACGTAAAATAAATAATCAATACACATAGAAATATCACACTTAGTGATGAAAAAATATGTAATTGATACGCGCATCGAAAACATATAAAAAGCACGTAAAAATACAGAGATTTAAATTTAGTATTTTAGTTGATTTAAATAGGATAAAATATACGAGGAAAACATGGATAGTCAGAAATCACATTACGAAACGAAAACACGTTACAAATATTACCAGTAACGATACAAAATACACGTGCGTACCATACAAGGGCAAATTGTCATTTCCAATTTTGCGGGCTGTTACACAAAGATAAGTTGTTATAGTGCCGTTGATCCTGAAATAGTTTGAGACCACGTATCATTACAATGGCAGAAATAGTTGAGAAAGTTTATGAAGTTACTAATTGGGATAGGGATCAATGGAATGTGAAAATTTTAGCTTGGTACGCAGCAGGAAAAGGAGATGGTCAGTATTTTATGACAGTGCCCGTATCTACTGATAATGCTATTAAGTCAATAATTGTTAGGACACTTGATCCTAATTGTACTTGGTGTGCATTGGAGTTACATATTTAGCAAATCCAAATTATGAATGCTCAGCCACATGATAACCCTAGTTCAAGCTTCGTACGAGAAATATCGACACAGCAGATGAGGTCTAATCCTGTTCAAACTTCACAAGCAATCACTGTCCTCACAAGAAAACACGTTCACAAATACAACAAGTTCGGATTCTACTGATTTTTAGAGCCGTACTGGTCTTGGAAATTTCTCAACTCAACAGTCGCTTTTTCAGAAAGTGATTGAATTTTGCCTAAACTCGCTTTCTGAAAAAGCGAGTGTAGGCAAAATCACATTGCTTTTTGAGAAAGCGACTGTGGTGTTGAGAAATTTTCAGAGACCAGATAGTCACTTTTTGAGAAAGCGAGAAGGTTTTGCCTACACTTGCTTTCTGAGTTAGCGACTGTTGTGTTGAGAAATTTCCAGAGACTAGCTAATCTCTGAAAATTTCTCAGCTCAATAGTCACTTTCTCAGAAAGCAACGAGCTTTTGCCTACACTCGTTTTTTCAGAAAGCGAGTTTAGGCAAAATTCAATTGCTTTCTGAGAAAGTGACTGTTGAGTTGAGAAATTTCCAGAAGCCAGTTTAGGCTCTGGAAATCTCTCAACTCCAAATTCGCTTTCTCAGAAAGCGAAAAGGATTAAACCTTGGGTCTGCTGAGAAACAACCTATACAGACTCTATACTCGCTTTCTCAGAAAGCGAGGAGGTTAATACCATACTCGCTTTCTTAGAAAGCGAGTTTAGGTAAAAAACATTCCATTCGAAACTAATATTGCAGTCTGCCCTGTATACAACAAGTCCACACCATTTCACTTCACATCTACTTCAACAACCCAGCAAATATCTCAACCACACTTCACCAATTCAAATGTTTCTAACATATACACTTCAACCATCTCTAATCCATCAAAGCTCGAAACATTTTCTAATTGATCAACAATTTCAAATTATACATCAATACAAAAAAAAATCAAAACCCACAAATAATCACACTCTCACACCCCATACTCAACCCACAAACCCATGGAAGATCGAAACAGCTAAGGCGAGGATTATTGGGTTAATCGTCGAGATGAGATTGACAAAATGGGTTGGGGTTTCAGGGTTAGAAGAGGAAGAGGGAGATAGAGAGTTGAAAGAGAGAGTGAGGTCGAAACAACAAGTTTGGGTATTAAAAACCCCAAATGACACTCGCTGTCTCAAAATGTGAGTTTGGGAAAAATCCCACCGATTTTTGAGACATCGAGTCTTGGCCAGGGAGAAATCAAAAAACCCAAGCCTCACACTTCCTGTTTAAAAAAGCGATTGAAATTTTTTCCAAACTAGCTTTTTGAGACAGCGAATTGATCGATTTTGGAATTTTAAAAAAAAGTAGGTCAGTTTGGGAAAACTTTCAAAAGAGGGTCATTTTTGGGAAAAAATTCAATTCCCCCTTCCACTCCAAAAAAAAGAATTTTTTGCCGTCATAGGCCACTTTTTGAAAATATTTGTGTTTTTGGGTTAGTTCCCCAACTATTAGCGCTTTTGGGCTACTTTGTGCCACGTCAGCAGTGGCTGTTATTCCCAATAGTGACATCTTCATTTCGTGGTCGCTAATGGGAATAACGACCTATGTTTTAATTTTTTTTGATTTTTTTTTTGCTGTAGCTATTCCCACTAGCGACCTTAGTATCATGAGGTTAGTGAGCTCAAATGAATGTATTGAGACACTTAGCAATTCCTAAAGAGCTTTCCCCAAAAATTTAAAAATGATGTCGCTAGTGAGAAAAGGCTAAGGTCGCTATTCCCAATTGCGACCTCAGTAGGAAACACAATCTCCTTGTTTTTTGTAAAATTTGCAAAATAGTCATACAACTAAGGCCTCTATTCGAAATAACGACCTTAGTTAATAAAGGTCTCTATTCCGAATAGCGACCTTAGTTTTAAAAATAAATTGATTTTCATTTTTCAGAGAGCAAAAGCTCTCTAGATTTTGCTGAGTGTTAGAATACTGCTCATTAAAGGTCGCTAATCCCATCAGCGACCTCATTATACTAAGGTCGCTAGTGGGAATAGCGACGACAAACAAAAAATTTAAAAAAAATTTAAAACATAGGTCTCTATTCCCATTAGCGACCTCGAAATGAAGAGGCCGCCATTGGGAATAGCGGCCGCTGCTGACGTGGCAAAAAGTAGCCCAAAAGCGCTAATAGTTGGGCTATTGGCCCAAAAACGCAAATATTTTCAAAAAGTGGCCTATGTAGGCAAAAAAAACTCTCCAAAAAACCTCCCCTTCTCTCCTCCTCTTTCGTTCGATTTCACCATGTTAGCGTCGACAATCCAAACCCTAACTCCCAACCCTCGGATCTCCACTGCTAATGGCGTTTTTGTCAGGGACTCACGATCATCACCGGACATCGACGGATACAATGGAGGTCTCACGGCAAGCCAGGGAAGCCAGGGAAGATGAAGAGCACACCAGGGAAGATGAAGCAATTAGTTTGCAGTAGAGTATCAGGGTTAGTAGAAAGTATCTGATGTATCAGCTTAATACGCGCTGTGCGCACCTTTTCTATTTCATTTGTTTTTTAGGCGGGAAGAGGGCGGGAGAGCGGATGAGTGCGTAATGCACGTTTTATTTTTTGGATTGTAGAATATCTGTAACCGTCTCTCCCCCCATCGACCTATATAGGATCTTGTAATAATCCTTTTTCAGATATGAATAAAGAATCCAAAGTTCTCCCTATCTTCTTCTTCTTCTTCTTCTTCTTCCTCAAAACCCTTCTTAATCCCCATTAATGGCTAGATCTAGAACCAATCGGAATGATACTGCTGACAATTTGGTATCAGAGCCAGCCACCCTCGAAGGAGATGAGCGCGACGAGGGTAGTACGGCGATGGAAGGAGATGTGGCGATGCTCAAAAGCCAGATGGCGGAGGCCCAAATCCACAATGGGTACCTCACTGAACGAGTGGAAGCAATCGCCACTAGCATCGGAGAGCGATTCTCCAGACTGGAATCCATGATAGCTCGGATGCAACGACCCCCATTTCCCCACTCTAACCCTCCTCTATTACTTCCAAATCCACCACCAGTATTTGCTAGAGAAGTAAATCCATCTAACTCTGTTTCCAATAACTCTACAGGGCAAGGTGAGGGAGGAAATTTGCTGAGAACACCCTTCAAGGTAGAATTTCCGATCTTCAACGATGGAGATCCCACTGAATGGATCTGCGGTGTCGAACAATTCTTGGCTTTCTACGACATTCCGGAGTCGCAGAGATTGAAGTATGCTTCGTTAAATCTGAGAGGAAGATCCGCTCAATGGTATCGAAGGTATATTAAGCCAAGAGTTCATGAACTCTCATGGGCAAAATTTTTGGGGCAGCTGATCAACCGGTTTGGCCCTACTGTCTTCCAAGATCATGGGGGGCTCCTCTCGAAGCTGTAGCAAAAGGGAGATTTAGAAGTATATATTCAGGAGTTCAACAGGCTCTCAAACTTTGTCAAAGATTGGTCGGAGGCTCACTTCCTCAGCACTTTTGTAAGCGGTCTCAGGGATGAAATTCGGTGGGATGTGAAATCACAAAGACCCCAGAGCGTGAATGAGGCGGTGGGCTTAGCAAGAGGGTACGAAGAGAAGTATGCATGCTTGAAGAAGACGTTCCGACCCTCCTTCACTCACAGAGCACCTGCTACTACTTCCCCAAATCATGCACAACCTACAAAACTTCCAGAAGGCAGTCCAGCTACATCTTATGGCCCCCGAAGGTTGAGTATCCAAGAGATGAGGGAGAGGAAGGCCAGAGGACTGTGTTTCAATTGCGATGAGAAATACACCCCTGGTCACCTCTGTAAATCTCAGAAGTTTTATTACCTTGAATGTTTAGAAGAGGAGAATGAAGCAGAGAATGAGTTTGGAGATGAGCTGATAGAAGAAAACTCCTCACCATTGATCCAATCCAACACACACAACACTTCCCACCCTGAAATATCCTTCCATGCTCTAGTGGGCACTCAATCATATCCACAAACCATGCATGTCAAGGGAACCATCAACGGGAAGGAGGTTAACATTTTAATCGATACTGGCTCCACCCACAACTACTTAGATCCCCAAACCGCCATCAAATCTAATCTGCAAATCATGAAAGAACCTCGATACAGAGTGACTGTAGCAAATGGGCAAGTCATGTATAGTGAAGGGAAGATTGATAGGGTTAATTTCACGGTGCAAGGGGTTGGCCTACAGGCAGAGATATTGTTGCTTCCATTGGGTCCTGCGCAAATGGTTCTTGGTGCACATTGGCTCAGATCTTTGGGCCCAGTAACGATGAACTTCAATGAAATGTCCATATCTTTTAAGGTCGATGGAACTTGGAAGAGATTGCAAGGAATTGTTCATCCACAGCTGCAATATATGGAAGCAGAGGAGCTTACGAAGATGGGGAATTATGTTTGTCAAGCTTACATGATACAAATGAAAGGAGTAGCTACTCCAGAAGAAGAGAATGAGAAGCTCAGTACCGCACTCAGTGATCAAGCAGCTTTGGACATTAAGAATATCACTCAGGCGTTTCCAGAGGTCTTTGCAGATGAGATGAAATCACCGCCTCAAAGAGAAGTAGATCATCAGATTCCCTTGATCGAAGGCCAGAAACCAGTCTGCATCCGTCCCTATAGACATCCACATTACTATAAGAATGAATTAGAGAAGCAAATTAAAGAGATGTTGGCTTCGGGATTCATTCGACCCAGCTGCAGCCCTTTTGCTTCCCCTGTCATCTTGGTTAAGAAAACTGACGGAAGCTGGCGGTTGTGTATAGATTATAGAGCCCTTAATGCACAGACAATCAAGGCCAAGTTCCATATTCCCTTGGTGGATGAACTGTTAGACGAACTAAATGGCGCAAAGTACTTCTCCAAGCTTGATCTGAGATCGGGATACTATCAAATCAGGGTTAATCCTGCAGACATTCCAAAAACAGCCTTCAGAGCACATCACGGCCACTTCGAATTTGTTGTTATGCCCTTCGGACTAACCAATGCGCCAGCTACCTTCCAAAGCCTCATGAACGACATCTTCAAAGAATATTTACGGAAGTTTGTGCTTGTCTTTTTTGACGACATCCTAGTTTATAGTCCTTCGTGGGAGAGTCATTTGGTTCACTTGACTCACACCCTGAGAATTCTGAGCTCCCATCAGTTGATAGCAAAGGCCAGTAAGTGCAGTTTTGGGAAGCAGGAGATCGGATACTTGGGGCACATCATCAGTGCTAAGGGGATCGCTGTTGATCCACAAAAGATTAAAGCTGTCGAGGAGTGGCCGCAACCCAAAAATGTGAAGGAATTAAGAGGATTTCTGGGTTTGACAGGGTATTATAGAAGATTCATAAGGAATTATGGGAGTATTGCAGCTCCATTGACACAATTGTTGAAGAAAAACTCCTACAGCTGGTCCCAAACAGCAACACAAGCTTTCCTTGCTCTCAAGTCTGCGATGACTACAACACCCGTGCTCCGAGCTCCAGATTTCTCTAAGGTCTTTGTGGTGGAGACAGATGCTTCCAAGGAGGGAATCGGGGCGGTGTTAATGCAAGAGCTCCATCCCATCGCCTACTTAAGTAAGGCCTTAAAAGGGAGAGCACTGGCTTTATCGACATACGAGAAGGAAGTACTAGCCATCCTACAAGCCGTTAAGCAATGGCGTCAATATCTGCTAGGAGTTTCATTTGTGATCAAGACAGACCAAAGAAGCATCAAACACATCTTGGAACAAAGAATCAACACGGAGATCCAAGAACGATGGTTGTGGAAATTATTGGGCTTCTCCTTTACAGTCGAATACAAAAAGGGAGTTGACAACAAGGTTGCGGATGGGTTGTCGAGAAAGCAAGGAGACCAGGATGTATGTTTTGAGATCACTTTTGTAGTTCCGCAGTGGGTGGAAGAGCTCAAGAAACTAGTGGAACAAGATCCTTACTATCAGCAACTCTCAAATAAGTTACAAGAAGGGTCTCTCAATTCCGATCACTACAGATTCTTTGAGGGAATCTGGTATCATCTCGACAAAATTTTAGTGAGCCCTACAGCTGATGTGAAGAAGTTAATCTTCTTCGACCACCATGCATCATCCAGTGGGGGACATTCAGGGTTTCATAAAACCCTCCACAGAATCAGACGTGCATTCACTTGGAAGGGAATTAGCCGTGATGTCAAGGCTATGGTGAGGGAGTGCTTAATTTGCCAACGCAACAAGAGTGAGACTCTCATGCCGGCTGGATTATTAAACCCCCTACCTATCCCTGATCGCATATGGGAAGATATTTCTATGGATTTTATAGATGGTTTGCCCAAAAGCTGTGGGAGGAGCTCAATTATGGTCGTGGTAGACCGTTTGTCTAAGTACGCACACTTTATTGGTATCGCACACCCTTACACCGCCCAATCAATTGTCCAAGTGTTCGTCGACAACATTTATAAGCTGCACGGAATGCCCCGCAGTATAGTAAGCGATCGCGACCCAGTTTTTATTAGCAAGTTTTGGCAAGAGTTCTTTGTGCAGCAAGGATGTAAGCTTCGACATTCTACAGCCTATCACCCCCAGAGCGACGGCCAAACGAAGGTGGTTAATAAATCATTAGAGATGTATCTACGGTGTTTTTGTGGCCAGAAGCCTACGGATTGGAGCAAATGGCTTGGGTGGGCAGAATTTTGGTATAATACCAACTGGCATGTGTCGACGGGGCTTACTCACTTTGAGAGTGTATACGGTAGACCCCCACCCTCACTTCTGCGTTACACTGTGGGGACCGCTGCCTTACTGATGGTGGAAGAAGGGTTAAAGTCTAGAGATGCCATTCTCACGCTGCTGAAGGATAATATGGCAACTGCCCAAAGCAGAATGAAATTTTTCGCGGACAAGAAGAGGACCGAACGTGCATTTGAAGTTGGAGATTTTGGTCTTCCTCAAGTTGCAACCTTACAAACAGACGACTGTGAGAAACCTTGTACCCCAAAAGCTATCTTCGAGATACTTTGGTCCTTATAGAATTGTTGAGAAGATTGGCTCTGTTGCTTACAGGTTGGAGTTACCCAGCTCTGCTTCCATCCACCCAGTATTCCATGTTTCTAAATTGAAACGTTGCCATGGAAATCATCCTCCTGCAGTATCAACTGAGTTCCCTTCTTGGTGGATTAATGACAGTGGAAACGAGGAGCCTGAGTTGATTTTAGACCGCCGCATATTCAAAAAGCTCAACAGAGTTGGAATCCAACTACTGGTTAAGTGGAAGAATTCAGGATTCGATGAAGCTTCTTGGGTCGATATCGATGAATTCAGACAGCGTTTTCCGGCCTTCGAACTTGAGGCAAGTTCGCTCTTAAGGGAGGGGGAGTTGTCAGGGACTCACGATCATCACCGGACATCGACGGATACAATGGAGGTCTCACGGCAAGCCAGGGAAGCCAGGGAAGATGAAGAGCACACCAGGGAAGATGAAGCAATCAGTTTGCAGTAGAGTATCAGGGTTAGTAGAGAGTATCTGATGTATCAGCTTAATACGCGTTGTGCGCACCTTTTCTATTTCATTTGTTTTTTAGGCGGGAAGAGGGCGGGAGAGCGGATGAGTGCGTAATGCACGTTTTATTTTTTGGATTGTAAAATATCTGTAACCGTCTCCCCCCCCCATCGACCTATATAGGATCTTGTAATAATTCTTTTTCAGATATGAATAAAGAATCCAAAGTTCTCCCTATCTTCTTCTTCTTCTTCTTCTTCCTCAAAACCATTCTTAATCCCCATTAATGGCTAGATCTAGAACCAATCGGAATGATACTGCTGACAGTTTTGCTGCCGCGAACCGCCTCTTTTTCCGGCGACTCTCCTATCCTTCTCCGGTGATCCCTCTTCGCTGACGGTTTCCTCATCGTGCATTAGGAGCACTCGGTCGAAGTTTCGAGCATTTGGGGAAACTGGAGGATCCAATCAGGTATTACATTCTAAACCTAATCTTGAAATGTTTTGTGTGTGTGTGTGTGTGTGTGTGTGTGGCTGATTAGATACATGTGGTTAGTTGTTAGACTTGGAGGAATCGTGCTGTTTTGTGTTCATGTTTTAGTAGTTGTTGTTGAAACGATAGCTTTCAAGTGGGTTCTGAGAGCGAAGATGGTAGATGAAATGCTCATTGAAATGGAGACGGAGATAAAGAAACAAAAGCAATATTGTAAGAAAAGCAAATGCCCGACGGGGACGAAGGTCACGCTTGAATGAGTCACATTACATATTTCCGGAAGGAAAATCTAGCTATCTGTAATCTGTAAGTATAAAAGCTGGGATAAGGAGCTACGTTTCCGTGGCCCTATTACCTAATAACTCGTACATAGTGCTGAGGATCCATGGCGCAATGGGATCGCTCTTGCTACATGGGAGCCCCGTGCTTCAATAGTTTTTCCATCCTCATTTCCACTGTCTCATTCGACATTAGCATAACCGAAAAAGGCTTATGTTCTTTTCATCATTTTCTAACCGTCAAAAGTTTTTTTTTTTGGGGGGGGGGGGGGGGGGGGGGGGGGGGGGGGGGGGGGGGGGGGGGGGGGGAAGGGAAGAGAGGGGATTTTTTTATTATTTTTATTTTACAGAAGAACATTCCATAATCCCCTTGTTTCTTTTGGTGTGATTCTGACACTGTTGATGGAGGGTTGTGATTAACAAAGGTTAGTGAACTGGCTCACTTAACCACGGCAGAGCGACTGAGAGAAAAGAAACTTGTACAATAAATAAAAATATATATTAACAAATAGGAAAAAGGAAAAAAAGAATATAGTGTGTGATGTTTTTGTCTAATCTTGTAAATTCGAATGAGCATTATCTTAATTTGTAAATTGAGATTCCGACATCGCACGGCTCTTTTGGCAGAGGCTATCGTATAACAGAAGAAACATAGTAGCTGACTAAAATAGCATCCAAACTAATAGATTATTACAACACATAACACAGATGTTATCGTCACTTTTGCAATAATATATCACTTTGGTATGCTGAATGTGTTAGTAATTGTTTATGACGTTGGAGGATTTTTTAGTCAATTTTTAGGCTTATTCACTTATCTGTACAATCTAAAAAAAAACGCACGCGATGCCTGAACACCAATTTTGCAGATAATGATAATGTCCATCCTAATTTACATAATCAGAAAAAGATACCAGTGACTTAGAGGTTTTTTAATTTTTGTCCGTTTTCATTTTGTTTTGTTTACTGTAACTGTTTATTTTCTCTCAATCCCTACGCTGCAATTACGTGGGCCAGTCAACAATCCCCCCCCCCCCCCCCCCCCCCCCCCCCATTATGAAGGTTGGAAAATGATGAAAAAGGCGTAAGTTTTCTTTAATTATGCTAGTGCCAATCCAGCTGTGTCTAATCATCCTTCGAGATGGAAGGAATCACCCTTGCCTCAACTGGCTATCCACAAATGCCTGACTAATGCAGGATCTTAGTAGTAATGCGGTGTGTATTTTTGTGTGTTATTTGTGTGTGCCCCTGTAGATCCTATAGTTATGCTCATCCTGTAAACCCACATCAAGTAGCGCCTCAATATCCCATATACCTTTTACACCAGCGAACCTTTTTTTATCTCACCATGAACCCCAAAGAGCCCAGACAAATCCCAGGTGTACCTCATATTTGAATTAGGATTTTACCTTTGGTGCAAATAAGCTGAGTAAAATAGTACTCAATAAGGAGGCGATCAACCAATTTTTAGCGATTACTAGAAAAAATAAAGGGCGTGGTTGGATGCAGACTGTAAGGATGAACATAATTTTTAATTGCTAGGTTGTAACCTCTACCTCCAATTGAAAAATATATCTGGAGTTATCTTCTATGTATGCATGTGTTTAGAGTTGAGATAAATTTAGGTGAGAGTGGATACTATCTTGCAGTTGTCTCATGGGTCAGATAAATTAAGTTATCCAAAATCTATATGTGGTGCCAGTTGCATTGGAACATGCACATTTGCACTTAAGACTCCTTATATTTGAAGTCATATCAACTTAATTTCATACTGTATGGGGTCTAACTTTTTAATGTTATGAGGATGGGCGAGTTTTATTTTTTTGGTTGTAAGTTTATGGTATTATATATCTTTTCAAATGCTACAGATTTGTTAAATTTCTTGTTGAATGAGTTGCTGGGTCCATCAAATGTAGATCTCTCACTTGATGGTTGTTTTCTGCTGTATGCACATATGTAGATATCAATACATACCTGAGGTTAGTGGAACCTGTAGAATGTCCTCAGCTGCCATGTATGCATGACTGGAAGTGCATGTAGTTTGTTGAATCTTCAAATTTTGTAAGTTGCATTTTGGTTTATTAGAAAATCAGGTTGCTTGTTATCAAAAAAATCATTTCAGGTTGATAATGGCAGAAACTATAATTCTGAGAATACCACACATCCTAATGTTGTTTGCTGGGCACACACATTGTTGGAGTTTACAGAAACCAACTTCCATCCTATAGGTGAAACCCATAACGCTATTACTTTTTCTTGAGGAAACTTATACACTGATTGATAGTTGCAACCCATTTGTATAATGTCAGTTTATCTGTATCTATTTAATCTATGTTGATTTGATTTCCATCTCTCTTGACATTTTGTGCCTTTTGCTTTCTTTCTGTCCTTCCACTACCTATTATCAAGCTCAATTTTTTGGATATCGGATAATATCATAGAAATGATGAAAAAAAATTATTCAAAAAGTTTGTACATCTCTGGAGATGGAGATCTGAAAATTCCAGTTGAGATCAGGCTGTCTAGGCATGTCCCCAAAATAGAAAAGTTTCTTAAAAATGGAAAATGATATAGAAATATCAAAGTACATTTTTGTTCAAAAGTGGGTTCACTCCTTGTAGGCATGTACATTTTTTAGTAGGTTTGGTGCACATATATGTATATACATCTGATTTTCAAGGAATGAACTCAATTTCTACATTCATTTGTATGCTGAGAAGTGAGTGACCCCAATTGGTGTTACCCTATCATCTATCCACGTACTGACCCTTTCAAGTTCTTCATTCTTCAACCCTTTTAATTCCCTGTAATCACTCAGATAAAAGTCCATAATCATGCTATGATTGTTTATCAATAATTTATGAGATTTCGTTTGAAAATTGTTTGTGAGGAGTAGGTAGGTCTTGATTAGGTTTCATTTTCCAACCTTTGAATCTTCCCTTTCTTTGACTTCTCTTCTACCTTTTCGCAGTTACTTTGCATTATGTAGTTTTGTTCTTTTTGTCCTTTACTAGGTAGAGAGACACCAAGTTGTTGAAGCTTCCATGAGCAAATGGGATGCAAGTTTTGATTTTCAATTAACGTGATGGACAATTTATCAGTTCATATTTCTATAATGATATGTTATCTTCTCACATTACTTTAACATATCCTTTAAATTGCTTTTTACTATTTAGATATGTCATTTCACTTTTATTTTAGCTTGTTTGGTTTGATTTTTTCTTTCTTTTCCATTCGTTATTCTTATTCTCATGATAAAGGTATCTCGTATCTAAGATAAATTAAGAGAGAATCACCTCAGGTTGTTTGAATATGTCACACGTAGACCTGGTAGTGCTCCCATTAGAAATAATGATTTGAGAAATATTGATTCTAGCCTTAGGGATAGGGGAAGACGGTTGGAGGGAACAATTGTAAAAAAATATATGATAGCTTGTGGCCTTACAGAAGATATTGCACTAAACCGATATTGCACTAAACTGAGTAGAATGGAAAACCAGGATTCATGCAGCCGACCCCAACTAGTTGGGAAAAAGGCTTTGTTGTTGTTGTTGTATTCTCATGGTAAAGGAAATTATATAAGATACTGATTTGTGAGTAGTTTGTATTTCTTCTTGTTTATGGTCATTAAAATTATCATTTTCTTAAAGTTGACAAACGATGTATTTGGTTTGAGATGCAAAGTGCAAGTGGAATTTCAAATTTTCCGCCCAAATTTTTAATTCAGTTATCAAATAACCTTTTTTTTTGGAGGGAACTGATGTTTGTATTCAATTACCATCATCTCTCTCCAAAGGTTATAGGTTATAATTTGGCAATTGAATCAAAAAAATTAGGGAGGGAAATTTGAATTTACACTTGCATCTCAAACCAGACACCCTAAATGCCATCAGTTTTTTAATAAGCTCTATTTCTTTTACTAGATAATCTGTTGGTAGCATATCTAGGCCTTAATAAGATATGTACAAGTACAACCGGGTATGATGCTTTAATTAAAATTTCACTCTTGGTCTTCTTGGTCATTAGTTAGTTGTATATGAATCACAGACTATTTTGTTGTTCATAGTGAGCAACAACCAGAAGATTGGAGATAAATTCATGAATGCAGTTTAGAAAAGATTATTTTCTGCACTGTACCATAAAGCCTATTCTGATATGAGTTCAAATTTCTCTATAGCCAGGAAATGGCCTTTTCTCAGTAACAAAATTTAATCTGCAAGCAAACCATAATTATTTGTGGCTAATGTTTGACAATGCGCCTTATCCTGTCTACTTCCATGGATTAATTTATCCCTTTCATTTGCCATTATCACTGTTACATGATTGTTTTGGTTTAAAGTTTACCACTCCACTACCTTTACATTAACTTTTCTACTTAAGGAACTTAAATTATAGTTTGTGTTTTTTGTTGTTTTCAAATTTAACTAATGAGTGCTTACTGTTTGGTTATAGTAATAAGATATACCTTCAAAGCGTCAACATCTGAATCTTCTTTTTTTCCCCTCTGTTGTCTTTATGTAGTGCTGATCAGTGGTATGGTGTTAGGGTTTGCAAATCCTACTCTTGGTTGTCTTGCACCTTTGGAATTTTCATCATTTCAGGTACAATGACAAATATCTGTGTTGCTAATCATTGTCTACACCGTAGCAGTTCTTATCTGTGATATAGGGCTTACACTGCGAAGTAGAGAAATAGATGCAGCTATAGAAGCTTGGCCAGCAGGAGTGCTTGGGCTAGTATGATTTCATTATTTTATGTCTAATTCTGGAAGAAGGTTTTCCTTCTCAATTTTTTTGTTGTTGAATTTTGAGTGTTGATCTGCTTTTTTCTGTTATAAAACAAGTTTACATTTCACATAATACTTGGAGAAGGTTCCCTTTCTCATTTATATTAAATAAATTATTCATTGCATTATTTAATAATGCTTATATTATTAATTCTTTTATCTTTCTTCATACTGGTTTTGAGTTTTGGTATATTGTTGTTTAGTTGCTTTTATACTCCATGTACTCAGTATCCATGCAAACACCACCCTATTGTTGTAAATTGGTTTCTGAATAGTGAATGGTTTTTGTTGTTTATTTTTCTTATTGTAGGTTTCCATTCTTCTTTTTACTCCATTTATTTCTATGCTTATCTTAAAACTTCATTTGGCTCCTCCTGAATTTATAGCGGGTATATTGACATTCATATAGAACTTTAGTTAAAGTTATTGAATTTACAGATTTTTTTTTACTCCTTGCTCCTTTTCCTGTAAAACTTATAATACAGTTATCTTTATATGATTAACTTCTTAATTAACTTAAACGATTAGCTATTTTCTGCTTCATGCCAACGACATTGTCAAGTGGAGTTACTTTGACTAGTGTAAGCTGATATCTTAATTTATTTTCAGTCAGTTTTATTTTCTGACCTTGTTAAGATATTTAACAAATATATATTGGAACAACTACAGCTTATAGGTGGTAACTCTGCCCTTGCTCTTTCAATGACGGTGATATCCAATCTGTTAGGCATTATCTTTGTAAGTTAGGCTCTCTAAGTTTCTCTTTTAAAATGCATTCCTCTGATTGTGCATATATTAAATTATATACGTGAATACGAGACTTACAACGGAGCCACATGTCCTCATCCTGAGGTGAGAGACTGACTGTTTAGCATCTGAGTAATTAAGTGAGTTATGATTATGAAAGTACCTATTTTCAGATTTCTGATTTACAATCATTCAGATCTGGTTAACCATTGAAAATGATTAAAAAACACAGAAATATCTGCAAAAGAACTATGCTTTCTTGTTATTTTTAGGTTCATATTTGAAAATTGAAATGTCTGAAGTACGTGATACACTAATCTAGAACTTACTCCCAAACTAATTGCAAGTCTATCTACTTCATATACCACATATTTGGTATTCCTGGTTCTTTAGACTTTGTACATCTAGTGCATGTTGCCGGTGCAACTTATAAACGTTTTTGGGAGCATGTTATGTTTGTCTCTTAGCTTTATTTGTTTCTATAGAGTTGAACGCAATTGCCGACTACAACCCCCTTCTTGACTCTTTTCTCCTAAGCTATGAAAAGTGGGGATTTTTTCTCTTATGATTACATCAAGCCCTACACCTGGCAATTTCTTACCCAGTATTTAGCTGCAATTAACATAGAGTTGATGAAGATTGATAGCCATGAAATTTTGTCAAATATTGCGTGATGCTCATGGCTTCATGGTCAAATCCATTATGATGGGGGAAGGCACAGTTTATGATTAGATGAAATGTAGGTGCAACTGTGCCACATGGCCCACATCTGATCCGTTCTCACCCCAACACTCCTACCCACCCCTATCATCGTACTGCCGGTTCTCCTTTTTCTTTATAGATTATATAATTTCTTGATGTCTAGAAAGCTAAGGTCACTGGAACCTTCTATCATCATTACAAAGTTGTGATTGTGGCTGACAAATTTGTTTGTAAATTTTATGTAGCTGTTTGTAAATTTTATGTAGCTGCGAGCAACCTTTGAATAGAGTTTGACCTTATTAGTTCATATCAAAGGGTTTGGAATTTGAAAACTTACTTATTCATGGCCTTAAAAAGATCACATTTTTTAACTGGCTAGGAATTTCCTCATCTTTTTCAAATCTGACATCCTCTTATTTTATTCCTAAAGGGTTGTACTCTGTATTTTTAATAAAAAGGACAGTTTCGGGTAAATTGCTCCACTTCATCATTAATCTAATCCTTCTGGCAATATTTACATCAGATTTGGAGGTTTTGAAAAGTTCTGTTATTTGCATTCTTTCTTTGTTTAGAGAATAGCTCATCAATTGTCAGCTAAGCTTAATGTTCTTGTAATTAGGTGCCAGTTTCTCTCTTAAAGTTTACTGGGGCAGGAGCTGGGGTGTCTATACCCACCATGGAAATGTTTTATAGCCTTGTGTCCACACTTTTGGTTTCACTTATTCTGGGGAAGGTATTTAAACAATCCTTAATTTTAAAAGGATTTGTGATAGTTTTTGGATATCACTGCTATTCTAGTTGTTCTACTCAATTCAATTTCATGTTCTATTCATCGTACATGCATAAACCATATAAGTTTTATCCTTTTTATGGTATATTAAAGATTAGTTGACTGACTTAAACACTACTATAATATAAGTGCCTGCTTGCCTGCGAATTGAAAAATTAATAAAATGGTATTGTGGTTGCTCTGATTTCTTATGCCATTTTCATGTTATTATTCCTGTCCAAACTGCATTTTACACCAGCATTCTTTCAAGGAACAGATTCTTGCTGTTGAAAGCTTGCAACCCGTACACTTACACGGAGAACCATAATGTAGCAGATGTTCTATTTCTAGGCTTATGTTATAGTTGAAGAATGGTATTTGAAAGGCTTGTGATGTATAAACATTATACTTATTTTCATTTCCTAGAATTAGGATGAAATTAGTTACTTTTCCTTTTCCTGCTAATAACAGATGCAAATTTCTGACCAAGGAAACTTGTGGAAAAGAAAGGAACAAGTCATAAAACCCATTTGGTAAGTTCACCGGTAGGATAACTACATTATCATTGCCAGCAATGCCAGCATCGTCATCAACAATAACATTAATTTAATGAAATTGTCTTGTGATTTGTTGTAAATAAGAAACAATGTTCAGCACATGTATATGATAAAAAAAAAATGTTTAAAGCTTCTGCAACTTCTATGAGAAAGTATACCATTTCGTGTCATCTAAGTAGGAAAAATGTATTTGATAAATTTTTTGTTGCATGGATAAATGCTTTGCATGCATATATCTTTCTTCTTCTAAGAACAATTATTATATATTGCGACACATAACTAACATATTTATTAGATGATTTACCACCTCCAGTTTTAGCCAAAGTGCATATTTTGATTATTTGAAACATGGAGATATTTAGATATACTGTGGGTTTGAGGATTTTCTGTTCCATTAAATTTTCTTCATGTTTCCTATACAATTGCATTTATCTATCAATGCAGTGCAACCTGAACAGTTGGTTTTAAGTCTTAGATAAATCATATTTCATTGGTTGGAACATATTATAAACTTGGATTTTTGATTCAGTTTACTATTTTACAAGCTGATAGATGAGTTTGTGATTGGTTAGGTAAGATCCCGGCCTAGATATTATGCATACATTTTTTATCTTCCCTTTGCCTTCTCTCTCTTGACCTTGTGTTT
Source organism: Hemerocallis citrina (assembly GCA_017893485.1). Taxonomy (NCBI): domain Eukaryota; kingdom Viridiplantae; phylum Streptophyta; class Magnoliopsida; order Asparagales; family Asphodelaceae; genus Hemerocallis; species Hemerocallis citrina. The sequence continues at coordinate 1,312,683 of JACEHZ010000091.1, forward strand.
GTGCGCTTGTAGTGATATGCCATCTTGTCATTGATCCACGGAAAAATACATCTTACTTTGGCTGTTTTATTTGCAGGTTCTTCGGGATGCATTCAAGGGTGAGTCTTTTATATTTCTTGATCTACTTATACTCATTCTTAACTCTTGCGTTTTTTTGCCATTTCAAGTGAATTATTATTACATAGCTGAAACTTTGCATCATACTGCGAATGAAATGAGCATTATTCCGCTCATTATAGCACCTCTACAACCAGCACACATGACGAAGATACAAGTATGCCACCTCTAGCATTTGTTCGTAAATGATCTACTAAAATGCATTCAACAGAAAATTCAAGATTTTTTTGTTATTGGATTGTTTCCATTGTTTTACATGCTTTAGTGACACGGCTGGTAGGGCTTATTGCTAGTCCCTATCTTTTCAGTACTCTTTAGCCAGGAAATTTATACAGTATTAGCAAGAGTGCATTCTGGTTTGCTATTGGCTCTTTCTTTGCTATTTGACATTTTAATGCAGTTATCGATATCATGTCTATTATTTTCTCCCTTGTCATTTTATTGCGAATTAGTCGTTTAGGATTATGACTAGTTAACCTTTGTTCAATATTTCCTGTCTCATAATTGGAAATTAAATAAGAACTTGAGAAAGTCGACATTTAGTGGGCATCTAGTCATAAATCTTTGTCATGGAGCCTTGTGCTGTATAGATGACCCAAAATTGTCATCAAGTTACTCATAAAGTTAACAATCTGAAATGCTTTTTTTACCCTTCCAATGTAGTTCTTACTCTAAAGTATTCTGTTCATGTTGCAGGGTTGGCAGAATATGTTGATCAAAATCGTCAATTATTTTCAATGATTAATTCCACACTTTTTATTTAGTATGTTGGATAATTAAAAAAAAAGAAAGATTGAGTTGCTCTTAGCAAATCACATTAATGTACATATTCTGTTCTTGTATAGTATCTTATCATAAAATTTATATGTGCATTTGTCGTCTTCTACTTGCATAAGGTAGTCAAAGCAGAACGCCAGATATATTGTTCTCTCAACAAGGAAAATGATTTTATTGTACTCCAGGTTCCATGGATGCAAGTGAGCAGGTCAAGACTGCTCTTCTTAACAGTCATGCTCACAGCATTTGCAATTGCCATTAGCACGGGAATGTTTGTATTCTCGAACTAAGTTTTTTAATATTTATTTGCAATTTTTTATTTGAATCCTAATTATGTATAATAAAACTATAGAGTTACATCAATTGTCTTGTCAATCATATTATGTGAAATATGTTTGTATTCTGCATTTGAATGTGATATACAGACACAGGGCCGGCCCCTGGGCCTGTGCAACCTGTGCGGTTGCACAGGGCCAAATCAAAATGAAGGCCCCATTTTTCATTTTTTTTAACTTCAAGTAAGTTATTTTTCAGCTTCAAGTACAGTTATACACAGCTTCAAGAAGGCCCATTTTTTATCAGATTAGCTTTACAGCTATTCTATTTATTGCAAACTTTCCAACTATAGACATTTATGCTGGCTTTTGATCTACTCAAGTCAAAAAAAAACTTTTCATCTTCCAAGTAACCTCTTTATCTTTCTAATCCTTTCAGTTTCAACTTTCAAGTGCCGCCATTAAACCCTTTTGTGGATCTCAATATCTCATCTCACTCACTGTAAGTCTGTGTTACCTAAGAGCCAAGTAGAAAATTTCAGTATCTGATATTTAATTTTTTTTTTTTTTTTTGCAGGTTCTGGTGTTCTAGACTGAATATTGAGCTGTTGATCTATTAGATTTGAACAGAGGTGGGGTTTTTTTCACTTTTTTAAAAAATCAATTATTAGTCTTTCTTTGTGTTTGATGAGATGGGCATTGTTGGTGGAGGGAATGTGGTGATGGCCGATGGGTGTTTGTGATTTGAGCTAAAGGGTTTGATCTTTGTCTGATTTTTTTCTTTGTGGAGGCAGAGTGAGTTCTTATGTTGAACAGATTCTTCTCTATGAATGTAGACTGATACTTTAGAGATTTTCAGTTTTGAGGAGGATAAGCGTGGCAACGGGTTGCATTGATTTTGAGCGAGGATATCCACTTGTGATTGACTAAAATTTTGTATTATCTAATTGCCAATTCAGACCCACTAATAATTTGAGGTATCAGTTGAGATCCAAAATGGGGATCTGCTAACTTTTTTATATGATAACCTTTGTTGTTGTGCTGGTTTGGAATTGGGATTTGTTATCTTACCATACCAAATATAAGTTGGGAACCTAGTCAAATTTGGATAAGTTCGTACAACTTTAAATACACTCAAAGATGATAGTGTCTGTTATTTTCTCTCTTTAAGAAAGTTTCATCTACATAGAAAAAATAATAAAGTAAATTAGTAAATAATGAGACTTCTGTTTCTTGATGGATATAGTGTCTTGTTATTCTTGCAGGCTTCCTTCAGGAGATTCTAAAGCAAATTCACACATCAAATTTGTTTACGACTTCAATCAGGTTGTTTTGTTTCAACTTAACTACTTGATTATTAGACATAGTTTTTTATTACAAAAAATATTTCCCAAAAAATGTGCATCTGGTTATGAGAAACTAAGAAAAAAAGAAGGCTGGAACAATTAACCCAATCTCAAAAAGGAGCCCTTAATAAGTTTTTTGTTAAAGAACAAGAAATTGTAGTTGAAACTTCAAAAGAAAATGAATTGGTGAATGATGTAGGTCACAATATGAATGAACATGTTGATAATCTTGATCATAATGAACATCCAAATCTTGATTCTTTTTGTAATAAAGAACCATGTTCATCAATTCCAGTAGAGTTGAACATTTATGATCCAAGAACTTGGGATAATCTAGACACATCCAAATCTTGATTCTTTTTGTAATAAAGAACCATGTTCATCAATTCCAGTAGAGTTGAACATTTATGATCCAAGAACTTGGGATAATCTAGACACAAAATCGAGAGATTTATTAGTTGAAAAAGGTCCTATAAGAGATTTATTAATAGTAAATGGTCCTAAAGATAAACTATTTAGACATTTCTGTTCTTCACATTACACACGAAATTTATCAAATGGAGAGAAACAAGATAGAATATGGCTGGTGTATTGGAAGAATATTGATAAAGCATTTTGTTTCTGTTGCAAATTATTTAAAGAAAGTCTCCAAAAAGGTAAATTAGTAAATGAAGGGTATAACGATTGGATACATCTTAGTGAAAGACTTAAAGAACATGAAACAAGTAATGATCACCTCATTAACATGAACATTTGGTTTGAATTACGTCGAAGATTAGAAAAAAATGAAACAATTGATAAAGATATTCTAAATCAAATTAACGAAGAAAAAAAGCATTGGCAGGAAGTTTTGCGAAGAATAATTTCATGTGTAAAATATCTAGCTAAACGTAGTATACCATTTTGTGGATCAAATGAGAAAATTTATGAAAATAATAATGGAAATTTTCTAGGTTTAATTGAAATGCTTGCAGAGTGGGATCCAACAATGAAAGAACATGTTCGACGAATTATAAATAGTGAAACTCATTTCCATTATCTCAGTCATAAAATACAAAATGAATTGATTAATATGTTAGCTAGTGAAATAAAAAGTGCAATCATTGAAAAAATTAAAGAATCAAAATATTTTTCAGTAATACTTGATTGTACTCCTGATGTAAGTCATCAGGAGCAAATGTCTTTGATAGTACGTTGTGTAGATGTTTCTATAAGTCCAATAAAAGTAGAAGAGTATTTTTTAGAATTTTTAAAAGTGAATGACACAACTGGACAAGAAATTTTTGAAGAATTAAAAAATATGCTAAAAACTCTTGATTTGAATATTGATGACATACGAGGCCAAGGATATGATAATGGGTCTAATATGAAAGGAAAGCATCAAGGAGTACAAAAAAAACTCTTAGACATAAATCCTAGAGCATTTTACACGCCATGTGGTTCGCATAGTCTTAATTTAACACTTTGTGATATGGCAAACTGTTGTGGGAAAGCACAAGATTTTTTTGGAGTAGTAAACCGTATTTATACATTGTTTGCTAATTCTACAAAGCGATGACAAATTTTAAAAAATAACGTAAATGGTTTAACTGTTAAGTCGTTGTCTGCCACATGATGGGAAAGTTGTGTAGAAAGTGTTAAAGCAATTAGGTTCCAAGCTCCTGAAATTAGAGAAGCTTTACTTGAATTAGCAGAAACTGATAATGAGTCTAAAACAAAGAGTGAGGCTAAATCTTTAGCAGAACATGAACTTGGAGATTTTGAGTTTTTATTAGCCATGGTTATTTGGTATGAAATATTGTTTGCTGAAAACTTAGTGAGCAAAAAATTACAATCTGAAGACATGCTTATTAATGTTGCTATAGAACAAGTAGCAGGGTTGATCAATTTTTTTGAAAATTTCAGAGAAACTGAACTCACACAAGCCATAATTGTCGCAACACAAATTGCTACTGAAATGGAAGTTGAACCTGTGTTTCATGAGAAACGTCAAATTCGTAGGAAAAAACATTTTGATGAGAATGTTGATAACGAGCCAAAACAATCGTCTGAAGAATCTTTTAAAATTAATTATTTTTATTATATTGTAGATCGAGCTATTGGTTCACTTAAGAAAAGGTTTGATCAATATAAAACATATGAAGATATCTTTGGATTTTTATTTAGCTCGGATAAATTAAATTCATTAGACGATACCCAACTGAAAACATGTTGCGACCATCTTGAAATTGTTCTAAGACATGAAATGTTTTCTGATCTTGATGGAAAAGATTTATTTGGAGAACTAAAAATTTTACGAGAAATTTTACCAAAAGAAACAAAGACAGCTATTGATATACTAAACTTTTTAAAAAAGCAAGACTATTTTGCAAATGAATTCATTGCTTATAGAATTTTATTAACTTTACCTGTTACTGTTGCGTCTGCAGAAAGAAGTTTTTCCAAATTAAAATTATTGAAATCTTATCTCAGATCGACAATGTCACAAGAAAGACTAAATGGACTAGCTTTAATATCTATTGAAACTGGTTTTTTAGAAAAAATTGATATGAGTACCATAATTGGTGATTTTGCATCTAAACATGTGAGACGATCATTTTTTAAATGATATGTTATGTCGTGTATTTCTTCTACTGATATGCATCTAAACTACTAAATTTGATGTTTTGTTGTTTTGTTTATTAAGGTTTTCTCATGGAACTCCTACAAGATGCTGGAATTTTAGAGAGATCAGAGATTATTGAAGATACTATAAGATTTTGCAACTTGAAAGGTATTTTTAAATGAATTTATATAAAATTATGATTGATATAAAATGTACGCTACTTATATTTTTCAATTGAATTTGTATAATATATGTAAGTATATATACATGACATCGAAACCAATTTAATGCTAAAATTAGTATTAGAATATGTAAAGAAGGCCCAATTTATTTTTTTGCACAAGGCCCTCAAAATCTTAGGACCGGCCCTGCCAACTCGTATCTAAGCATGTACAGCATTAAATATTGAATGTGGGTTAGTTAGTAACGTGCACTCAAACTTCTAGTACTGGGTCTTTTGTGCAATACACACTTTTATTTTTTTAACAAAGGATAGAATCCTAAGGGATTCTAGCCAAATGCAACACACATTTTGAAGGAGGGTTTTCTGCAATTTAACCAAAAATAGGAAAGTAGAAAGCATAACTATTGCAGAGAGCATGTACCTGTCCAACTGTGTAAGTCATGACTATGAAGAGTAAATATCATGGGGTTAAAGAAAACAGCATGCATCATGATAGTTTTCACAATAAAGGCAACCAAATATGCACAGCAACTCAAGGCAGTAAGTCCAGACCCAGTCATCTCTGTCTCAATATTCTGACATAGCAAAAGCAGCCAAATAAAGTTCATAATTTGGTGGGCCAACTCGTATCTAAGCATGAACTGCTGCTCGAAATTTTAAAAAAGTAGCAAGCTGATTCCATAAGTTTTAATTTCACTTTTAGAACTAGCAGTATTGCATATCTTTTAGACAAAGACATCCTATACATGTTTCTTATAATCTGACTGCACCATGTTAAATGGCTAGAGATATGGCAAAGGGATTCCAACTGGAGAGAGCACAAAGCTACAAGATAAATAGATGGAACATAGCATGAAACAAATTATAATTAACTAACAAGAGATTTTTAAATGACCAATACTTCCTAAAATGACGTAAATACGGCAATATAATCGACTCATTAAACATGCATGACCGTTTATCCTGAATTAGCATTTCCAAGACCTATAGTTCAAATGTAAGCTCCGACCCAACAAAATTATAAATAACAGAATGCATACACCGTTACATGCTAACCTGACTCACCAAAAGAATAACAGCTCGTGAATTCTCTTTCTGTGCAAAAGCAGATTGTTCACCACCAGAAGATGCTGATAAAACAGTTATTGCAATGGTATTGAAAGCCAACAGAACGAGATGAAGGAGTCTGCAAAAGATACAATGACAAAGCTGAAGTGTATCAACTTTTCAATTCCAAAGAGAGACTCACAATCTGATTCCAAGAAAGAATTTCTCCATCTATGCATTTCAATCTGACATTAAAAAGCCACTGTAAGAATTTGGAAAGCTGATAATTCATTATACTGGAATGGTAAACCAACTTGAAAGTGCCATCACATGTAAACATATGATAGATTTTAAGGATATTATGGATATTATCGTTTTTCCAAATGCAAAATATTAACTTAAATATGTTTTAGCATGAACATGCCATTGGTACGACCTCCTCCTCATGTATATATAAGCAAGCTTGCATGCAAAAATAAGAATAATAATAATTGCATCTCACTGTACAGAAAATGAGGTGACATGCAGCACATAGTTTTTTTTTTTTTAATAGGAAAAGGTGAAATCTGATCACCCTGATTCATTAATAAGAAATTAATGATACAAACCCAGCGAACTGGGTCAGACAGAAAATAAAACATACATGAAGCAACATAATCCGTACAAACAACAAATCCCTCCAAGCCTGGAGGATGGGCCGATACACAAGCTCGGTCCAGGTAAATTGTATGTACGTCAGTTTAGCTTCGTACACTGCCTCCACGGCACGTACACACCCATCTAAAACTAGTCTGGCAGACTTTTATTACCCGTCGATCCCTGCCTTCTCCTCGCTGGGGGGACCCCATCTTTGGGCCCAAGCCCCACAGGCCGAATTATGGCACAAGCACAGCAACCGCACCCTCCCACCATCTTCATCATTTTTCCTACAAACGCACCAACAGCTCCCACAACCGCTACCAAAGAGATAGCCGTGAAGAGGATACCTTCACCTCTCTCACGATTGTGCTTTCTCTGGCGATTTATCACCAAACAACTATCTCGCTCACCCCACCAAAAACCACGCTCCAAGGGAGAGCCGTGGAGAGGATACCTTTACCTCTCTCACGCTCTTGCTCTCTCAGGCGATTTCTCACCACACAGACTCATCTTGACTCTTACTCCCAAACTGAAGAAAGAGGCGATGCTGTTACGAGACAGTGGCCTAAGCTGGAGTAAGCTCAATAGCCTGATAGTAGACGCTGTCAAGACTGTACCGACGACATCGTTGGATAACCCAGAAAGTGAATGAGCACGCATTATGGAGGGACCCCATCTTCGGGCCCAAGCCCCACAGCTGTGCAATACAGCGTACATCACGCTCCCCACCTTCCACAACAAAACAAACAACCACCAGTCGCCATCGGTGGGTGCTATCGCGATCAAAGGCGCGGGAGGATGCTCTGGCGCGATGAAAGGACCTCCATGCAATCATGGCAAACTTATCCTTTCGCCATGAAGGGCATGCCTTAATTGCATTTTAGTGAACTAATGTAGGATTCAGAAAGACACCGGAAACTTTCGAGAAGTAACCAAGGTGAAGAACATGGATGCTTGCATCACCAACTTATTAATGCATGACGCACATGTAGTGGTTGGTGTTGGTGGTTTGGGTTTTTGTGTGCATGACTATGTGCTGTGTGTCAGAAACTTATCTAGAGAGAGACTTAAGTTTCTCTCTCTAGAAAAGTTTCTAGAGAGAGAAACTCACCCCCCCAAACAAAACCGTAGAAACCCTAGATCTGAAAATCTAAGGGGCAGCGGCGGCTAGCCCTCTTCGCCGCTGCCCCCCTGCCTCTCCTCCCCATCGTGCTACCCCTCCCGCACCTTCCTCACTCCGATCGTAGTCGGGTCCGTGCCGCTTCAAAGATCATCGGATCTGGGCGGCGATCTCCTTTGAGCTCCTTTGGCGAGCTCTTCGCGCGGACGCTGTTGACGAAGCCCCAGATCGGCGGATCTGGGCGACGGCGAAAAGGACGCCCAAACCAACGCATCGCGACGCTCCACGATACCGTAAGTGGCAAACTCCTACGGTGGGGAGATTGTGCCACCTGCGGCGATTCGGATCTGGTCGACTGCCCCCCCCCCCCCCCCCCCCCCCCCGACAGCGACGGCTGTTCAGACCCACTTTGGTTCTGCCCCCCCTCCCACGGCGACCGATGCTCAGATTCAGCCTGAGTAGCTATTGGCGCGGTGTTGGTGCTGGTTTTGGTGTGAGGTGTGGATTGTATTGCACGATTATGGGGCTTGGGCCCGAGATGGGGTCCCTCCATGATGTGCGGCGCCTGTTGATGACCTCCTCCGCCAAAGCCTCGCCGTCGTCGCGCCGGTGATTTGCGGTCGTCGCCACCAGAGCAATGCCCGAAGCCGACTGCCAGATCGCATGATGCTGACGATGCTGAGTTCGTCGCGCTTCCTTAGGTCGCGGAGCGACGTTTTCGTCGCGCCAGAGCATCCTCCCGCGCCTTTGATCGCGATAGCACCCACCGATGGCGACTGGTGGTTGTTTGTTTTGTTGTGGAAGGTGGGGAGCGTGATGTACGCTGTATTGCACAGCTGTGGGGCTTGGGCCCGAAGATGGGGTCCCTCCATAATGCGTGCTCATTCACTTTCTGGGTTATCCAACGATGTCGTCGGTACAGTCTTGACAGCGTCTACTATCAGGCTATTGAGCTTACTCCAGCTTAGGCCACTGTCTCGTAACAGCATCGCCTCTTTCTTCAGTTTGGGAGTAAGAGTCAAGATGAGTCTGTGTGGTGAGAAATCGCCTGAGAGAGCAAGAGCGTGAGAGAGGTAAAGGTATCCTCTCCACGGCTCTCCCTTGGAGCGTGGTTTTTGGTGGGGTGAGCGAGATAGTTGTTTGGTGATAAATCGCCAGAGAAAGCACAATCGTGAGAGAGGTGAAGGTATCCTCTTCACGGCTATCTCTTTGGTAGCGGCTGTGGGAGCTGTTGGTGCGTTTGTAGGAAAAATGATGGAGATGGTGGGAGGGTGCGGTTGCTGTGCTTGTGCCGTAATTCGGCCTGTGGGGCTTGGGCCCAAAGATGGGGCCCCCCCAGCGAGGAGAAGGCAGGGATCGACGGGTAATAAAAGTCTGCCAGACTAGTTTCAGGTGGGTGTGTACGTGCCGTGGAGGCAGTGTACGAAGCTAAACTGACGTACATACAATTTACCTGGACCGAGCTTGTGTATCGGCCCATCCTCCAGGATTGGAGGGATTTGTTGTTTGTACGGATTATGTTGCTTCATGTATGTTTTATTTTCTGTCTGACCCAGTTCGCTGGGTTTGTATCATTAATTTCTTATTAATGAATCAGGGTGATCAGATTTCACCTTTTCCTATTAAAAAAAAAAACTATGTGCTGCATGTCACCTCCTTTTCTGTACAGTGAGATGCAATTATTATTATTCTTATTTTTGCATGCAAGCTTGCTTATATATACATGAGGAGGAGGTCGTACCAATGGCATGTTCATGCTAAAACATATTTAAGTTAATATTTTGCATTTGGAAAAACGATAATATCCATAATATCCTTAAAATCTATCATATGTTTACATGTGATGGCACTTTCAAGTTGGTTTACCATTCCAGTATAATGAATTATCAGCTTTCCAAATTCTTACAGTGGCTTTTTAATGTCAGATTGAAATGCATAGATGGAGAAATTCTTTCTTGGAATCAGATTGTGAGTCTCTCTTTGGAATTGAAAAGTTGATACACTTTAGCTTTGTCATTGTATCTTTTGCAGACTCCTTCATCTCGTTCTGTTGGCTTTCAATACCATTGCAATAACTGTTTTATCAGCATCTTCTGGTGGTGAACAATCTGCTTTTGCACAGAAAGAGAATTCACGAGCTGTTATTCTTTTGGTGAGTCAGGTTAGCATGTAACGGTGTATGCATTCTGTTATTTATAATTTTGTTGGGTCGGAGCTTACATTTGAACTATAGGTCTTGGAAATGCTAATTCAGGATAAACGGTCATGCATGTTTAATGAGTCAATTATATTGCCGTATTTACGTCATTTTAGGAAGTATTGGTCATTTAAAAATCTCTTGTTAGTTAATTATAATTTGTTTCATGCTATGTTCCATCTATTTATCTTGTAGCTTTGTGCTCTCTCCAGTTGGAATCCCTTTGCCATATCTCTAGCCATTTAACATGGTGCAGTCAGATTATAAGAAACATGTATAGGATGTCTTTGTCTAAAAGATATGCAATACTGCTAGTTCTAAAAGTGAAATTAAAACTTATGGAATCAGCTTGCTACTTTTTTAAAATTTCGAGCAGCAGTTCATGCTTAGATACGAGTTGGCCCACCAAATTATGAACTTTATTTGGCTGCTTTTGCTATGTCAGAATATTGAGACAGAGATGACTGGGTCTGGACTTACTGCCTTGAGTTGCTGTGCATATTTGGTTGCCTTTATTGTGAAAACTATCATGATGCATGCTGTTTTCTTTAACCCCATGATATTTACTCTTCATAGTCATGACTTACACAGTTGGACAGGTACATGCTCTCTGCAATAGTTATGCTTTCTACTTTCCTATTTTTGGTTAAATTGCAGAAAACCCTCCTTCAAAATGTGTGTTGCATTTGGCTAGAATCCTAAGAATCCCTTAGGATTCTATCCTTTGTTAAAAAAAATAAAAGTGTGTATTCCACAAAAGACCCAGTACTAGAAGTTTGAGTGCACGTTACTAACTAACCCACATTCAATATTTAATGCTGTACATGCTTAGATACGAGTTGGCAGGGCCGGTCCTAAGATTTTGAGGGCCTTGTGCAAAAAAATAAATTGGGCCTTCTTTACATATTCTAATACTAATTTTAGCATTAAATTGGTTTCGATGTCATGTATATATACTTACATATATTATACAAATTCAATTGAAAAATATAAGTAGCGTACATTTTATATCAATCATAATTTTATATAAATTCATTTAAAAATACCTTTCAAGTTGCAAAACCTTATAGTATCTTCAATAATCTCTGATCTCTCTAAAATTCCAGCATCTTGTAGGAGTTCCATGAGAAAACATTAATAAACAAAACAACAAAACATCAAATTTAGTAGTTTAGATGCATATCAGTAGAAGAAATACACGACATAAGGTATCATTTAAAAAATAATCGTCTCACATGTTTAGATGCAAAATCACCAATTATGGTACTCATATCAATTTTTTCTAAAAAACCAGTTTCAATAGATATTAAAGCTAGTCCATTTAGTCTTTCTTGTGACATTGTCGATCTGAGATAAGATTTCAATAATTTTAATTTGGAAAAACTTCTTTCTGCAGACGCAACAGTAACAGGTATAGTTAATAAAATTCTTTTGCAAAATAGTCTTGCTTTTTTAAAAAGTTTAGTATATCAATAGCTGTCTTTGTTTCTTTTGGTAAAATTTCTCGTAAAATTTTTAGTTCTCCAAATAAATTTTTTCCATCAAGATCAGAAAACATTTCATGTCTTAGAACAATTTCAAGATGGTCGCAACATGTTTTCAGTTGGGTATCGTCTAATGAATTTAATTTATCCGAGCTAAATAAAAATCCAAAGATATCTTCATATGCTTTATATTGATCAAACCTTTTCTTAAGTGAACCAATAGCTCGATCTACAATATAATAAAAATAATTAATTTTAAAAGTTTCTTCAGACGATTGTTTTGGCCCGTTATCAACATTCTCATCAAAATGTTTTTTCCTACGAATTTGACGTTTCTCATGAAACACAGGTTCAACTTCCATTTCAGTAGCAATTTGTGTTGCGACAATTATGGCTTGTGTGAGTCCAGTTTCTCTGAAATTTTCAAAAAAATTGATCAACCCTTCTACTTGTTCTATAGCAACATTAATAAGCATGTCTTCAGATTGTAATTTTTTGCTCACTAAGTTAACAGCAAACAATATTTCATACCAAATAACCATGGCTAATAAAAACTCAAAATCTCCAAGTTCATGTTCTGCTAAAGATTTAGCCTCACTCTTTGTTTTAGACTCATTATCAGTTTCTGCTAATTCAAGTAAAGCTTCTCTAATTTCAGGAGCTTGGAACCTAATTGCTTTAACACTTTCTACACGACTTTCCCATCGTGTGGCAGACAACGACTTAACAGTTAAACCATTTACGTTATTTTTTAAAATTTGCCATCGCTTTGTAGAATTAGCAAACAATGTATAAATACGCTTTACTACTCCAAAAAAATCTTGTGCTTTCCCACAACAGTTTGCCATATCACAAAGTGTTAAATTAAGACTATGCGAACCACATGGCGTGTAAAATGATCTAGGATTTATGTCTAAGAGTTTTTTTTGTACTCCTTGATGCTTTCCTTTCATATTAGACCCATTATCATATCCTTGGCCTCGTATGTCATCAATATTAAAATCAAGAGTTTTTAGCATATTTTTTAATTCTTCAAAAATTCCTTGTCCAGTTGTGTCATTCACTTTTAAAAATTCTAAAAAATACTCTTCTACTTTTATTGGACTTATAGAAACATCTACACAACGTACTATCAAAAGACATTTGCTCCTGATGACTTACATCAGGAGTACAATCAAGTATTACTGAAAAATATTTTGATTCTTTAATTTTTTCAATGATTGCACTTTTTATTTCACTAGCTAACATATTAATCAATTCATTTTGTATTTTATGACTGAGATAATGGAAATGAGTTTCACTATTTATAATTCGTCGAACATGTTCTTTCATTGTTGGATCCCACTCTGCAAGCATTTCAATTAAACCTAGAAAATTTCCATTATTATTTTCATAAATTTTTTCTCATTTGATCCACGAAATGGTATACTACGTTTAGCTAGATATTTTACACATGAAATTATTCTTCGCAAAACTTCCTGCCAATATTTTTTTTCTTCGTTAATTTGATTTAGAATATCTTTATCAATTGTTTCATTTTTTTTCTAATCTTCGACGTAATTCAAACCAAATGTTCATGTTAATGAGGTGATCATTACTTGTTTCATGTTCTTTAAGTCTTTCACTAAGATGTATCCAATCGTTATACCCTTCATTTACTAATTTACCTTTTTGGAGACTTTTTTTAAATAATTTGCAACAGAAACAAAATGCTTTATCAATATCCTTCCAATACACCAGCCATATTCTATCTTGTTTCTCTCCATTTGATAAATTTCGTGTGTAATGTGAAGAAGAGAAATGTCTAGATAGTTTATCTTTAGGACCATTTACTATTAATAAATCTCTTATAGGACCTTTTTCAAATAATAAATCTCTCGATTTTGTGTCTAGATTATCCCAAGTTCTTGGATCATAAATGTTCAACTCTACTGGAATTGATGAACATGATTCTTTATTACAAAAAGAATCAAGATTTGGATGTTCATTATGATCAAGATTATCAACATGTTCATTCATATTGTGACCTACATCATTCACCAATTCATTTTCTTTTGAAGTTTCAACTACAATTTCTTGTTCTTTAACAGAAAACTTATTAAGGGCTCCTTTTTGAGATTGGGTTAATTGTTCCAGCCTTCTTTTTTTCTTAGTTTCTCATAACCAGATGCACATTTTTTAGGAAACATTTTTTGTAATAAAAAACTATGTCTAATAATCAAGTAGTTAAGTTGAAACAAAACAACCTGATTGAAGTCGTAAACAAATCTGATGTGTGAATTTGCTTTAGAATCTCCTGAAGGAAGCCTGCAAGAATAACAAGACACTATATCCATCAAGAAACAGAAGTCTCATTATTTACTAATTTACTTTATTATTTTTTCTGTGTGTAGATGAAACTTTCTTAAAGAGAGAAAATAACAGACACTATCATCTTTGAGTGTATTTAAAGTTGTACGAACTTATCCAAATTTGAGTAGGTTCCCAACTTATATTTGGTATGGTAAGATGACAAATCCCAATTCCAAATCAGCACAACAACAAAGGTTATCATATAAAAAAGTTAGCAGATCCCCATTTTGGATCTCAACTGATACCTCAAATTATTAGTGGGTCTGAATTGGCAATTAGATAATACAAAATTTTAGTCAATCACAAGTGGATATCCTAGCTCAAAATCAATGCAACCCGTTGCCACGCTTATCCTCCTCAAAACTGAAAATCTCTAAAGTATCAGTCTACATTCATAGAGAAGAATCTGTTCAACATAAGAACTCACTCTGCCTCCACAAAGAAAAAATCAGACAAAGATCAAACCCTTTAGCTCAAATCACAAACACCCATCGGCCATCACCACATTCCCTCCACCAACAATGCCCATCTCATCAAACACAAAGAAAGACTAATAATTGATTTTTTAAAAAAGTGAAAAAAACCCACCTCTGTTCAAATCTAACAGATCAACAGCTCAATATTCAGTCTAGAACACCAGAACCTGCAAAAAAAAAAAAAAAAAAAAAATATCAGATACTGAAATTTTCTACTTGGCTCTTAGGTAACACAGACTTACAGTGAGTGAGATGAGATATTGAGATCCACAAAAGGGTTTAATGGCGGCACTTGAATGTTGAAACTGAAAGGATTAGAAAGATAAAGAGGTTACTTGGAAGATGAAAAGTTTTTTTTTGACATGAGTAGATCAAAACCAGCATAAATGTCTATAGTTGGAAAGTTTGCAATAAATAGAATAGCTGTAAAGCTAATCTGATAAAAAATGGGCCTTCTTGAAGCTGTGCATAACTGTACTTGAAGCTGAAAAATAACTGTACTTGAAGTTAAAAAAAATGAAAAATGGGGCCTTCATTTTGATTTGGCCCTGTGCAACCGCACAGGTTGCACAGGCCCAGGGGCCGGCCCTGTGTCTGTATATCACATTCAAATGCAGAATACAAACATATTTCACATAATATGATTGACAAGACAATTGATGTAACTCTATAGTTTTATTATACATAATTAGGATTCAAATAAAAAATTGCAAATAAATATTAAAAAACTTAGTTCGAGAATACAAACATTCCCGTGCTAATGGCAATTGCAAATGCTGTGGGCATGACTGTTAAGAAGAGCAGTCTTGACCTGCTCACTTGCATCCATGGAACCTGGAGTACAATAAAATCATTTTCCTTGTTGAGAGAACAATATATCTGGCGTTCTGCTTTGACTATCTTATGCAAGTAAAAGACGACAAATGCACACATAAATTTTATGATAAGATACTATACAAGAACAGAATATGTACATTAATGTGATTTGCTAAGAGAAACTCAATATTTTTTTTTTTTTTAATTATCCAACATACTAAATAAAAAGTGTGGAATTAATCATTGAAAATAATTGACGATTTTGATCAACATATTCTGCCAACCCTGCAACATGAACAGAATACTTTAGAGTAAGAACTACATTGGAAGAGTAAAAAAAGCATTTTAGATTGTTAACTTTATGAGTAACTTGATGACAATTTTGGGTCATCTATACAGCACAAGGCTCCATGACAAAGATTTATGACTAGATGCCCACTAAATGTCGACTTTCTCAAGTTCTTATTTAATTTCCAATTATGAGACAGGAAATATTGAACAAAGGTTAACTAGTCATAATCCTAAACGACTAATTCGCAATAAAATGACAAGGGAGAAAATAATAGACATGATATCGATAACTGCATTAAAATGTCAAATAGCAAAGAAAGAGCCAATAGCAAACCAGAATGCACTCTTGCTAATACTGTATAAATTTCCTGGCTAAAGAGTACTGAAAAGATAGGGACTAGCAATAAGTCCTACCAGCCGTGTCACTAAAGCATGTAAAACAATGGAAACAATCCAATAACAAAAAAATCTTGAATTTTCTGTTGAATGCATTTTAGTAGATCATTTACGAACAAATGCTAGAGGTGGCATACTTGTATCTTCGTCATGTGTGCTGGTTGTAGAGGTGCTATAATGAGCGGAATAATGCTCATTTCATTCGCAGTATGATGCAAAGTTTCAGCTATGTAATAATAATTCACTTGAAATGGCAAAAAAACGCAAGAGTTAGGAATGAGTATAAGTAGATCAAGAAATATAAAAGACTCACCCTTGAATGCATCCCGAAGAACCTGCAAATGAAACAGCCAAAGTAAGATGTATTTTTCCGTGGATCAATGACAAGATGGCATATCACTACAAGCGCACAAACACAAGGTCAAGAGAGAGAAGGCAAAGGGAAGATAAAAAATGTATGCATAATATCTAGGCCGGGATCTTACCTAACCAATCACAAACTCATCTATCAGCTTGTAAAATAGTAAACAGAATCAAAAATCCAAGTTTATAATATGTTCCAACCAATGAAATATGATTTATCTAAGACTTAAAACCAACTGTTCAGGTTGCACTGCATTGATAGATAAATGCAATTGTATAGGAAACATGAAGAAAATTTAATGGAACAGAAAATCCTCAAACCCACAGTATATCTAAATATCTCCATGTTTCAAATAATCAAAATATGCACTTTGGCTAAAACTGGAGGTGGTAAATCATCTAATAAATATGTTAGTTATGTGTCACAATATATAATAATTGTTCTTAGAAGAAGAAAGATATATGCATGCAAAGCATTTATCCATGCAACAAAAAATTTATCAAATACATTTTTCCTACTTAGATGACACGAAATGGTATACTTTCTCATAGAAGTTGCAGAAGCTTTAAACATTTTTTTTTTATCATATACATGTGCTGAACATTGTTTCTTATTTACAACAAATCACAAGACAATTTCATTAAATTAATGTTATTGTTGATGACGATGCTGGCATTGCTGGCAATGATAATGTAGTTATCCTACCGGTGAACTTACCAAATGGGTTTTATGACTTGTTCCTTTCTTTTCCACAAGTTTCCTTGGTCAGAAATTTGCATCTGTTATTAGCAGGAAAAGGAAAAGTAACTAATTTCATCCTAATTCTAGGAAATGAAAATAAGTATAATGTTTATACATCACAAGCCTTTCAAATACCATTCTTCAACTATAACATAAGCCTAGAAATAGAACATCTGCTACATTATGGTTCTCCGTGTAAGTGTACGGGTTGCAAGCTTTCAACAGCAAGAATCTGTTCCTTGAAAGAATGCTGGTGTAAAATGCAGTTTGGACAGGAATAATAACATGAAAATGGCATAAGAAATCAGAGCAACCACAATACCATTTTATTAATTTTTCAATTCGCAGGCAAGCAGGCACTTATATTATAGTAGTGTTTAAGTCATTCAACTAATCTTTAATATACCATAAAAAGGATAAAACTTATATGGTTTATGCATGTACGATGAATAGAACATGAAATTGAATTGAGTAGAACAACTAGAATAGCAGTGATATCCAAAAACTATCACAAATCTTTTTAAAATTAAGGATTGTTTAAATACCTTCCCCAGAATAAGTGAAACCAAAAGTGTGGACACAAGGCTATAAAACATTTCCATGGTGGGTATAGACACCCCAGCTCCTGCCCCAGTAAACTTTAAGAGAGAAACTGGCACCTAATTACAAGAACATTAAGCTTAGCTGACAATTGATGAGCTATTCTCTAAACAAAGAAAGAATGCAAATAACAGAACTTTTCAAAACCTCCAAATCTGACGTAAATATTGCCAGAAGGATTAGATTAATGATGAAGTGGAGCAATTTACCCGAAACTGTCCTTTTTATTAAAAATACAGAGTACAACCCTTTAGGAATAAAATAAGAGGATGTCAGATTTGAAGAAGATGAGGAAATTCCTAGCCAGTTAAAAAATGTGATCTTTTTAAGGCCATGAATAAGTAAGTTTTCAAATTCCAAACCCTTTGATATGAACTAATAAGGTCAAACTCTATTCAAAGGTTGCTCGCAGCTACATAAAATTTACAAACAGCTACATAAAATTTACAAACAAAAAGTGTGTATTGCACAAAAGACCCAGTACTAAAAGTTTGAGTGTACGTTACTAACCCACTTTCAATATTTATTGATCAAACCAACCCACTTTCCAATCAGGGCCGGCCCGGAGTTCAGGGTTTCCCTAGCCAAACTCATATTTTGTTGCCCCTTAGTAATTTTTTTTAATACTAACAAAAAAAGTAAAAGTAAAAGCAAGTAAAATAAATTTACGCAAAGCCATGGAAAACACCAAATGTACACTAAGCCATGGAAAGCAATTTATGCAAATATTTTATGAATTAAAATAAAAATCAATTTAGGAATTGAAAATTTTGTAAGCTTCAACAAAGTTATAGAACCTGAAAACTAAATCTAAAAGCATAATTTGAAGCAATCATAGAACCCAAAAACTAAATCTACTTACTACACTGTTGCAGCAATGACAGTATATTCTAAAATCTTTTATATACCCATCAGGTAGTTTCTGTCAATAAAAAGAACTTGTTAGTGAAAAAGAAGAAGTATATAATGGTAAACTTAAGCAATAAAAATAGTAATTGATTAATAAACACTTGGCCTCCAACATAATACTTACTTTGGTTCCCTCATGTAAAATGTCATCCATGAACACCAACTTGTGGAGGCCCTGATCCCTTCACAAATGACAATTCAGAGAACTAAGTTTAAGTTGAAGCATAAGATTTGTGGAAATCAATGCATATTAATTAAAGATACCCACTTTTTCTGTGAAGATGTCCTCCTATATAGGCCAACACAAGTGTACAGACAAATCATTCTAAAATATGTTAGGTATGTTGTAAGGACCTATTTTTATGTTGCAAGGATCCATCTTTGATAAAACCGTGATTACATTGTTCTTTTTATATCTTGAACAGACCATAAAGTCAAACAAAATATGATTACATTTGCAAAATCAAAATTACATTCGGATTACAATTTCGTTCAAAGAAATATGCTTCTCCTTACATTTCTTGAAGCAAAATTTTCAATTAAGTCATCATACTTAAGCTTTTCCAAAAATTCACTCTCGATTGAGATCATGATCAATCCAATTAATGTTTCTTGTGACATGGTAGTCCGAAGGTAAGTTTTTATCAACTTTAACTTAGAAAAACTCCTCTCCGCCGAGGCAACCGTAACCGGTATAGTCCACAAAATTCGATAAGCAAACCATGCACTTTGGAAACCAATAAGATCTTATAAAGTTAAGGATGTCAATTGATTTGCTTATCTTCGTTGGCAACATTTTTTTCAACTATCTAAGATCTTGAAATAACTATTTCCCATAAATATCACATTGTTGGTCATGTTCTAAGAAACTTTGTAGTTTAGTGCAATGCTCCCTCAATTTCTCTTCACCAACACTTACGAACTTCATATTAAATAAAAATCCAAAGATTTCTTCATAGAGCTCAAATTGTTTAAACCGGTCATTTAATGATGTAAGAGCTTGATCTATAATATGGATAAAATATGTAATTCTAAAATTATCCTTCGGTGATTGGATTCCTTCGGCATTTGCTTCTATATCCTCATCAAAGTACTTCTTTCTACAAACAGTTCTTTTCATTGGAAAGACCAGATCAATGTCAACATCATTAGCAAGTTCCTTCGCTTCTTTCATCAAGTCTTCAAAACCATTTTCTCTAAACTTTTCAAAGAAAATAATGGGTTCCTTTTGAATAGTAATTGCATCATCTAAATTCATCTCTTCTTGTTGAAGTATTTTGCTAACATGATTAACTTTGTCTAAAATTTTGTTCCAAACCCAAACTAATCAAGAAATCAAAATCCGCTGAAGCATTTTTGCACAAATCTTTAGCTTCTGCCATCACAACATCCTCTTTAGAACTATTGGCAAGTTGAATAAGGCATCTCTCAATTCCGGTGCTTGATTTCTTATTGCTCTAACACTTTCAATGTAACTTTTTCAACGAGTTACGAATAATGCTTTTGGTGTCAAACCTGTCACATATGTTCTAAGAATATCCTACCGATGTGTGGACCCCGAAAATAAAGTATAAATCTTTTGCACATATGCAAAAAAATTCTTAGCTTTTACACAAGACTTTGCCACATCCACATGGTACATAAAAAGCTCTAGGATTTATGTCAAGAAGTCTCTTTTGTACTCCTTGATGTTTACCTTTCATGTTTGACCTATTGTCATAGTCTTGCCCTCTTATATCATCAATGTCGAGTTTAAGTTCTACCAAACTATTTTCAAGCCATTCGAAAAGACCAAGTCCCGATGTATCATCAACCTTTAAGAAGCCAAGAAAAAACACTTCCACCATAACTCCACTTGCATCCCCAACATCCACACACATTATGATAATTGACAATTGTTCTTCATGACTTAAATTCGGAGTACAATCAAGGATAACCGAGAAGTACTTTGTTTTTAAAAATTTTTTGAGAATGTTCTCATTGATCTCATTAGCTAATAAGCTTATCAACTCATTTTGAATCTTATGACTCAAATGGTGATGTTGCATTTTTTTATCTACCATATGCCGAAGATGGTCTTGCATAACTGAACCAAATTCAGCAAGAAGCTTAATAAGTTGACAAAAAAGTCCATTGTTCTTCTTATAAATCTTCTCATTTGTTCCACGAAATGGCAAATTATTTCGAGAAAGGGTCTTCACAATCACAATAATGCAAACGAGTACATTTTTTTTTGAAGGAAAAGGTGGAGTATGGCCACCCTGTTTCATTAATAAGAAATTAATGATACAAACCCAGCGAACTGGGCCAGATTACAACCTACCGACAGGAAATAAAATATACATGAAGCAACATGACCCGTATAAACAAAAAATTCCTCCAACAACCCTGGAGGGTGGGCCGATAAACAAGCTCGGTCCAGCAAAATTGTATGTACGTCAGTTTAGCATCGTACACTGCCTCCACGGCACATGTACACCCACCTGAAACTAGTCTGGCAGGATTTTAACACCCGCCGATCCCTGCCTTTTCCTCGTTGGGGGACCCCATCTTTGGGCCCAGCAAACGAGTACATTCTTCCGATGAATTTTTTCCTTGCCGATTTGTGCTTCCATTTTTTTTATCAATTGTTTCCTTTAGGTTTAGTCTCTTTTGCAAGTCAAGCCACTTCACAATATTTGCCGAATGTTGCCTATTGCTTTCATGGTCTCTAAGCTTTGTAGGAAGGTTATGCAAGATTATAAAAGGAAGCTCGATGAAGCGAGCAATTCAAAGGCCCGGCTTCATCAGTCCTTAGTAGCTAAAGAAGTAGAGCTTGCATCTCTGTTAGGAAAGTTATGGGCAGAAGCTATCTCACAACTAAAGTGAAATTGAGAAAGTAGAAATAAAGTGGACACAAATATTTTTACGTGGAAAACCCCCAAAGCAGAAGGGGTAAAAACCACGGGCAAGGTAGTGGGATTTTACTGCTGAAAATAGGGATTACAACATTCTCTCTAAATATAAGGAGAGTACAATTTCCACTCTCTCTTATAATAGGAGAAACACTCTCTCACAAATTTGAGGAAAATACAAGTATACAAATTATCTCTAAGGGGATACAATTTTATCCCTCTTGAGAACACTCTTGTAATACTCTATTTCTTTTCTTAATCCCTCTTTCTTTTCTTCATCCTCACTGAGCTCTTGTTGCTCTGCTACTCAGTTCATTGCATCTCAAACCCTTCCTCTAACCTCAATTTATAGTAGGAGGAGGGGAGAGTTAGGACAAGGAAGGAGTTAGGTGGTTTTTTGAAAAATGAAGGCAGGAGGGTTGGTGGCCTCATTTTTCAAAAGATGGTTGGTGATGGTTGGTGCTCTTTGACCTTTCTGCCGACATTCTCCCACTTGGAGATTTGATTAAGGATTAATCATGTCTCCACACGATCCTTTCTACCTTGCCATTCTCATGCTGCTTACGTTACTGCTAGACCACACGAGGATCTACACCATTCAAACTTGCCAGTATTGATTGGCTTGGTCATAACATCTGCTAGGTTCTCGTTAGTATGAATTTTGTGCATATTCACACTTCCTTTCTCCACTACTTCCCGAACGAAGTGATACTGGACTCTTATGTATTTTGTCCGTGAATGAAAGGCTGGATTCCTTGCAATGTGCAAGACACTCTGACTGTCACAAAACAGAACAATCTTCTCATGTTTGTGCCCGAGCTCCTCCAATAACCTTTGAATCCAGACTGCTTCCTTACAAGCTACTGTAGCCGCCATGTATTCTGCTTCTGTTGTAGATAGAGCCACAACAGTCTGCAGTTTCGAAACCCAGCTTACAGCTCCTCCTGCAAGTGTAAACACATAGCCTGTAGTGGATTTGCTTTTGTCGAGATCGCCTGCAAAATCTGAGTCCACATAGTCTCTGACAGTTAATTCTGATCCTCCATAACATAATGCAGCATCTAAGGTTCCTTTGATGTATCTTAGAATTCTCTTTACTGTGCTCCAATGCTCTCTACCAGGATTCGCCATGTATCGACTAACCGCTCCCACTGCTTGCGCAATGTCTGGTCTTGTACATATCATAGCGAACATTAAACTTTCCACTGCTGATGCATACGGTACTCGAGACATCTCCTTCCTCTCTGTTTCATTGCTAGGATACATCTTGGAGGATAACTTGAAATTAACAAGAAGTGGGGTCGAGATTGGCTTACAATCTTGCATGTTGAAGCGCCGCAAGATCTTGTTGAAGTAATTCTTTTGGGAAAGCCAAATCTTCCTGTTATTTCTGTCTCAGTGAATTTGCATCCCTAGAATCTTGTTTGCCGGTCCCAAGTCCTTCATGTCAAACTCCCTAGCCAACTGTGCCTTCATTTCTTGGATTCGATCTTTGTTGGGGCCTGCTACCAACATGTCATCCACATACAACAGGAGGATAATGAAGTCATCATCCCCATCAAACCTTTTGTAGTACGTACAATGGTCTGAACTAAGTCTGTTGTATCCAAGGCTAATAATGAAGGAATCAAATCTCTTGTACCAACACCTCGGTGCCTGTTTGAGACTGTACAGAGATTTGTTCAACCTGCAAACCAAGTTCTCTTTGCCTGTTTCAGCAAAACCTTCTGGTTGGAGCATATAGATTTCTTCTTCAAGATCTCCATGAAGAAAAGCAGTCTTCACATCTAACTGCTCTAGATGTAGGTCAAGCGTAGCACACATCGCCAAGACTATTCTGGCTGTCGTGAGTCGAACCACAGGTGAAAATATTTTATTGAAGTCGATACCTTCTTTCTGAGCATATCATTTCACCACCAATCTTGCACGATACCGCTCTACTTGGTCATTTCTATCGCGCTTGATCTTGTAGACCCATTTGTTGTCGATGGCCTTCCTTGTGGTAGCGTAACAAGATTCCACATCTTGTTCTTGTGTAGAGCTTCAATTTCTTCCTGTATTGCTGTCATTCACAGGGATACATCTGAGCCTGTGATTGCCTCCTGGAAGGATGATGGCTCCCCATCCTCTGTTAGAAGACAGTATGCAACATTGCTCCCCGTAACATACTTCGAGTGCCAAGCTGGCGGTCTTCTCTCACAAGTTGACCGAAGAACTTCTGGAGCCTCGGACTCGACTGGTTCTTGTTCATCATGCTCTGGTGCTGTTTCAGAAGAAACTAGATCTTCATCTGGTTTATCTTCCACTTGAACTGTAGTAGTCTCTGGATTCTCCTTTGACGTGCTATCGCCTCCATCTTCCTTTTGTAGTTGATCTTCTACAAAGATCACATCCCTGCTGGCAACAACCTTGTGGGCAGTGGGATCCCACAGGCGATACCCCTTTACTCCGTCAGCATAACCCAAGAACATGCACCTCCTAGATTTTGGATCTAGTTTCGTTCTTTCTTGGGTATTGTACATCACGTACGCAGGACATCCGAACCAATGTAAAGTAGAGTAATTTGCCGGCTTGCCAGTCCACATCTCCATCAGAGTCTTCAGCTCAATTGCCGTTGATGGCGACCGATTTATGACATAACAGGCGGTTCTGGCTGCTTCTGCCTAAAAGGAGTTGGGCTGACCTGCAGTCCGCAATATAGCTATCATCCTTTTTGCAAGAGTCCTATTCATCTGCTCTGTCACGCCATTTTGCTAAGGTGTATATGGGACTGTGAACTGTCTTGTGATACCTTCTTGTTTACAAAGTGCAAGAAACTCGCCATCTTTGTACTCCCTTCCATTATCTGTCCTCAAGCACTTGATCTTCTTCCCAGATTCAAGTTCCACCTGCGCTTTGAAGTCTTTGAACACTGGAAACACATCTGACTTCTTCTTGATTGGATACACCCACAATCTTCTGGAGTAGTCATCAATAAAAGACACAAAGTACTTTGCTCCTGCTAGGGATATTTTCGGTGATTCCCAGACATCAGAATGAATCAAGTCTAGAATGCATTTACTCCTGGCTTCGGATCTGCTGAATTGCAATCTATGCTGCTTACTTGTAACACAGTACTCACAAAATGGTAGATTCACCGATTTGAGCCCTGGAAGTAACTTCCGGTCGGAGAGAATCTTCAAACCTCGTTCAGACATGTGGCCTAGTTTGAGATGCCACATTATTGCTGACTCTTCTCCTTTGCTAGACGATGAGACACACGCATCAGCTTCCTGCAGTGTTTCTCCATTAAGCATGAACAGATTTACCGCGATCTTTTCTACCTTCATGACCACAAGCGCGCCTCTGACAATCTTCATGACCCCATTTTCGACATGGGTCTTGCATCCAAGGCTATCTATTTGTCCCAAAGACAATAGATTCTTCTTCAAGCACTTCACATGCCGTACCTCCTGGATGGTGCGAATCGTACCTCCTGGATGGTGCGAATCGTACCATCAAATATTTTGAGCTTGATAGTACCAATACCAGCGATTTCCAAAACATGATCATCTTCCATATGTACAGAGCCTCCCGAGATTGGTTCGTATGTGTGGAACCACTCTCTCCGAGAAGTCATGTGCCATGTTGCTCCTGAGTCCAGTAACCAGACGTCAGAGAACTGCTTTCTGTCTCCAACCACCGTTGTTGCCTCGCTGTATAGAACTTCACCATCATATCGGGTACTTGCCACATTCCCTTGAGCGTTTGATGACTCAAGGTCTCCACTCTTCTTCTTGAACCAACAATCCTTTTTGAAGTGCCCTTTCCTGCCACAGTTGTGGCACTTGTAAGTCTTCTTACTTCTGAATTTTGATCTACCATGATTCTGACTCCCACTGGGGCCACGTTTCGTTGATCGTTCTCTCATCACCATCAAAGCTTCCACTTGCTGCGAACTTTTCTGTCTGTCTTCCTTGTTCTTGCGCCTGGTTTCTTCTTCCAAAATAGCAGCTGCAACTTCGTCGAAGACTAGATAGTCCGTCAGGATATTGTTTATCAGGTTGATGATGAGTTTTTCATACGAGTCAGGTAGACTTTGAAGTAGAAGCTCCGCACGTTCTGTTGTCTCTATTTTGCAATCCATTGATGTAAGTTGCTAAAATAGGGTGTTCAGGGATTTGATGTGGTCGGTCATCGATGTCGATTCCGCCATTCGAAGAGTGTACAATCTTTTTTTTAAGAAGATCCTGTTGTGAAGTGACTTGGCCTCATACAACCTTGTCAGAGTATCCCAAATCTCCTTTGCTGTCTTCTTTTCAGCCACACTAGATAACACACCATCAGCTAGTGCCAAGTGCAGATCGGCAATTGCGTTGCTGTCCATCTCGTTCCATTTGCCGTCGTCGGTGATCTTCGCGGGCCTATCTCCAATTACTGCCAAGCAATTTTCTTTCCTCAAGATTGCCTTGATCTTCATTTTTCACAACGAGAAATTGCTTCCGTTGAATTTCTCAACATCGAACTTTGTTGTAGTCGACATTTCTGCTCCACCCCCGATAACCAAAGCTCTGATACCACTGTTAGGAAAGTTATGGGCAGAAGCTATCCCACAACTAAAGTGAAATTGAGAAAGTAGAAATAAAGTGGACACATATATTTTTACGTGGAAAACCCCCAAAGCAGAAGGGGTAAAAACCACGGACAAGGTAGTGGAATTTTACTGCTGAAAGTAGGGATTACAACATTCTCTCTAAATATAAGGAGAGTACAATTTCCACTCTCTCTTATAATAGGAGAAACACTCTCTCACAAATTTGAGGAAAATACAAGTATACAAATTATCTCTAAGGGGATATAATTTTATCCCTCTTGAGAACACTCTTGTAATACTCTTTCTTTTCTTAATCCCTCTTTCTTTTCTTCATCCTCACTGAGCTCTTGTTGCTCTGCTACTCAGCTCATTGCATCTCAAACCCTTCCTCTAACCTCAATTTATAGTAGGAGGAGGGGAGAGTTAGGACAAGGAAGGAGTTAGGTGGTTTTTTGAAGAATGAAGGCAGGAGGGTTGGTGGCCTCATTTTTCAAAAGATGGTTGGTGATGGTTGGTGCTCTTTGACCTTTCTGCCGACAATCTCTAATGGCTTCCATTGGGGAACAAAGTTTTCATTCAAAAGTACAGCAAATTTTGATATACAATACTTTAGTTTGGCAAAAAATTAATTCCATATAGCTTACTGTTTGTATTTCAGTGTTGTGTGTATTAATTGGTATCTATTAATTGGGGAATTACAAAATTTATCAAAGCTGGCCTGGAAAAGAATGGCGACTATCTCACATCGCATAGTAATGAATTTTATAATACGTTTTGCTTACTAACATCTAAGAATAAGCAGCTGACCAACCATCTTAACTTAGCATGACAAAGAAAAGGCCTTACAATTGCTTCTCTGTAGAATTATAATTATTTGGCAATGACTTGGATTTAGATAGGAATGTATTTTAAATAAAACTTACTTATTGAATGGTAAATTGGTAATGCAAGTGAAACTGATGACTACACAGTATTATTTAACATGCTATTCAAAGTTGTTTTTCTGTCAAGTTCCATAATTGGAGAAGTGCTAATTTACTCACTATGTATATCATAAGAACTACTTGCAAAATGCATACCATTTCTTCTACTGTATGATTGAACTAAGAATGCATACATGAACTAAAAAATGTATTAAATTGAAAGAACTACATAATTCACTGACTCACAGTAATTATGTAGTTCACAATATTGAATATTTAAAGCTTTCATGATTCACAGTAATCTATTTATAATGCTCACAATATTTAAAGCTTTCATAGTTTCACAGTAAATCAAAATTCACAGTTAATCACATTAAAATGAAAGAAGACGAAGAGAAGAAGAGTAGATATAATACCTTTTGATGAAGACTGGAGAGGAAGGACCGAAGGAAATTAGGAACTTAGGATTTCAATTAGGGCTAGGGTTAGGTTTAGGGTTTTAATGTAAAGGATGAGCCGTCGCCCTTCGGAGCCTTGGTGGAGAAGGAGCTACGATCGGAGGAGTGGTGGAATAATTCAGGTTTCGGATCCGGGATGGGAGAAAGAGAAAGAAAAGAGAAAGAAAAGAGAAAGAGAGGATCGGAACTAGAAGAGGAGAGAAAGAGAGATATGAGAGTTTTAAAAATAATAATTAAACTTCACACATCAGTCCTTAATAAATTTTATTTTACTATATAAATATATATATTGATTTTTTTTATAAAAAATGTTGCCCCATGAAAGGAGGTTGCCCAAGCCCAGTGGCTTGTTGGGCTTACCCCTGGGCCGGGCTTGTTTCCAGTACAAGTAACCCACTGACCCACTTCCAGAAAATATTACCTTCAACTGACCCGGTTAATATAAAAACCTTAAAAACAAAATTTTCTATATAACCCTACTTTAGAAATTATAAACTATAATATCCATTAGCCTTATAAAAACTGGATACTTCACAAAAAATAAGGAAACTAAGATTAAAAATCTTTCAAAATGTAAAATAAGACGTGTTGATAAATGATTGATAGAAAGAAAGCATATAACTAATAAAAAAACAACAAAATATTTATTAATAACTAGTAGAGTAACAAAAAATTTACCTAGGAAAATACAAAAAAAAATAGCATACAAGGTATTAGATTATAAAAACGAAGAAGCAAGTTGGTATTACCAACACCTATTATCACGATTTTTTTTTTGAATTACATGAATTATGTATAGATAAGATTACAAAAGTAGAACTATCAAAATGCTTAGAAATTTGTATGACAAACATTCAAGAGTTAGAAGATGATTCCAATGGTCTAGAATTTGTAGGAACTATAAGAAAAGATTTAAAAATCATAAATAAGAACATGAAAGAACGATGTAAATATATAACAGATGACACTGAAGAAGAATTAGGCATAACAGAAGAATGTATGATGGAGTTAGAAGTCATAACAAAACTTAATATAAATATTTTAGAAATAGAAGATTTAATGGCAAATCTCAATTCAGAGGAAATCGATGAAGCTTTGAGAAATCTAGACATACCAAATGAAGAAGTAAAAATGGATCAAGAAGAAGACAAAATTTTAACAAAACCTACAGAAAATTCAATTAATATATACAAAATCTTAAAGCCACCACCTAACAAAATGCCTTATCACCTACCCTGAAAATGACGATACACAGAAAATAATAAGTTAGGAAAAGATAAAGAAAAAGAAACCCCAAAATATGAACCTGCAGAACATTACGAAAAAGGAATAACAGAAAATGGGGAATGACTAGATTTAGACGGCGTAAAAGATGTAGACAGTTGAATAGAAGAATAGGTAAAAGCTTCACTAATAGTAGGATTTAGGAAAAGTCTGTCAGGAATTTGAGAAATTTATAGAAGCAACCTTTATAGTAGTAGTAGCAAAATGGTGGAATGGACTAAAGAAAGAAGAAGAAATACTATCAGAAAATCAAGACCAATTGATGATAAAGGAACACAAGAAACCTCAAGACAACGAACCCTAGGACTACAAGAAATAATTACAAATTACGAGATAGCAATATGAACAAAATTCAATGTTTATGAAAAAGAAGAAAAACACACTATATATAAAAAGAACCAAACAAGATGAAGATTAAACAATTTAAAAATATGCGACATGTATTATTTTGACAACTATGCTTGTTAATTTCGAGAATGTTTTCAAGACAGTTATTATACAAAAGAAGAAAATAGTTCAATCTTGGACTCATTTTTCCTAAAACTACCTGATCCATGGAGCATAAATAGTGCATACATAAATGAGAAAGTAAAACCAGAAGTAGATAATTTAATGTATGGAACACAATTTGTAAAAGACTAGGGATAAAGCGTGTAAAGAAGCTAGAGCAACTATAACATACTATAGAACATGTAAACAAAGAATTTATTGTGAAGAAACAAGACTAAATCATTGGGGAATGTGATAGTAACAATAATTATATAAAAAGACGTAAACACAAATTCCAAAAATATAAATCAAAATATAGAAAAACTTTTAAAAGATATATAAAAAAACCTATAAAAGATAATTCAAAAAAATAAATAAAAACAAACAATATCCAAAAACCCAAAGAAATGTAATTGTTATATATGTGGAGAAGTAGGACATATATCAACAAACTGTCATAAAAGAATGAAAAAAGAAAGTATAAAATATGTAGAATAAATTGAAGAAATGTATAACATAAACTATGAACCCGCAGGATATGAAGAAGATTGGTAAAAAATAAGTAAAGATGAGAAAATAATGGTAAAAGAAGAAGATAGTGAAAATAGTGAGGATGAAATAGAAGAATAGGCAAAATTTAAAAAAACTACACAGAATTTTTGGCCAGTTTAAAAAAACTACACTAAAGTTTTTTTTATTTTAAAAAGGACACAATGTTTAAATAAGGTCCATTGAGTTAGTTAGGGTTAGGGTTATGGTTAGTTCGGGGGGTTTATTTAAACAACTGATTAGTTAAGTGATGTTTTTTTAAACACAAATAAAAGATGAGTGGTTTTTTTAAACACAAATGAAAGATGAAAGTGGTTTTTTTAAACCCAACCCCAACCCTAACCCTAACCCTAACTTACCCAATGGACCTTATTTAAACATTGTGTCCTTTTTATAATAAAAAAAACTTTAGTGTAGTTTTTTTAAACTGGCCAAAAGTTTTGTGTAGTTTTTTTAAATTTTGCCTAGAAGAATATGAAATAAATGTGATAACAGAAATAATAGAAATAGGAGAACCATTAGGAAGAGAAGAAAATAATGAAGAAGTAAGAGAAAGAATGAGTTTAGACATACAAAAATATGATAATATAAGAGATATAAAGCCAAAAGAGATATTTAAATTTCCAGTGTTTGAAAAAAAAAAAATACCATAATAATAGCAATAAATAATGAACAACCTATAGACATCGAACAAGCCCAAAGAACTATAATTCAATTAATAATAGAAAGAATGATAAGACAAGAAATGAAAAAGATAAGTGAGAAAACCAGAAAGATATTAAGGCATATACATTTAAGAGCAGTACAAATAATAATAAATGCTTAATTTAAGGAAGGAATAAATACACCCTTAGAAATATACTTAATGGATGATTGAATAATATCAAGTACACAAGATTGCCTTGATCGGAATAGTACAAGGAAACTTAATGTACCAAAAATTACAATAGAACCTATCTTCTCTATAAGTATGACAGAAGATAAAAAAGGACAAAAGTTTAGTCATGTATCACATATTATCGGGAATAGAAATGATAGAAAAGAGTAAGGTGATGAGTATACAAATAAGAAATATTTATGATTTTACTAGTAAGCATGGAGTAAAAAACAGAAATACTGATAACTTTAAAAAAGAACCATTATTGTAGAAAATTATAAGATATAAATCAGTTAGGAAAAGCCCTGAGATGACTATACTAAATTATATAGAATTTGACTTTAACAAAACAAAAGTTATTGCAAAAGGAAAAGACACAAATAATGTTTGATAGAAGATCACTATCAATAAGAAATAAACAACAGGCCTTGGAACTAATACCAATAATAAGGACATTAGAGAATCAAAGTAATAATCAATTTAAGATAGAAATAGAATATTATGAAAATGATAAATGGAATAAACAAATAGCTCTAGTAAATACTAGAGCTACTAATTCTCGTATTAAACAAACAAATATAAAAACAACGGAATTAATACCGTTAGAAAACCCATATTACTATCTGGACTACTATAACAGTAAGCATCCAATTGTCCATAAAATAGTATTACCACTAAGAATAAACAGTAGAAATAAAATACTATTACATCTACATGTTGACCCAGAGCACAATGTCAATGAAATGTTATTAGGAGCTGACTTCCTTACATCTGTATAACCATACTCCCTACAAGAAGACAAAATAATAATGGTCAATAATGAAAGTATGGTAATAAATAGAATATTTTTCAAATGAACTCATTAAGAACAACAAAAAACACGTCATATACTAACGGAATTTGTATACAAAAGATATAAATCAAGAAATTATCACATCCTAATAGACATTGGAGCAAGCACAATCTTATGCTGTGAAAATGTACTACCAAAATGGAAACAAGATGAAACGAATAAAAAAGCAATAACTAGATTAACAGGACAAACTATTATACTTGACAAATATCAACAAAATGTTACAATACAAATAGAAAGCTATATCCTAAAAACACCAATAATATACCAATTTGATGATATAAATAATGATGTCTGTTGCTGTTGATTTTGGTGTGGGAGCAAACAGATGAATTTGCGGACTCTTTTAGGAAACGATTAAGGCAAACCTGTTAACTTTCACCGGCGTTTGACTGGTTTCTTACCGCTGTCATTGACCTGCAAAAAGTTCGATACACCGGGATAGATTCCGGCGACGAACCCTCCGACGCTCTTGTCAGTAATCAGGAAGATTATGAAAGAGCTTTATGTGGAAAAAATTGATTACGTTTTTTTATAGTGGGAGGATGAGGGGTATTTATAGTCGCCTTTTAGAGTCAGTTTAGGGACAATCATTTATCCCTATATCTCGGTGTTTTTAGATAATATGTAGAGTTTAAACTCGTTTCATGATAAGAGAGTTGGTTAAAACCGCCTCTTAGAGATAATCACGAATTTGAATTACTCTTTAAATATCTGAATTGGTTTGTAACAGGTTGCTACCCATACCCAATAGGACAGATCTTTTTTAGGTTATTAGGCTTTGAAAAAAGATCAAGTTCCCAATTCAGACCTGTTTGTAAGTGAAATTATCGTTTTACCCCTGAGAGCTTTAAGATTCGTACCCGATTTGAACGGTTCCGATTTGGTTCTATTTTTAGCCATATGACAAGTCCCCTACTCTTGAAGACTGAGTTTCACAGCCTTTGAGGAGTAGTTTTGTCCGTTTTCAATGACTAATAGAATTTATCGGAGTTCTCGGGGGAGTTTGTATCTTGCTCGAGGTGTAACAATGATTTTTTGAGCTTGTAAAATACCCAAAACTATTTTTAGAATTTTCTGGATTTTTCCAGATTTTTCTGATTTTTTTCGAATTTTAATCTTTTTTTATTTTTTAAATTCAATTTTTGAATTTAAATAATTAATTTTCGAAAATTTTAATTAATTATTCTAATTTAATAATTATATTTTCAGAATTTTTAAAATTATTTTCTGAATTAATAATTATTTTTAGAATTTTTTAATTAATTTTTTCAATTTTTAATTAATTTTTGGAATTTTTAAATAATTAATTCAATTTAATAATTAAATAAAATAATTTAAAACAAATTATCTGGATTAATCACGGCCGTTTGATCGCGATCGTGCATGGATTTTAAAGAGGGGCGTTTTCCTTATTTCCACATCGGTGGTTCAACACTTGGCTGCGTTGTCGACCCCCGTGCCCCCATCGACGTGTGGACATGCGGCGATGACATCGACCTCCGAGCTCACTACGACGTTGACGTCGGGGACCTCGTTGCCAGTGAGAGAGCTTTGCGATGGAGTCCTTGAGCTTTGGCAATGGAGCACTTGAACTTGGAGGCGATGATTGTTGAGCTCGACGAGGCTACGCTCAGCGGGAGAGGAGTTCAACGACGGAGTAGACGAGAGGAGGGGAGCTCGGCAGCGAGGTGATGGAGGTCGGAGCTCGTCGAGGTGGTGGTGGAGCTCGACAACGATGGGTTCGGCGAGGGGAACTCGCGAAGGGGAGTTGGAGTCGAGGTCGGGACCTCGACGATGGAGTAGACGAAAGGAGGGGAGGAGTTCAACGAAGCTTCGTGATGGTTCGGGGCTCGTGAAGGGGAGTTGGAGTCGAGGTCGAGATTGGAGCTCGATGGGTTGAGGGTTGAGCTCGGCGACAAGGAAGGAGCTTCAACAGCGGAGGGAGGGAGCTCGTCGTGGGAACTTGATGATGACGAGGTTGATGAAGTCCTCGAGCTTGGCCATGGAGCTCTCAAACTCGGAGGCGATGATTGTTGAGCTCGACGAGGCTGAGCTCGGTGGAAGAGGAAAAAGGGCGGGTTTGGGTCTCTAACGGGTCCAAGCCCGGCCCGTTAACCCCTTAATTTTTTTTTTGAATCTGATCTGTTGATCATGATCAAGCTCGAATCTTGAAGCGGGATTTTTTCTCCATTCTTCAATTCGGTGGCAAGAACGCTCGGATCACGTTTTCGACCCCAGGAGAGGCTTTGGCAGCTTGACACGTGGCGGTAAATTTTTGACTGTTGACTCGGTCAACATTGACCATTGACTTTCTCATTTTTTGCTGTAATCATGACCGTTGATCTTGATTTGAGCGCGGATCTTGAGGCAGAGTTTTTCTCTCATTTCAAGGTCGGTGGCAAGAATGCTCGGATCGAGTTTCCGAACCCAGGAAAGGCTTCGGCTGCTTGACACGTGGTGGTCAATGGTTGGTTGTTGATCGTTGATTTTCTCTTTTTTGCTTTAATCGCATCCGTTGATCTTGATTTGAGCGAGGATCTTGAGGCAGAGTTTTTCTCTCATTTCAGGGTCGGTGGCAAGAATACTCGGAACCACTTGCCGAAGTTGAGAGACACTTCGAGAGAGCGACACGTGGCGAATTTGACTGACCATTGATCAGTCAACGTTGTGTTCTCTCATTTCGACGTCGGTGGCAAGCATGCTCGGAACCACTTGCCGAAGTCGAGAGACTTTGAGAGAGCAACACGTGGTGAATTTGACCGTTGACCGTTGACCAATCAACATTGTTCTCTCATTTCGATGTCAGTGGCAAGAACGCTCGGTGAGAGCTGCCGAGGGCCAGGGAGGCTTCGGCGCAGCTATATTGTAACCAACTTTCCCGGTGCTACGGAGATCGAATTGGGACGCGTGACCCCTCGTTTCGAAGCTGAATCGAAGATCTACAATTTTTCTTCAGAGGTTGGTTTAAGAATCACCCTTCTTCATGGTCAAATAGTCCTGCAACACTTTGCCTTCATGAAGTTGAGAAGGGCTTTGTATGACTCTAGGGGAGGTCCGTTCTGGAAAGCGAGTTTAGGGAGCAACTCTAGGGGGGAGTTGATGTCCGAACTTGCTTTTTGCAAAATTTAACCAGTAGTGGGAGTAGTATGAATGTTCGTTTTGAGCCCCGGAACCGCATACTTGCATGCTATGAGGACAATTTCGAACCATGATTGTGACCTTCGAACTAGTTATTACGGAGTTATCAACGAGTTGTAGGAGCAATTCCGAATGGTGAGATGCTCCGCACTTGCTTGTTTGCAAGCGGCTAAAGCAGCGTCGAACCAAGTGTTGAACTCCTAACTTATTGTTTTTAAGAACTTCAACAAGTTGTTGGAGCAATTCCGAATGGTGAGCTACTTCGCATTTGCTTGTTTGCAAGCGGCTAAAGCAGCGTCGAACCAAGCGTTGGACTCCAAACTTGTTGTTTGATGGGGTTCAACGAGTTGTAGGAGCAATTCCAAATGGTGAGCTGCTCCGCACTTGTTTGTTTACAAGCAGCTAAAGCAGCGTCGAACCAAGTGTTGGACTCCAAACTTGTCTTTTGAGCTTAGTAAGTTGTAGGAGCTGCCCTGTAGGACAAGCTAGACTCTGAACTTACCGTTTAACGAGTTGTAGATATGACTCAAAGAGATAGATAAGGCAAATCCAATAATTTTCAATAAAAAAACTAAGTTTTATTGAAACAAACTAAGTGGCCGCTTCAATGGGGGTGAGCCATTATTATATATTTTTGGCCGTGTTACAAGCATCGGCCTTATTGAAAACTAAAAACCTACTTCTACGATAGGGTAAAGGCCTCTTGAGAGGAGTTTGGTTCTCCCCCATTGGACCTCCATGGATAAGGTGGAGGATGGCCCCAGGTTAGGAGTCTTGGAACTCGTTGGGCCTCTCGGTTCGATTGTTGGCTCCTCGGGGTGGAGGATCCTCCCCGTGTTTTCTGACGAACTTGGCCAGGTGTTCCCGCTGTATGAGTTCTTCGATCTCATCTTTGAGAGCCCGACAATCATCCGTGTCGTGGTCGTGATCCCTATGAAAGCGGCACCACTTATCCCTGTTTCTTTTCTTGCTAGGGGTATTCATTATAGGGGGGCCGCGGAGTAGACCTTCCTTGTCCACCTCCATAAGAACTGCTGATATACTAGCATTGAGGGGAGTGAACTTCTCAAAACGGGGAGTTGGACGGCGTTGACCATTGTCATCCTTCTGGAATTTATGGGAGTCTTCTTCGCTTGTATTCCTCCGTTTGTTACTAGAAGATGGTTCCTCAAGACTCGGGGGTTGAGAGCCTCTTCCGTTCGGATATACTTCTCGCTCCTAAGCAGGAGTTCCGAGAAGTCCCGATGAGGCTTCTTGGCAAGGGACGCCCTGAGGTCGGCGTTAGTGACGTTGTGCCTGAATGCCGCAGAGGCTACCGATTGGTTGAGGGAGGCAACAGACAGGGCTTCGGTAGTAAAACGCCGGACATAATCTCTTAGGCGTTCACCCTTTCTTTGGCTAAGTGCTAGCAAAGATGCACTCGTTTTCTCGGTTCGGCGACTGCCCACGAAGTGGGTGAGAAAGAGCTCCTCAAACTGTTCGAATGAGAAGATGGAGGCAGGGGATAGATAGGAGTACCACTCTCGTGCTGGTCCCCTCAATGTTGCTGGGAAGGCCTTGCAGAGGACCGCATCCGAGGCTTGATGAATCATCATGAGAGTTTTAAAACTCTCGATATGATCGGTCGGGTCTGATTCCCTATTGTAGGATTCAAAGTGGGGCGGCCTAAAGGCTTCGGGGATCGGAGCTTCCATGATGGTCATAGAGAAGGGGGGTCTGCTTGGGCGGAACCTATTGGTCCATTGTTCTTCTTCGGGATTGATCTTGTTGAGGCGCCTCTCCATCTCGTGGAGATGACGGTGAATAGAATGATCCCTCTGGTCCGATCTAGTCGACCCTCGGGACTCTTCCTCATGAGTGGCGGTATGGCGAGGGTTAGGGGCACGCTGATCCTGACTTGTGGCAATATTAAGAGCTCGCAAGATATCTTGTTTGAAGTTTTGGAGCTCGGCCTGAGTGACTGGTGCTCTTCCAGCTCGACGGTCCCTAGGTGTGGCTCGGCTTATAGGAGTATGACTTCTCTGCCGACTATGCGGAGGGGACTCTCTTCGCCTCCTCTAAGAAGGGGATCTTTTGGTCCTTGGTATACGGGGGTCCGGACTCTCGAAGCCCCTGGGTGCTCAGGTTAACCCCCTGTTGACGGTCAAGAATTACATGACGGAGATCCGGCCCCGAAGGACTTCGAGAAGCTATAGAGTCAGTGGAGGGATTGAGGACCGAAACACGGTCATGATGAAGATGTTGCTTTGGACGACTTCGACGAGAGCCCCTCGGGGCAGCCCCCCGAAACCCTGGAGGGGCCTGTGGAGGAGGAGGCTGTTCAGGCTACGGTTGTTGAACTTGCTGATTGAGTTGAGGAAGAAAGTCTTGGAGCGGAGGAGGAAGGAGAGTGGCTCTTCGGCAGAAGGCCGCTGCCTTCCTTTTCTCTTTCGGATGCATGATTTGAAACTACTTTCGCTGATGAAAGTTGGATTGCTTTTTCGTTTTCCACAGACAGCCTCAATCTGTTGCTGTTGATTTTGGTGTGGGAGCAAACAGATTAATTCGTGGATTCTTTTAGGAAACGAATAAGGCAAACCTGTTGTCTTTCACCGGCGTTTGACTGGTTTCTTGCCGCTGCCATTGACCTACAAAAAGTTCGATACACGGATGGATCCCAGCGACGAACCCTCCGACGCTCTTGTCAGTAATCAGGAAGATTATGAAAGAACTTTATGTGGAAAAAGATTGATTACCTTTTTATGGTGGGAGGATGAGGGGTATTTATTGTCGCCTTTTAAAGACAGTTTAAGGATAATCATTTATCCCTATATCCTGCTGTTTTTGGATAAGATATAGAGTTTAAACTCGTTTCATGATAAGAGAGTTGGTTAAAACTGCCTCTTAGAGAAAATCACGAATTTAAATTACTCTTTAAATATCTGAATTGGTTTGTAACGGG
Organism: Hemerocallis citrina; assembly: GCA_017893485.1. Classification (NCBI taxonomy): domain Eukaryota; kingdom Viridiplantae; phylum Streptophyta; class Magnoliopsida; order Asparagales; family Asphodelaceae; genus Hemerocallis; species Hemerocallis citrina. The sequence goes on from JACEHZ010000091.1 coordinate 1,350,401, forward strand.
TTGCTACCCATACCCAATAGAACAGATCCGTTTTTGGGTTACTGGGCTTTGAAGAAAGACCCAATTCCCAATTCGGGCCCGTTTGTAGGTGAAATTACCGTCTTACCTGCAACCCATGTTTCCGATTGTACGGATTTTTCTTGTATTTTTGTAGTGTTCTCTTTCTATTTTGATGTATTTGGAGTCTTGGACTTGTTGTGAGCCTTCTGTTGCAATTTACTGTATTATTGTTATTATTATTACTATCCTTGTTATCTTTTGTTAGCCCAATCCCAACCAAACCCAATTCTAAATCCAGTACCCATATGTGTTTGTACAGATCAATCCTATATGCCTACCCGTATACAATCTCTTCACATTCCCCCACTTTGCACGTTCCCCTAACTACAACCCCCCACTATCTCCAACTACCCAATATTATATTATTAATTTTATAATCCATCTTCCCCTCTCTCACAACGTCTCTCTCTCTTTCCCCCTCTGTCGCCCAAAACCAACATAAAACCCAACAGAGAGCTCACCTTCAACCTCTACTCCCCGCCATGCACCCCTGTCGACGCGCCGCTCGCCCCTGCACCTCGTCCCTCTGTCGATGCCATAGCCCCCTTCGTCTTCCTCTTGACCTTCGACATCACCGCCTCTGTCTCCTCCCCTGGTTCCCCGTCGACCCTGCTGCCGCCATCCTCGAGCGCCCTACCACTCCACTTCACTCTCGCCCTGTTCCTTCCCTGAGCCTCATCCCTGTCTCCAACCCATCAATGAGCTTGTCGCCTTCCCCGTCAATCACTGTCCCTGCCCCTCTGCATCATCAACCCATCCTCGATGACTACTCCTGTTCCTTCCCCCGCACAACTGTCATCGCCCCTGCCTGCCACCACACCGCGACCAGTCCATCGTCGCCCTCCTTTCCGAGACACCAAGCATCGCCTCTCCGCTCAAAGCATCCTCGAACCTTCCGCTCGCCCGCTGCCTTTTCCACCGCAGCACCGTCGACTTCGCTGTCCTCTCTCGCCAATGAAGAAGAAGAAGAACAGGGATTGGGTATTTTGATGTTTGGTGTTTTGGAGAGAGGATCTGTGTTTGGTGTTTGTCTGAAGAATTGGTGTGGAGTTGTCTTGCTGTTTTGCTGTTGTGGGAAGGTGATTTGGCCGTTTGCTGTTTTGGAGGGGTTGGGCTGTTTGCTGTTTTGGAGGGGTTGGGCTGTTTGCTGTTTGGGTTGATGTTGTTGCTATTGTGTGGTTTCCTGTGTTGCTATCTCTTTGTGCGCTCTTGCTGCTGTGGATTTATTGCACGTGCGTTGCACGTATTATGGTGCACATAGAGTGCACGTGCCACCGTCGGGATTCTGATCCCATTATTCTCTCGTTCATATTCAGAATTGTCTCCTAACAGGCAAGCGTCTCTTGAACTTATTTTTATTGTTTCTAGTTCAAGAAAACACTTCTTAAAATCCGGTAAGTAGTAATCAATCTGAATATCATATCTAATTGAACTCCCTTGTTTTCTTATTGTATAATGCTATTGATTCATAGTTGTCTCATCATGCCATTACTATTGAAATAACACTTGAACCGTAAATTTATTGTACTATGGAACATTCATATACTGCCTTGTTATTTGCTTGACTTTGTACTGAGGTTTTGACCCGGTTCCTGACACAGAAACTTAAAACATTGCATATAGAAATTGCAGTACACTTAGTCCACATAATGTTATGTTTTGCATGTAAACCGTGTTTTCCATATTTAATAAATTGGACCATGTATATTTCATGTATTGTATAGTCTTGATATCATCTTAAAATTGGACCATGTATATGCCATGATGAAATTGACATGTAAATCTCAACAATACCAGACCAATCTTGAACATGCCTGCAAAGGCTGAGGCCTGACACCCATAGCCACTTGGGAAGCCATGAAATAGAAGTTCACTGAGAGATATGTGTCATTGTTGTTCCACACCCAATTGCTAGATTCGTGGAACTAACTCTATCAAGGAAGCAAATTCACCTAGGAGTATGTGGATAAGTTCGACGACTTCCTCATTCGGTGCAATGTAAAATGTTAGAGCAACTCCAACCGGGCTTCATTTCTTCAAAATGAAGGCCCGGGTTGCTCCAACCGGGCTTCAAAGGAAGCTTCAAAATGAAGGAGCTTCAAATCTGTCTCCAAATTTGGAGGCTTTTTTTAGCTCATTCAAATCACTATTAACAATTTAAAATTTTCATTTTACCCTTTTTTACCTTAATATCTTTTTAAGAATTCCTTCCGTATTCTTTAATTAAAATGTGTAGCTTTATATTTCGTGAATGCATCTTATAAAATATTAAGCCAAATTTTATTATTTTGGTACTGTTGGAAATGTCTCGACGATACCTTTAAAATGAGATAAATTTTGAATATTTTTTTATTGTTTGAAAAAAATAATTGATACAACATTTATAGTCAAAATTATTTAGTTATTTTGTATTAGCTTAACTTATTTTCAAAAGACTACCCACTCATACAATGTGATTATTAATTGGAAATACAAACGTTGGACATTGAAATGTATAGTTTAAATTTAAAAATTGAATAAAATTTGAAGAAACCAATTTTGAAGGAAGATGGTTGGAGTTGATGAGCCTTCAAAAAGGAATATTCCAAGAATATTCCCTTTTGAAGGCCTTCAAAATGAAGGAAGCATTGGAGATGCTCTTAAGAGAGCGAAGAATAAACTCGCTTTAGGTTCAAAACTGAACTACGAGCAGATCTTAGGAATGGGCTAATTCATAGAATTGTGGACTCCTTCGCAGCAGCTTATGCCCTTTTCCTCAATATGGATTCCCTTAAAGCAAGTTTCCACGACAAGTCCAACGATTCGATAGATCATTCCTCTAAAATAACCTCCACTGATCCCTCTAAACCTAAGCCTTCCTCTTCTCAGTACTCCAACAAGTCTTACCCAAGCAAACCTACTTCAAATTCCTATCCATCAAGAAATGACAACATGGGTAAAAACACCAAAAGAGACTACTCTATGATTGATCCTCTCACTAAGTGCTATAATTGTAAGGGATACGGGCATGTTGCTGGCAACTGTCCTAGCCCCAGTAAGATCAATATAGTAGAAGGTATCGCTGTCATTGCTGATGATTCTGACAATTAGTTTTCCTATGAACCTAATTAAAGCGATGACTTCGACAAAGAAGAGGATGACCAATATCTCCACTGTATTCGGTCGATCCAATCACCTCACTTAAATGTAGTCATATGTGCTTTGTCATAACCAAAAGAAGAAGATGATTAGAAGCGCACTACTATATTTCACACCTTTACGATAATATGTGGCAAAAACTGTAAGTGGATTGTTGATAGTGGGAGTTGCGTCAACATTGTCTCTTCTGCAGTCTTAGCCAAGGCTGAACTTAAAGCTGAACCACATCCATGCCCATACAAAGTATCTTTGATTGATGCAACAGCCCTCCAAGTAACACATCAATGTTTGGTCCCTGTAGACTTCAAAGCCTACAAAGAGCAAATTTGGGATGATGTGCTCAAAATGGATGTGGGTCAAGTAATTTTAGGAAGATCTTAGTTATACGACCACGATGTAATAATATATGGTCGATCCAATCAATATGTATTTCAGCACGACGGACTAAAGATAAAGTTCATACCCATGAAACTACGAACTGGTTCGATTGAAACAACACAAACTCCCTTGACAAAGGGCAAGGAAGTAGCGTATATGGGTGAAAAGGAACTCACGGAAGAAATTGATAAAGGGGTGACAATTCTTCTACTCACAACGAGAGAAGCCTCTAAATATCCTAAGTCACTCATCCCTCCTCAAGTTATTCATGTCCTTCAGGAATTTGCAGATGTGTTTTCTGCTTATCTCCCCAACCAGTTGTCCCCACTGTGACATCCAACACGCTATTGATTTGGTTCCAGGAGCAAGTCTTCCTAACTTGCCACACTATCGGATGAATCTGACACAACATGCTGAATTGAAAAGGTAAGTTGATGAGTTATTGGCAAATGGCTTCATCAGAGAAAGCTTAAGTCCTTGTGCAGTACCTATTCTGTTGACGTCAAAGAAAGATGGAACTTATCGTATGTGTGTGGACAGCCGTGCCATAAATAAAATTACGGTGAAATACTATTTTTCCATTTCTCGTTTGGAAGACATGTTGGATATGATGTCTGGTGCCACAATCTTTTTCAAGATTGACCTTAAAAGTGGTTACCACCAAATACGTGCTCGTCCTGGTGATGAATGGAAGACCACCTTCAAGACGAAGGATGGCCTGTACGAATGGATAGTCATGCCGTTTGGAATGACGAATGCCCCGAGCACATTTATGAGAATCATGATGCAAGTACTCTGTCCTTTTATAGGCAAGTTCCTTGTGGTGTACTTTGATGATATTCTAATTTACAGCCAATCTGTTAGGCAACATCTTGACCATTTGAGACAGGTCTGCGGTGTTTTGAGGAAGGAACAACTTTATGCTAATTCTACCAAATGTACATTCCTCTCCGACCAAACTATCTTTCTGGAATTTATTGTCTCTGCCAGAGGATTATCCGCTGACCCAGAAAAGATACGAGCTATTACCGAGTGGCCTGAGCCCTGCAACATTCGTGATGTGCGGAGTTTTCTTGGTCTTGTCACCTTCTATCGTCGGTATGTGTAAGGATTTAGCACAAGCATGACTTCGATAACCGACTGTTTGAAGAAAGGTGAGTTCGTCTGGTCAAAAAAAGCCACAAAAGCCTTCAAAAAGATCAAGAAAAGAATGATTCAGACACCTGCCATGAGGTTGCCTAATTTCACTAAAGTAATGTGTGATACTTCTGATATTGGTATATGTGGAGTTCTCAGTTAAAAGAGTCATCATGTTGCTTATTTCAGCAAAAAGCTGAATTGTAAGATCCCGTAAAATAGTATATAACGATTTTGTACATTTGTCTGTGCACAATTCAGAGTCGCACGTATTAATGGATTCTTCTCAATTTTAAATGAGTAAATGTTGACACATTATTTAGTATGTTTTGAAGCCGACAATGGTACAATTGTTGAACCGAAGTTGGAATAATTTCTCAATTAATTTGTACGTTTATCTCAATGATAATTGAGACGGAACATATAGTGTTTCTATAATAATAAACTATTTTATTATATACATACTTACATTTTTTTAATTATGTATACAATTGTTGTTATATATGTATGTGTGTATGTATATATATATAATTATTCAATTTGATCCAAACCACTAATTACCCCCCCCCCCCCCATTTAAACCCCCAATGCTATCTTCCAACTCCTTCATTTTTCTAACCCTAACAACTTTTTCTTTCAAAAACTTCATTTTTCTCATTTCCTAGGACTTCCTACAACTTCAATTTCTTCTTCAAGCTCGGCTTGGATGTTGGAGAGCAAATATACAAGAAAGGAGCAAGGAGCTAGGAGGAGGATGAGCCAAACAAAGAGAAAGAGAAGAAGAGATCATCAACAAACTTCACTGTGGGTGTCTTTCTAAACTCTATGCTTATGGATTTTTTTTTTGTGTAAGATGAAAAGTTGCTGATTTGAGGCTAGCTAAATGACATGAATGAAATTTTGTATGTTCATACTTAAGTTCTTGAGCTAAGCATGCTAATTGATAGGAAAAGATATGATCTTCAGAAGAATTAGCATGATTTGATTAGAAAATCATAACTTTGTGCCATGATGGGATTTAAAGTTGAAATTTTTACAATAGCATCTTGATTGTGTCCCTATGAAATCCACCAAATTTCATAATTTTTGAATATGATTTGATATTTTAATAAATTCGAACATGTTGCTAATGTGAGACAAGTTTTCTGCTCTGTTTGAATCGAGCATGTTTTACTTACAAAAATCATATCTCCTTGTCTATCATGAATTTATTGAAATTTTTACTGTATGTTTTCTTCCATGACTATATCAATTTCCAAAATTTTCATAATTTTTGGATGATGTTTGATATTTTTAGAAAATGCTACATCTATACTGGGTAATGAAAACATTGAACTATCTTTAGATTCTGTTTCAAGATTTTGTGTTCAGTTTGGAAATTCATTCAATCCAAAATATGATGATTCTTAAGCTAAAATTTTTATGCTTGGTTCTTATGTGTCTATAGCAATCCCACCAATTTTGGTAATTTTTGGAAATAATTTGATATTTAACAAAAATCATGTTTCTATATTTGGATAAATTTGTTTCATCTCTGTTTTCATCATGAATACTTGTTACCCTGAAAAACATAACCCTATAATTAAAGGGAATTTGAACTTGGAATTTTTACAGTAGTATCTTAAGTCAGTGTGGGACATTCCTACCAAATTTCATAATTTTTGAATAAGAATTGTTATCTGTTAAAAATACAACTTGTTGTTGTTGTTAAAAAATAGTGGGGTTGTTGTTTGGTAATTTGCATCCTATTCAAATTGTCATAACTTTCTGTATACTTGGAGTTTTGAGCTAATTTTGGATATGTACTTGCACATATGCATCTGGATTATGGATTCCAAATTGTATGATATTTTGAGATCATGGCTATTTTTAACTGTGTTTTAAACATACACTGGTTGATAGTTTCTGCGTTTCCTGAGAATTTGTATACATATCAGTGTGAGGTCTTTTTCATCATCTAAATGAACCATTTTGAGAAAGTTTCCAACGGAGAAAGTAAAGTAGATTCAAAGACCTTTCTGTAAAATCTAAAAATATGGAATTTCATTAAGTAATTAATTAATTGTGATTTTTGCAACTTGTACCAGTCATAGGCTTGGATGAATAGCATACTGTTTGGGGAATATGTAAGTCATTGTTATATTACAGCTATAAATGGAGTTAAATAGTTGTTAGTTAGCTTATGAATCATGAATTGAACATGTTTGAACTTGTGCATGTCTACTGTTTGAGATGTGAATGGCTATGTAAATTAGCTTGTTGTTTACCTAGGGTAATGATTATCACCCTAGGACTGTCAATCCATTTGACCTTTTGATAATTAGTAACCTTATTACCTCGAGATGCTATGGATGAAGGCAGTCTTCATGCGTCGGCGGAACGCTACCGATGGAGGGATTCATCACGGAACAGATACGAGGTTGAGATCCAAGCAAGAGGCTGATTGGCGATCGACGGAGGTCGAATCACCAATGTTGCTGGGTCAAGTTTGGGCAAAATTGGGCCAACTCTTGAGCCTGGTCTGGGGGCCGTGTTGGTTTCCCCTAGGGCCTTGTGAATTTGGATAAAGAACTAGGTTTTTTTACTAGCAAGTAATCAGCTGGTAATCAATAATCTCTGCATGATTAAGATCAGTAGTTTCTTAACCAGGATTAGTTGTAGTATCCTAAGACCAGAGCATGTCATTGATTGTTAGGGAAAGCACTAGTTGGGTTGTTGTACTCATCTGTTAAGGAGACACATGCGGCACCGTCTCGCCTATCAGGAGGCATGGGCGACGTAGTCTCGTCTGTTTATTCCTGGAGTCTAGTGATAAGAACGGGAAGTGCGTACTATAAATCTCATGTCAGAAGTTAGGAATGGATCCTAAGAATCCGTCAAATTTGATGTTGAATACGGATAGGGAGCTAGAGTAAGACTCAAAATCGTGAGTAAGACTCTAGGCGTCTCGGTGAGTGGGGGTTACTGCGGGGCCACCTTTATGTTCGTAGCAACTTTTGGGTGAGGTCCGGAGCAATGTGATTGCGGGGACTTGGCATAGTGGAAAATATAGACACCACTACTGACTGCAGCACCAGGATTTGGGCAAAGTATTTACGCTCTTGGACTTAACAACTAAACTCGCCATTCCCAACGGTGAGTTTAGTTGGTGCATGCTCGCCGTTGAAACACGGCGAGTGTAGTTTTTTTTTTTAGATACTCGTCGTTCGCAACGGCAAGTTTAGTTCAAAATTTTCAATGAAGATTCACCGTTCTCAACGACGAGGACATTTATACTAGAGTCGTTGTTGGGAATGACGAGCTTAGTTTAAAATTTTCAATGAAGACAAGTCGTTCCCAACGGCAAGGATATTTATACTAAACTCGATGTTGGAAACGGCGAGTTTAGTTATAAAAAAAATTCTATGGAGTTTTTTTGTTTGAAAATTCACCAAGTCTGTGAAATTTCCTATATTCTCGTCGTTCCCAATAGCGAGTCTAGTATAAATATTCTCGCCGTTGGGAACGGCGAGTCTCCATTGAAAGATTTCAAAGTCTCTTGATTCTTCTGAAGCCAGTGGTTTACGAGGAAGGAATCGATAATTATCTGCAATATGAATCCGAACATTAGCATAATAGATTTAGTGTTTAAAAGAGATTAGCATTCAAGTTTACTTGATTAATGTGCAAGGAAGTACTAGCAAGCCTGGCTCTCCAAAAGCTCCCTTGAGTTGTTCCACAACTACAACAATCAGTGGCAGAGTTTTCTGGAGGACAACACGCACGTGTATGATTATGATATGAGGCAAGAAAGTTTTCGGTAAATAAAGATTGCGAGGATTCAGGACTTGTGTTTTCTTTTTCTTCTCGAGGCAATATGGAACAGAACATGCAGTTCATAATTTCACAAAAACATCATTCATAAAAAGGACAGTTTATTGTAGAAACTGCAGTAGAGGGTATACCCTAATGGTTTTGAAAGAGATGGAAGTGACATGGGACAGTCTTGTACTATAGTATACAAAGATGCCCAGATGCACCATTCTCTACTCTTATGGCCTCTAAGGTAGGTGAAATATTACTCGTAACCTTCCAGAGTAAAGGGAATCTGTGATACATGTGGATCCCCTAATAATATATTAATGACTTAATTCTACTGAACCTAGAAATCCTAATTAGTGTGGTTAAGGTGGGCTAGTGCATTGCACACGACTCTCTAGCAAAAAATAACAGTTTACTCCATGAAAGATAGTAGAGAGCTATGTAGCATTTAAACTTCTATCTTGGAGTCGTACCCGTGTAACTTCATGGACATCCTTAGACACGTGTTACAGATTTTTTTTTTATAATCCACTTTTCGAAACTATTTGCAAAAAGAGGACAAGTATTTGCGCTCGTAAACTCAACAACTAAACTCGCCGTTCCCAACGGCAAGTTTAGTTGTTTCATGTCGTTGGGACACGGCGAGTTTAGTGCTAATTTTTTGATAAACTCGCCGTTCGCAACGACATGTTCAGTTCAAAATTTTCATTGAGGGCTCGCTGTTCCCAACGACAAGGACAGTTATACTAGAGTCGTTGTTGGGAACGACGAGCTTAGTTCAAAATTTTCAATGAAGACTCGTCGTTCCCAACGGCGAGGTTATTTATACTAGACTCGCTGTTGGGAACGGCGAGTTTAGTTATAAAAAAAAATTCTATAGTTTTTTTATTATTTTAAATTCACCATGTCTCTGTGAAATTTCCTATATTCTCGCCATTTCCAATAGCGAGTCTAGTATAAATATTCTCGCCATTGGGAACGGCGAGTCTTCATTGAAAATTTTGAACTAAACTCATTGTTTCCAACAACGAGTCTAGTATAATTGTCCTTGTTGTTAGGAACGGCGAGCCCTCATTGAAAATTTTGAACTGAACTCACCGTTGGGAACAGCGAGTTTATCAAAAAATTAGCATTAAACTCGCCGTGTCCCAACAACGAGCATGAAACAACTAAACTCGTCGTTGGGAACTGCGAGTTTAGTTGTTGAGTTCACGAGCGCAAATACTTGTCCTCTTTTTGCAAATAGTTTCGAAAAGTGGATTATAAAAATAAAACCTGTAACACGTGTCTAAGGATGTCCATGAAGTGTAAACACGGGTATGACTTCAAGATAGAAGTGTAAATGCTACATAGCTCTCTACTACCTTTCATGGAGTAAACGGTTATTTTTTGCTAGAGAGTCGTGTGCAATGCAGTAGCCCACCTTAACCACACTAATCAGGATTTCTAGGTATAGTAGAATTAAGTCATTAATATATTATTAGGGATCCACACTAATCAGGATTTCTAGGTATAGTAGAATTAAGTCATTAATATATTATTAGGGGATCCACAGGTATCACAGATTCCCTTTACTCTGGAAGGTTACGAGTAACATTTTACCTACCCTAGAAGCCATGACAGTAGAGATTGGTGTGCATCTGGGCATCTTCATATACTATAGTACAAGACTGTCCCATGTCACTTCCATCTCTTTCAAAACCAATAGGGTATACCCTCTACTGCAGTTTATGCAATTTACTGTCCTTTTTATGAATGATGTTTTTGTGAATTTATGAACTGCATGTTCTGTTCCATATTGCCTCGGGAAGAAAAAGAAAACACAAGTCCTGAATCCTCGATCGCAATCTTTATTTACCGGAAACTTTCTTGCCTCATATCATAATCATACACGTGCTTGTTGTCCGGCAGAAAACTCTGCCACTGATTGTTGCAGTTGTGGAACAACTCAAGGGAGCTTTTGGAGAGCCAAGCCTGCTAGCACTTCCTTTGCACATTAATCAGGTAAACTTGAATGCTAATCTCTTTTCAGCACTAAATCTATTATGCTAACGTTCGGATTCATATTGCAAATAATTATCGATTCCTTCCTCGTGAACCACTGGCTTCGGGAGAACCAAGAGACTCTGAAATCTACAGAAATATAAGTAGATAACTCTGGAAATAAGTGATCCTGTATCTAGCAATACTACCCCTTCATCCATAGTGAATGGCAACTCGATGTCACAGTGCGGGGTTTGGCATTTTTCTGTTCGTGTGCTGAAGTGTCTGTTGAATTCTAACTGCAGAATAACTCAACAACGACAACAAGATGTAAGAACAATAAAATCAAAACAAGACAACAAAAAACAACCAAAAGCAACACACAAGAACACAAGATTTTTTCGAGGTTCACCCAAAACAATGGCTACTTCCCCGCGCAGAGGCACTCCTGCGATTGCCACTAGAAATATGAAGAATAGGTTTACAAATCTCTCAAGAATCTCACCCCCAAGGTGTAGGGTTTCTCTCTATCTCCTTCTCTCTCAATGACGACTGATAGATCTCTATTTTCTTTTCACTTAATCCTAAAATCGTAAACAATACAATATATATAGGATTTCTCAACTTTCAATCTCAGCTGCTCATCAAACAACATCGGAACGGTCGACCGCAATACCAAGTCGGTCGACCGGTTCTCTCCTTCGACTGTACAGGATCCAACAGAGTGTAGGTCGTTCGACTACGCGGTCGACCGGTCGCCTCTTCAAGTTACAGGATTGAATCAACGAGCGAGACGGTCGAGTCGACCGTACATTGCATGGGGTGCGGTCGGGGGGTGCGGACGACCACAACACTGCCTGTAGCTTCAAACTACTCTTGACCTGCTTGCTCCCACTTCAACTCTCCTTCTCGTCTATTTTCTTCAACCCATTATCGTGTATTGGATCCACAAACCCCATCAATCTCCCACTTAGAGACATACACGAAATTTCTAACCTGTTCTTTATTCTTCCATTGGCCTAGTCTAGTCTTGTGCCTCTTCGAGTCTCCTCAACAATTAACCTGGAGACAATCCGATAGCGGTATAGCAAAACTGATGTTTCCTGCTATCCACCACCTTAGTGAGCATGTTCGCCGAATTCTTAGTACCAAGAATCTTAGTTTAGCTTCAACCATTTCTTCTCAACCGCCATTCTGATAAAATGATACTTCATTTGAATGTGCCGAGTCCTAAAGTGATATGCCGAGTTTTTCGCTAAGAAAACTGCACTTTGACTGTCACGCCATAGTTCACTTATGGGTTGCTTCCTGCCTAACTGTTTCAAAAGCTCCGAAATCTACAACATGTCTTTCGTCGCTTCTGTAAGTGTCATATACTCTGACTTCGTGGTTGAATGTGCTGCAACCTTTTGTAACTGTGAAGCCCAACTGACAGCTGTTCCTCCAACTGTAAATACATATCCTGTAGTACTTCTGTGAACATCAGGATCGCCCAAAAAATTTGCATCCACATAGCCATGTATATGCAAAGAATCTCTCCTAAAACAAAGAGAGTGATATGCAGTACCTGCTAGATATCTAAGAATCCACCTTACTGCATCCCAATGTTATTTACATGGATTATTCGTGTAACGGTTGACAACTCCTGCTTGTGCGATGTCTGGTCTTGTAGACATCATCGCATACATCAAACTCCCAAAGGCTGAGGCATAAGAAATAACAGCCATTTCCTCCATCTCTGCCTCCGTTTTAGGATACAGATTCATTGATAACTTGAAGTGAGCAGCCAAGTGACAAGTGACTGGCCTCGCGCCATCCATGTTGAATCTCTTCAACACCTTCTTCACGTAGTCCGCTTGTGATAACTAAAGCTTCTTTCTTCTCCTGTCTCTACTAATCTTCATGCTGAGGATTTGCTTTGCTTCACCCAAGTCCTTCATTGAAAATTCCGAAGCTAGAGCCTTTTTCACTTCCTTGATCTTCTCCATACATGAACCTGCTAATATGTCGTTCGCATACAACGCCAAGGTAACTATATTATTGTTCTCATATCTACGAACATACACAATGATCTGTTTCACATCTGTCGAAACCTCTTCCTCTCATAAAGCAATCAAACTTCAAGTACCATTACTGCGGTATTTGTTTGAGCCCATAAAGACTCTTCTTCAATCGACACACCATGTCTTCTTTCCCTTTTGCTTCAAAACCTGTGGGTTGTTTCATGTACAGCTCTTCTTCGACATCACCATGAAGAAATGCTGTCTTTACATCCAACTGCTCTAAGTGCAAGTCTTTAACTGCCATAATACTAAGTAGAACCCTAATTGAAGTCATCTTTACAACTGGTGCAAAGATCTCACTATAATCAACACCTTCTCTTTGAGAGAATCATTTCACAACAAGCCTTGCCTTGTACCTCTTACTGTCATCTGCCTCATTTTTGACTCTGAAAACTCATTTGTTCATAAGAGTATGCTTCCCTGCAGGTGACTTGGTCAACTCCCAAGTTTGGTTCTGTTCCAAGGAGTTCATCTCGTCCTTCATGGCTAACTCCAACTGAATTCGAGCTTCATCCCTCAGAGTCTCCTCATGAGTCTCTGGCTCTCCTGAATCCGTGTACAGAACATGCTCGTGAACAATACTAGCTGATGGATCAAATATCTTGGTCAGTTGGTTGCCTCCTCACTCGTGACGATCTCCTCAATGTGGGTACCGGTTCACTGACCGGTTCAGGTTCTCCGAACTGTTCTGGCTGTACCTGTTCATCTTGGATAACCTACTCATTCCTAATGGGCTCACCATGAGCCTCATGTGCTTTCTGTGGTACTTGTATCTGCTGCTGCACTATAGGGCCCCCACCACTAGGGTCACCTTCAGAATCTGAGTTTGTGTCTGAACCCCAATATGACTCTGAACTGGTTGTACTGTCTTGACCTGTGTGCCTGTCCTTGTATAGGACCTCTTCATTGAACACTACATTCCTGCTGCGAATGACTTAGCTATCCACAAAATCCCGAAGCCTATAACCATACTCATCCCCACCGTAGCCAATGAACACACACCTCCTAGACTTAGAGTCCAACTTCTTTCTTTCTTTCCTGTCAATTAGTGCTTATGCCATACAACCATAAACTTTCAAATGTGAATAATTGACAGTTTTACCTGACCATAGTTCTTCTGGAATGGCCCCATCAAGGGCACTAGACGAGCAACGGTTAATCAAGTACACTGTTGTATCAACTGCAACGGCCCAAAGATGGACCGGAAGACTCGCATGAAGTCTCATGCATCTTGCCCTTTCGAGTATCGTGCGGTTCATCCTTTCTGCTACATCATTCTTCTGTGGAGTCTTAGGAACTATCTTGATTCCTCTGATACCTTCTTTAGCCAGATAGTTAACAAACTGTTTGCTTGTGTACTCACCTCCGTTGTCCGACTTTATTGCTTTCACCTTGCAACCCGTCTCATTCTCAACCCTGGCCTTCCAAGCTCTGAATGCCTCAAAAACTTCTGATTTCTCGTGAATTGCATAAATCCAAACTTTTCTTGTAGTATCATCGATGAATGTGATAAAGTATCTCATACCACCATAAGAAAATTTCTGAGCTGGACCCTACACATCTGTATGTACCAACTCTAGCTTTCCAAGCTTCTTCTCATGCCCACCCAACTAAATGCTAACTGTCTTCTGTTTTTCCATTACACAATTTTTACAGAAATCCATCTCAACCTTTTTCAGCCCCGATAAAAGATTCCTAAAACAAAGCTGTTTGGCACCCTTTTCACTAAGGTGCCCCAACCTAACATGCCATAGAATCGACGATGAGCTACTTGCTGATGCTGTAACAATGATATCACCAGAATCACCTCCTCTGAGTAAGTACAACGTGTCACCATGCTTTTTTTTTGCCACCAACCTGGCACCTGTAGTCACCTTCCATTCTCCATGCCCAAAAGTTGTTGTGAACCCTTATTTGTTTAGTTTGTTAGTTGAGATCAAGTTTTTCTTCAAGCTCAGAATATGTCTTGTGTCATTCAAGACCAATTGCCTACCATTTCGAGCTTTCACTCACAGTGCCTCTACCTACAACTGGACATATATGCCCATTTCCAACTAAAACTGCACCAAAATCACCTGTCCTGTAATCTTGAAAACATCCCTCATGGGGGTACAATGATAAGAAGCACATGAGTCTATACACCAATCATCTTGCAAAATATTAAATCTAACAGATAAACACAATTCATCTAGACGGGGTTCAATACTTACCACATTGGCTACCTGTGACCCTGCTTGTGCTTTTTTATACTCCTCGCATTGGTCTCTCCTGTGTCCTGGCTTCTTGCAGTACCAACACTCACCTTTGCGATGCCCGGTTCTTGACTTGGATCTGTGATTCCTGCTTTGCGACCTTTCTCTATTGTTACTTCTGCCACGATTATCAACTGACAGCACGACATTACTAGGATATGACACCGAAGTCTCTCCATGTCTCTTGCTCCTTGAATCCTCATTCATAATACAGCTTATAACATCCTTTAGGGTTGTCGTATCAGTTATGGTGCTAGTAATAGTCTGCTTTATTGTGTCGTAACTATCGAAAAGACTAGATAGCAACAACAACGATTGTAGGGTTTCTCTCTATCTTCCTCTCTCTCAATGACGACTGATAGATCTCTATTTTCTTTTCACTTTACCCTAAAATCGTACATAATACAATATAAGTTAGAAAATGTGATGAAAGGTGAAGAATGTGATGTATTGATCTGATGATTACAGTATACATTTATAGCAAATGCTAGCAATACATGATCCTACAATTAAGGCTAGCATTAAGATACTATAAGCTAATAAGGAAACAAATAATGCTGACAGCCATTGATTGGTGATTACACTAATTTCAATGATTGACATAATCAAGGCAATCATTGGATCCACACATTAAGGGATCACATAATCAAGGCAATCATTGGATCCACACATTAAGGGATCACATAATCAAGGCAATCATTGGATCCACACATTAAGGGATCTTGTCTCTAATTCCCCCTTCAAACTGATGGGTGAGAGAGTCACCCCAAGTTTGTCTCTGAGTTGGTTGAATCGTGTGTGAGTTAATGCTTTAGTGAGGCAGTCAGCGATTTGATCAGCTGATGGGACATAGGCCACAACAATCTCATTTTGCAGCACTTGGTCTCTGATGTAGTGCACATCAATTTCAATGTGTTTGGATCGAGCATGCATAACTGGATTTGAAGCTAATGCCTTGGCACTCAAGTTATCACACCACAGTGTTGGTTTTCTTGGCAGAGGGAGTTTCAGCTCATCAAGGAATGATCGGGTCCATGCTATTTCAGCAGCTAAGTCAGCCAGGGCTCTATATTCTGACTCTGTACTGGATCTTGAGACTACCTTTTGCTTCCTTGAGGACCAAGAAATTAGTGTTTCACCAAGGAAAACACATTGACCTGCCATGGATTTTCTATCGTCCACACTTGTGGCCCAATCTGCATCTGAGAACCCTGTTAAGTCCAAGTCTGTGGATGGTTTAATGTGCAGGCAGTGTTGCATGGTACCTTGAAGATATCTCAGTATTCTTTTGATGCCTTGCCAGTGATCTATAGTGGGAGAGCTCATGAATTGACTGAGCTTGTTAATTGAGAATGCTATGTCAGGCCTTGTGTTTGTTAAGTATTGCAATGCTCCTATAGCTTGTCTGAACACGGTGGGGTCCTGTAACTTCTCCCCTTCAGCTGTAAATTGCTTGCCAGTTACCATAGGTGTTGGACAAGATGAGGCATTTTCCATTTCAAATTTTCTCAGGATGTCTCCTATGTATTTCGATTGCTTCAAGTACATACCAGATGCATCTCTTTGAACTTCTATGCCTAAGAAGTAGTGCAGTGGACCAAGATCCTTAAGGGAAAAACACAACATTGAGTTGTTTGATGAAGGACTCTAAAAATTTGGTGTTGTTCCCTGTGACAATTATGTCATCCACATATATAAGTAGAAAGGTAATGTGATATGTACCTCTTAGAGTGAAGAGTGAGGAATCACTTTTTGTGTTCTTGAAACCCCAGCTGAGTAAGGCATTTTTGAGGCTGTCAAACCAGGCTCTTGGGGCCTGTTTCAATCCATAGATTGCCTTAGATAACTTGCAGACATGTTCAGGTTTAGTTAAGTCTACAAATCCCTCTGGTTGATGCATAAACACAGTTTCTTTGAGGTAGCCATTAAGAAATGCATTGTTTATATCCAGCTGTTTGACCTCCCAATTGAGATGCACTGCAATTGAAAGTATGATTCGAACTGTACTGGCCTTGACAACTGGGCTGAAGGTCTCTTCATAATCCAATCCAGCTGTTTGTTGAAATCATTTTGCAACTAATCTTGCCTTTCTCCTTTCAATTATCCCATCTGCTTTGTACTTGGTTTTGAAGACCCATTTAGAATCAATGATGTTCTCTTGACCTTGATATGGTACCAAAAACCAGGTCTGATTTGACATGAGTGCCTGATACTCATTATCCATAGCTTCTTTCCACTGTGGTCTTGTGAGTGCTTCTGTGACATTTTCTGGTTCCTTCTCATCTGTGCAAGTTTTAGTTAACCCAACATATGGCTGCTTTGGCTTGTGAATTCCAGCCTTGCTTCTGGTCCAATGAGTGTTGATGGCTGTGCTTGAGTCAGCAGAGTCTTGGTGAGCTTCAGCAACTGTTTCTGTGGGATCAGTGTCATCAGGAATTGGACTATTCCTTGTTGAATCAGTTGAATCAGTTGCAGTCTGACTTCTGCTAGGATTAACTGC
The DNA here is from genome assembly GCA_017893485.1 of Hemerocallis citrina. Lineage (NCBI taxonomy): Eukaryota > Viridiplantae > Streptophyta > Magnoliopsida > Asparagales > Asphodelaceae > Hemerocallis > Hemerocallis citrina. The sequence goes on from JACEHZ010000091.1 coordinate 1,367,713, forward strand.
AGCACTCTCAGTTGGACTGGCTGGTTCTTGTTCAACATCAAGATTGTTGTCAGCTGGAAGTGGTGCTTCTCCAGTATGTGAATTTCCTGCAGTAGTCAAAGGAAAAGAGAAAGATGAACTTTCAGTTAGTGTTTTCAAGGGACTTCTTGTATTGAGAAAGCCATCATGGAATGGAAAATGCTCTTCATTGAAGACAACATGTCTTGAAGTGAAGATTCTTCCATGAGAATTTATGCATTTGTATCCTTTGTGGGAGTTACTATAGCCCAAGAACACACATCTGGTTGTGTGGAATTGCAGTTTGTGCTGATTATAGGGCTTGAGACAGGGATAGCAAGCACACCCAAAGGGTTTTAGGGAGTTGTAGTCAGGTTCCTTTCTAAAGAGCAGTGAGTAAGGGCTTTCATTTTGAGTGGCTAGAGAGGGCAGTCTGTTTATGAGATAAACTGCAGTGGAGAAAGCTTCCCACCAATAATGTAAAGGCATTTTGGCTTGTGCTAGTAATGTCAAGCCAAATTCAGCAATATGTCTGTGTTTTCTCTCGGCCCTACCATTTTGTTGTGATGTATAAGGGCATGACATTCTGAATTGTATCCCTGCTTCTATTGCATGGTTTTGCACAGCCTTATATTCACCACCACCATCACATTGGATTGTCTTAATTCTCTTATTAAACAGATTTTCTGCCATGTTTTTAAACTGAATGAAGGCTTGTGCAGTATCTAATTTCTGTTTCAGAGGATAAATCCAGGTAAATCTGCTAAAGTCATCAAGGAAGTGAACATAATATTTGAAACCAGAAGAAGATGCTACTGGTGCAGGCCCCCAGACATCAGTATGAACTAATTCAAGAATTTCCTTAGCATGAGAGGAAGAGGTTTTAAAGGGTAAAAAATGCATTTTGCCATATTGACAAGCCTCACAAAAGTTAAAATGATCACTAGGTGATAGTGTGACATTACAACTTTTCAAGACTTTATCTAGGACTTTATTATTTGGATGACCAAGCCTTCTATGCCAGCTCTCCTTGACAGATACATAAGCATACGGGTCCCTTTCAGTCCTTGAGAGCTGATACAAGCCATCTTTAAGTGTCCCTCTTAGAATTGCCTTCCCTGTCAACTTGTCCTTCACAAAGCAATAATTTTTATCAAACTCAACCAGAATTTTATTATCAGCAGTTAATTTTGACACACTTAATAGATTTTTGGTAATGTTGGGCACATATAAGACGTCACTTAACTTGAGTGAGTTTAGTTTCAAGGAACCTGTGGCAACAATATTCAATTTGCCACAATATTCAATTTTTCACCACTTCCAACTATTAAAGAGTTCTTACCATGATGTTCTGCCAAATCCTCGAATTTGTCAGTTTGGTGTGTCACATGATTGTTTGCACCACTGTCAAAGTACCAATCAACATCTTCGAGATAGCCTTGTGAGGCTAGGAAGGCATTGTGTGCTCCTTGTCTGTCACTGCCTGCTGAATAATTTGAGTTTGAATAAGATTTATCATACCTGTAGTAGCAATTCACTGCTGTGTGCCCAACCTTGTTGCAAACTTGACATGTTGGCTTAGACATTCTTCCTCTTCCTCTGCCTCCTCTCCAACCTCTAAAGTTAGAGCCTCTCCAGTTGCTACTGGAGCCTCTCCAGTTGTTGTTTGTGTTGAATTTGTTGCCTTTGTAATCAGTTTTGTTGGCAACATTTGCTGATGCATTAAGGGTTAGGTTGGTGAGGCTATTCAGTTGATCAAGTCTACTCTCAAAGGTCAGCAATTGGGCCTGCAGATCAACCCAGGTGAGGCTAGTTTGATCAGATAGCTTGACCACCATAGGGTTGTATTCAGAATCTAAACCATTCAGGGTTTGAATGATCAGATCTGAGTTGGAAATGGGGCTACCTGCAAGTTTAAGCCTATCAGCGAGATTCTTCATCTTGATCAGATACTCCTCCATCTTCATCTCTCCTTTTCTGATGCTGTGAAACTCAGATTTAAGGTAAGTGACTCGAGACCTTGTGTGTGCACCGGCTAGGCTTTGAGCTTCATCCCAAAGTTGTTTTGAGGTTTCACAGTGCAGCAACTGTGTTGCCATTTCAACAGTCATTGAGTTCATTAACCATCCAAGGAGTTGTGAATCATGAGCCTGCCAATCTTCAAAGGCAGGATTTGGCTTCTTGCTTGAATCTGCAGAAGCTATGAATTCTTCAGGACACTCCTTTGTCCCTAGCATATGCCCATCGAGCCTGCAACCTTTGACTATAGAGATCACCAAGGATTTCCATAGTGGGTAGTTGTCTCTGTCCAACTTGACAGACACAGTGGATGGGAGATCATTTTTGGACTTTGAATCTGCAGCGGATGCCATGATTTTGTATTGGATCAAGAGCCTTTAGGGCTTAAGAGCTCTGATACCAAGTTAGAAAATGTGATGAAAGGTGAAGAATGTGATGTATTGATCTGATGATTACAGTATACATTTATAGCAAATGCTAGCAATACATGATCCTACAATTAAGGCTAGCATTAAGATACTATAAGCTAATAAGGAAACAAATAATGCTGACAGCCATTGATTGGTGATTACACTAATTTCAATGATTGACATAATCAAGGCAATCATTGGATCCACACATTAAGGGATCACATAATCAAGGCAATCATTGGATCCACACATTAAGGGATCTTGTCTCTAATTATATATATAGGATTTCTCAACTTTCTATCTCAGCCGCTCATCAAACAGCGTCGGGGCGGTCGACCGCAACACCAAGTCGGTCGGCCGGTTCTCTCCTTCGACTGTACAGGGTCCAACAGAGTGTAGGTCGGTCGAATGCACGATCGACCAGTCGCCTTTTCAAGTTACTGGATTGAATCAGAGAACGAGACGGTCGACTACGCGGTCGACCGTACATTGCCTGGGGTGCGGTCTGGGGTGTGGTCGACTGCAACTCCGTCTGTAGCTTCAAACTACTCTTGACCTGCTTGCTCCCACTTCGACTCTCCTTCTCATCTATGTTCTTCAATCCATTATCGTGTATTGGATCCACAAACCCCAACAGAGTCATCTGTCTATTGGTGTATTTGTTTCGTTGAGCGCATGGACTTGTCAGAGGTGAATCTGAACTAGGTCTCCTTATGGGTCCGATGTGGTAGAATTGCCTGAAGCTTATCATATACAGGTTTGCTTGGTCATGGGTTATTGTGTGAGTTGTTTTTTTTTTGTTTGAAGGAATATTGTGTGAGTTGTTGATCAATCCTGTTTGGCAATGGGTCCGGGTTTTTTTTTTTTTTTTTTTTTTTTTTTTTTTTTTTTTTGGGTGAAGAAGAAGAAGAGAGTAGAGTTGGGGGGTCACCTCTCTTTCTTGTGTTAATCCTAATGGATTGGGATGACTTGAGAGCGATACGGAAAAACATGAGCACTGAGTTGTAAAGAGTTAGAGAGAAAGAAGGGGGTGGCCCTTTTCTCTTCTCTCGTAAGATTCATGTGTGGGAGTTCGGGAGGATTTGGATCACCTAACTGTAGGCAATGTGGATGCTTCCTTAGTTTTCTCCGAGAAAAAAAAAATTGGTAGCATGTGTAGTTGTGTTACTTGTGTACCTTCATATTGAGCTTTTTGGCATGTTAAAAACCTTTGAAGAGCTATCCTTATCTATTGTACATTACTAGACAGAGATATTGGTTTATATAATGGGGTGTTTTTCTTTCTTTTTGAACTGATAAGGTGAATGTGTCATACTTTTATCTTTATATGGGGAAGAATAGATGTGGTTATTGGTCATTATATGCATTGTCACAATGTAGTTTCAACTCAAGTTGTGAGTAAAAAAGTGAATTTTATTTGGGTAATGCTATGTATACTGGCTATGTGTTCAATTTTTACTTCACAAGCTGATATGACAACCATCCATAAATATATTTCTAAAGGTTTTGTAGAATGTAACCGAGATTGTGTCACATAAGTTTATGGAATAAAATTTGTATAAAAAAACATGTGCGGTATGGCGTATGCCATTACCTGTTTTATTTTCTTTCACTGCGATTGTTTTTGTCGCAACTGCAGGACCACCCTACCTGGTACAAACTAAGCCCTTGCTAGAACTGGTTGTGTTTCTGAACTGATGTCTATTTAATATTTGCATACACATCTCGATCAAGGGTTCAAATTTGGTTGTTCTTATGTTGACATCGCCTTGCTGTTACATGCCCACAATTTTTGCATTACGTAACCTGATTGATCAGCTGAATGAGTGGGAACCGATAATTCCTTCCTAAAAGAACTACTTCTAAGTTATAATGTACTACTTTCGCGCTAGTTGACTCTAGGGAAGCTCAGCTCATGTAAGATACTTTTATATTAATCGCTTGTGGAAACTACCTTTCCTCACTTGTTGGGTGAAAGTAGTATACTTAAAAGTATAAAAATTAGCACTACTCTTTCTTCTCTGCTGACCCTATCTCTGTCTCTTTCTCAATGTGTAGGACTCTTGATGCGCAGTACTGTGCAAAAGCAAACCAAGCTCACATCCAGAAACCAAGCTCACATTGAAAAAGCAATCGTTGTTCCCAAACTTGTTAATCAAGACATATAAATCAAAGTGAACGAAGCAAATCGTCCAATTATGCGTGCATTACGTAATGACATACCAAGCTGTTACAAACTGTAACTATAAACAGTGGATAATCAACAAAAACTGCTATGTAGGCAAAAAAAAGAAAAAGAAAAAGAAAAAGAAAAAGAAGAGAAATCTTGAGCAGTAATTTCCATTTGAAGGACATAGCAGCAACGGTGAGTTATAGCTCAAATGGTAAAGGGTTGGGATGGGTAAACAAAATCTCATGTTGCAGATTAGGCTATGATGTAGCCCTTTACATTATAGACTAGACTAGGTTATGATGTTCCAAAAGAAAGAAAGAGCAGCAGGTAGTAGTGTAGCAGTAGGAAGAATATCAGAATTGTAGAAAGGGAAATGACAAGGAACAGAGTATCTTTCTGGTATGACATTGGCCTCACAAATCTCAATTCCTTCACATAGCAAAATGTACCATTGTACAGTTGTTACACACCCAAATTTTTATTAAAAAAAAATTCAGGAAAAATAATACAATGCAAACACAAGTGAACAACCAAACAAATACTTAGTACTAAAACAATAAGCTACAAATAGAAGGACAAACACCTTAACCACACTAATCAGGATTTCTAGGTATAGTAGAATTAAGTCATTAATATATTATTAGGGATCCACACTAATCAGGATTTCTAGGTATAGTAGAATTAAGTCATTAATATATTATTAGGGGATCCACAGGTATCACAGATTCCCTTTACTCTGGAAGGTTACGAGTAACATTTTACCTACCCTAGAATCCATGACAGTAGAGATTGGTGTGCATCTGGGCATCTTCATAAACTATAGTACAAGACTGTCCCATGTCACTTCCATCTCTTTCAAAACCATTAGGGTATACCCTCTACTGCAGTTTATGCAATTTACTGTCCTTTTTATGAATGATGTTTTTGTGAATTTATGAACTGCATGTTCTGTTCCATATTGCCTCGGGAAGAAAAAGAAAACACAAGTCCTGAATCCTCGATCGCAATCTTTATTTACCAGAAACTTTCTTGCCTCATATCATAATCATACACGTGCTTGTTGTCCTGCAGAAAACTCTGCCACTGGTTGTTGCAGTTGTGGAACAACTCAAGGGAGCTTTTGGAGAGCCAAGCCTGCTAGCACTTCCTTTGCACATTAATCAGGTAAACTTGAATGCTAATCTCTTTTCAGCACTAAATCTATTATGCTAACGTTCGGATTCATATTGCAAATAATTATCGATTCCTTCCTCGTGAACCACTGGCTTCGGGAGAACCAAGAGACTCTGAAATCTACAGAAATATAAGTAGATAACTCTGGAAATAAGTGATCCTGTATCTAGCAATACTACCCCTTCATCCATAGTGAATGGCAACTCGATGTCACAGTGCGGGGTTTGGCATTTTTCTGTTCGTGTGCTGAAGTGTCTGTTGAATTCTAACTGCAGAATAACTCAACAACGACAACAAGATGTAAGAACAATAAAATCAAAACAAGACAACAAAAAACAACCAAAAGCAACACACAAGAACACAAGATTTTTTCGAGGTTCACCCAAAACAATGGCTACTTCCCCGCGCAGAGGCACTCCTGCGATTGCCACTAGAAATATGAAGAATAGGTTTACAAATCTCTCAAGAATCTCACCCCCAAGGTGTAGGGGATCTCTCTATCTCCTTCTCTCTCAATGACGACTGATAGATCTCTATTTTCTTTTCACTTAATCCTAAAATCGTAAACAATACAATATATATAGGATTTCTCAACTTTCAATCTCAGTTGCTCATCAAACAACATCGGAACGGTCGACCGCAATACCAAGTCGGTCGACCGGTTCTCTCCTTCGACTGTACAGGATCCAACAGAGTGTAGGTCGTTCGACTACGCGGTCGAACGGTCGCCTCTTCAAGTTACAGGATTGAATCAACGAGCGAGACGGTCGAGTCGACCGTACATTGCATGGGGTGCGGTCGGGGGGTGCGGACGACCACAACACTGCCTGTAGCTTCAAACTACTCTTGACCTGCTTGCTCCCACTTCAACTCTCCTTCTCGTCTATTTTCTTCAACCCATTATCGTGTATTGGATCCACAAACCCCATCAATCTCCCACTTAGAGACATACACGAAATTTCTAACCTGTTCTTTATTCTTCCATTGGCCTAGTCTAGTCTTGTGCCTCTTCGAGTCTCCTCAACAATTAACCTGGAGACAATCCGATAGCGGTATAGCAAAACTGATGTTTCCTGCTATCCACCACCTTAGTGAGCATGTCCGCCGGATTCTTAGTGCCAAGAATCTTAGTTTAGCTTCAACCATTTCTTCTCAACCGCCATTCTGATAAAATGATACTTCATTTGAATGTGCCGAGTCCTAAAGTGATATGCCGAGTTTTTCGCTAAGAAAACTGCACTTTGACTGTCACGCCATAGTTCACCTATGGGTTGCTTCCTGTCTAACTGTTTCAAAAGCTCCGAAATCTACAACATGTCTTTCGTCGCTTCTGTAAGTGTCATATACTCTGACTTCGTGGTTGAATGTGCTGCAACCTTTTGTAACTGTGAAGCCCAACTGACAGCTGTTCCTCCAACTGTAAATACATATCCTATAGTACTTCTGTGAACATCAGGATCGCCCAAAAAATTTGCATCCACATAGCCATGTATATGCAAAGAATCTCTCCTAAAACAAAGAGAGTGATCTGCAGTACCTGCTAGATATCTAAGAATCCACCTTACTGCATCCCAATATTATTTACCTGGATTATTCGTGTAATGGTTGACAACTCCTGCTTGTGCGATGTCTGGTCTTGTAGACATCATCGCATACATCAAACTCCCAAAGGCTGAGGCATAAGGAATAACAGCCATTTCCTCCATCTCTGCCTCCGTTTTAGGATACAGATCCATTGATAACTTGAAGTGAGCAGCCAAGTGACAAGTGACTGGCCTCACGCCATCCATGTTGAATCTCTTCAACACCTTCTTCACGTAGTCCGCTTGTGATAACTAAAGCTTCTTGCTTCTCCTGTCTCTACTAATCTTCATGCTGAGGATTTGCTTTGCTTCACCCAAGTCCTTCATTGAAAATTCCGAAGCTAGAGCCTTTTTCACTTCGTTGATCTTCTCCATAAATGGACCTGCTAACATGTCGTTCGCATACAACGCCAAGGTAACTATATTATTGTTCTCATATCTACGAACATACACAATGATCTGTTTCACATCTGTCGAAACCTCTTCCTCTCATAAAGCAATCAAACTTCAAGTACCATTACTGCGGTATTTGTTTGAGCCCATAAAGACTCTTCTTCAATCGACACACCATGTCTTCTTTTCCTTTTGCTTCAAAACCTGTGGGTTGTTTCATGTACAGCTCTTCTTCGACATCACCATGAAGAAATGCTGTCTTTACATCCAACTGCTCTAAGTGCAAGTCTTTAACTGCCATAATACTAAGTAGAACCCTAATTGAAGTCATCTTTACAACTGGTGCAAAGATCTCACTATAATCAACACCTTCTCTTTGAGAGAATCATTTCACAACAAGCCTTGCCTTGTACCTCTTACTGTCATCTGCCTCATTTTTGACTCTGAAAACTCATTTGTTCATAAGAGTGCGCTTCCCTGCAGGTGACTTGGTCAACTCCCAAGTTTGGTTCTGTTCCAAGGAGTTCATCTCGTCCTTCATGGCTAACTCCAACTGAATTCGAGCTTCATCCCTCAGAGTCTCTTCATGAGTCTCTGGCTCTCCTGAATCCATGTACAGAACATGCTCGTGAACAATACTAGCTGATGGATCAAATATCTTGGTCAGTTGGTTGCCTCCTCACTCGTGACGATCTCCTTAATGTGGGTAAAGAACAAGCCCACATTAAAATTTCAAAAAAAAAAAAAAAAAAATCACTTAATCTCTAAATGTTGGGGGGGCTGTAGCATACCTCAGCCCCCCCCCCCAGATCCGCCCCTGACTCATCCCCACCGTAGTCAATGAACACACACCTCCTAGACTTAGAGTCCAACTTCTTTCTTTCTTTCCTGTCAATTAGTGCTTATGCCATACAACCATAAACTTTCAAATGTGAATAATTGACAGTTTTACCTGACCATAGTTTTTCTGGAATGGTCCCATCAAGGGCACTAGACGGGCAACGGTTAATCAAGTACACTTTTGTATCAACTGCAACGGCCCAAAGATGGACCGGAAGACTCGCATGAAGTCTCATGCATCTTGCCCTTTCGAGTATCGTGCGGTTCATCCTTTCTGCTACATCATTCTTTTGTGGAGTCTTAGGAACTATCTTGATTCCTCTGATACCTTCTTTAGCCATATAGTTAACAAACTGTTTGCTTGTGTACTCACCTCCATTGTCCGACTTTATTGCTTTCACCTTGCAACCCGTCTCATTCTCAACCCTGGCCTTCCAAGCTCTGAATGCCTCAAAAACTTCTGATTTCTCGTGAATTGCATAAATCCAAACTTTTCTTGTAGTATCATCGATGAATGTGATAAAGTATCTCATACCACCATAAGAAAATTTCTGAGCTGGACCCTACACATCTGTATGTACCAACTCTAGCTTTCCAAGCTTCTGCTCATGCCCACCCAACTAAATGCTAGCTGTCTTCTGTTTTTCCATTACACAATTTTTACAGAAATCCATCTCAACCTTTTTCAGCCCCGATAAAAGATTCCTAGAACAAAGCTGTTTGACACTCTTTTCACCAAGGTGCCCCAACCTAACATGCCATAGAATCGACGATGAGCTACTTGCTGATGCTGTAACAATGATATCACCAGAATCACCTCCTCTGAGTAAGTACAACGTGTCACCATGCTTTTTTTTTGCCACCAACCTGGCACCTGTAGTCACCTTCCATTCTCCATGCCCAAAAGTTGTTGTGAACCCTTATTTGTTTAGTTTGTTAGTTGAGATCAAGTTTTTCTTCAAGCTCAGAATATGTCTTGTGTCATTCAAGACCAATTGCCTACCATTTCGAGCTTTCACTCACAGTGCCTCTACCTACAACTGGACATATATGCCCATTTCCAACTGAAACTGCACCAAAATCACCTGTCCTGTAATCTTGAAAACATCCCTCATGGGGGTACAATGATAAGAAGCACATGAGTCTATACACCAATCATCTTGCAAAATATTAAATCTAACAGATAAACACAATTCATCTAGACGGGGTTCAATACTTACCACATTGGCTACCTATGACCCTGCTTGTGCTTTTTTATACTCCTCGCATTGGTCACTCCTGTGTCCTGGCTTTTTGCAGTACCAACACTCACCTTTGCGATGCCCGGTTCTTGACTTGGATCTGTGATTCCTGCTTTGCGACCTTTCTCTATTGTTACTTCTGCCACTGTTATCAACTGACAGCACGGCATTACTAGGATATGACACCGAAGTCTCTCCATGTCTCTTGCTCCTTGCATCCTCATTCATAATACAGCTTATAACATCCTTTAGGGTTATCGTATCAGTTATGGTGCTAGTAATAGTCTGCTTTATTGTGTCGTAACTATCGAAAAGACTAGATAGCAACAACAACGATTGTAGGGTTTCTCTCTATCTTCCTCTCTCTCAATGACGACTGATAGGTCTCTATTTTCTTTTCACTTTACCCTAAAATCGTACATAATACAATATATATAGGATTTCTCAACTTTCTATCTCAGCCGCTCATCAAACAGCGTCGGGGCGGTCGACCGCAACACCAAGTCGGTCGGCCGGTTCTCTCCTTCGACTGTACAGGGTCCAACAGAGTGTAGGTCGGTCGAATGCACGATCGACCAGTCGCCTTTTCAAGTTACTGGATTGAATCAGAGAATGAGACGGTTGACTACGCGGTCGACCGTACATTGCCTGGGGTGCGGTCGGGGGTGTGGTCGACCGCAACTCCGTCTGTAGCTTCAAACTACTCTTGACCTGCTTGCTCCCACTTCAACTCTCCTTCTCGTCTATCTTCTTCAATCCATTATCGTGTATTGGATCCACAAACCCCAACAGAGTCATCTGTCTATTGGTGTATTTTTTTCGTTGAGCGCATGGACTTGTCAGAGGTGAATCTGAACTAGGTCTCCTTATGGGTCCGATGTGGTAGAATTGCCTGAAGCTTATCATATACAGGTTTGCTTGGTCATGGGTTATTGTGTGAGTTGTTTTTTTTTTGTTTGAAGGAATATTGTGTGAGTTGTTGATCAATCCTGTTTGGCAATGGGTCCGTTTTTTTTTTTTTTTTTTTTTTTTGTGAAGAAGAAGAAGAAGAGAGTAGAGTTGGGGGGTCACCTCTCTTTCTTGTGTTAATCCTAATGGATTGGGATGACTTGAGAGCGATACGGAAAAACATGAGCACTGAGTTGTAAAGAGTTAGAGAGAAAGAAGGGGGTGGCCCTTTTCTCTTCTCTCGTAAGATTCATGTGTGGGAGTTCGGGAGGATTTGGATCACCTAACTGTAGGCAATGTGGATGCTTCCTTAGTTTTCTCCGAGAAAAAAAAAATTGGTAGCATGTGTAGTTGTGTTACTTGTGTGCCTTCATATTGAGCTTTTTGGCATGTTAAAAACCTTTGAAGAGCTATCCTTATCTATTGTACATTACTAGACAGAGATATTGGTTTATATAATGGGGTGTTTTTCTTTCTTTTTGAACTGATAAGGTGAATGTGTCATACTTTTATCTTTATATGGGGAAGAATAGATGTGGTTATTGGTCATTATATGCATTGTCACAATGTAGTTTCAACTCAAGTTGCGAGTAAAAAAGTGAATTTTATTTGGGTAATGCTATGTATACTGGCTATGTGTTCAATTTTTACTTCACAAGCTGATATGACAACCATCCATAAATATATTTCTAAAGGTTTTGTAGAATGTAACCGAGATTGTGTCACATAAGTTTATGGAATAAAATTTGTATAAAAAAACATGTGCGGTATGGCGTATGCCATTACCTGTTTTATTTTCTTTCACTGCGATTGTTTTTGTCGCAACTGCAGGACCACCCTACCTGGTACAAACTAAGCCCTTGCTAGAACTGGTTGTGTTTCTGAACTGATGTCTATTTAATATTTGCATACACATCTCGATCAAGGGTTCAAATTTGGTTGTTCTTATGTTGACATCGCCTTGCTGTTACATGCCCACAATTTTTGCATTACGTAACCTGATTGATCAGCTGAATGAGTGGGAACCGATAATTCCTTCCTAAAAGAACTACTTCTAAGTTATAATGTACTACTTTCGCGCTAGTTGACTCTAGGGAAGCTCAGCTCATGTAAGATACTTTTATATTAATCGCTTGTGGAAACTACCTTTCCTCACTTGTTGGGTGAAAGTAGTATACTTAAAAGTATAAAAATTAGCACTACTCTTTCTTCTCTGCTGACCCTATCTCTGTCTCTTTCTCAATGTGTAGGACTCTTGATGCGCAGTACTGTGCAAAAGCAAACCAAGCTCACATCCAGAAACCAAGCTCACATTGAAAAAGCAATCGTTGTTCCCAAACTTGTTAATCAAGACATATAAATCAAAGTGAACGAAGCAAATCGTCCAATTATGCGTGCATTACGTAATGACATACCAAGCTGTTACAAACTGTAACTATAAACAGTGGATAATCAACAAAAACTGCTATGTAGGCAAAAAAAAGAAAAAGAAAAAGAAGAGAAATCTTGGGCAGTAATTTCCATTTGAAGGACATAGCAGCAACCGTGAGTTGTAGCTCAAATGGTAAAGGGTTGGGGTGGGTAAACAAAATCTCATGTTGCAGACTAGGCTATGATGTAGCCCTTTACATTATAGACTAGACTAGGTTATGATGTTCCAAAAGAAAGAAAGAGCAGCAGGTAGTAGTGTAGCAGTAGGAAGAATATCAGAATTGTAGAAAGGGAAATGACAAGGAACAGAGTATCTTTCTGGTATGACATTGGCCTCACAAATCTCAATTCCTTCACATAGCAAAATGTACCATTGTACTGTTGTTACACACCCAAATTTTTATTAAAAAAAATTCAGGAAAAATAATACAATGCAAACACAAGTGAACAACCAAACAAATACTTGGTACTAAAACAATAAGCTACAAATAGAAGGACAAACACCTTACAATTTCATGCCTTCTCTATTCGACACTTAGGACATAGCTACCATAACACTCAACTGGTTATCATTATTCAAGGTACCAGAGTTCGCCCATAATTGACTGTGATAAATAAGATTCAGAATAACCAGTCAATCAATCATTGAAGTCGTTAATCAGTGCCTTCGCGCTGCGGTCTCCCTCTGAGCATTGAAGTAGACTGCAGCAACTGGGAGCCCGAGCTCGTTCTTTTCAGCAAACTGTCTAGTATTGAACCGGTCCCTTGATCCTTGCGTGTCAACTGACTGTCTCCGTTTCTGTTTGAAGAGAACGAACACAAACCTGTGGATACCAATGTTCGGCCTTGGGCTCTCATAAGCCACCAGCTCTCGTCCTGCATACAGTTCAGATAAATAACCGCATGAATTAGTTTTCACTGTTGTACTATCTAATGTGACACAATCTGAATGTCATTGTTCGTTAAATTGAATTAAGGAAGGGAAGGGACGAACCAAATGAAGCGTCTGTCGTTCCTGGAATATCAGTCACAATCCTGCAACATACATGGTTTATATATATATATATATATATAGATGTTAAAACATGCATGTATATTAATTACATTGATTTTCCTGATGAAAAATTGTATGATTATTGTCTTGAGGAATGAATAAATTTTACCAGTGTAGGTGTTCTCTCAGATAAGGATCACTAGGTCCTGGAACATCTGGATCAGTCATAATCTAAAAATACACGCGATAAGTTAATTAACATTAAATTCAAGCATTATATATGTAGAAACCTAAATAATTCAAAAAATTTCGAGTATTTTACATAGTTCTTACCAATGTGAAGAAGGACCTCAGATCACCACCAGCAGGGACTTCAACCCTGGGTTTGTAAACGACAGCGGAGGGGAAGAGCTCGTGGCCATTGCATACAAGTTTATTGGAGTTGTACGTAACCATCATCTTAGCACTCGGTTCAAATGTGTCAACAACTTCTCCGATGACACGGGCAATAATCAGAGGCTCTACTGCTCTTGCCATGGGATAATATGCAGGTTTCTTGTTAGGTTTTGATTAATTTGTTGTCTTAATTGTGCTGACTGATATGGGAGTGGAGTGTCTTGTACTTATAGTGTCGGAAAGGAAAAGCATGGCATGGACAAATAATCCAAAACACAAACTCACGGCACAACTGTGGAGTCATTGGGGATCAGAATTTAGATTTTTTATTTTATTTTATTTTATTTAGATTATCTCAGATGACTCAAAAAAAAAAAAAAAAAAGGAAATTCCTTTTATGAAGTGTTCTAAGAGCCGGGCTCCCCAATGGAGGCTGGGGAGGCGGCCGCCTTGGGCCCCCGATTTTTTCGCAATTTTAGTGGTTCCCAAATTTTTTTCCCTTGTATTTATATATACGTATTTTGCACGTAATGTTTTTTAGGAGCCCCAAATTTAATTTTTTTGACTTTTATTTTTAAAATTGGTACTTGAGCTAGCTTATTTTAGTAGTGTTTGGGTTTGTATGGAGATTTTTTTTTCTCAAATTACTAAATCTCTATTTATTTCTTCATATGTATCGGTTTTTAAGAATTGTAGCAAAAAAATATTCCGAAAAACTTTTTTAACAATTTTTTTTAAAATAATTTTTTAAGGAGAGCCCCATTTTGGGAGTTCGCCTGGGCCCGTAAACTCAGGGCTGGCCTTAGTGTTCTATTAGAATGAAATTAAATTAAATTAAATTAAAAAAAAGTCCCTTAATTATCTCAATGCTGGATTATTCAAAGTGACGATTTTGATCCTCTGCTCACCTTCTTTCGTTCACTCTGTTCAGAGTAGGGGTTACCTTTGCTTTCAGCTTAACCCGAAGAAAATTAAATTTTCCATAATTTAGAAATGTTGTGGTTGAAAACTTGAAATCAAATTAGTAGATAATAGTCTGGATATGGAAACATTTTTTTTTTCAAAATGTAACATTAGTTTCTATTTTCTTTTTTGACAAAATTCTCTTCCTTCTTAAGAGATACCCTTCTCATAAAGTTATGCAAAATCTCAAATGCATATGTAGAACTCTATATCTAGGGTGTATTCTGGGTCTGGATGTGGGTCAGTCGTACGCAGATCAAATTAAGAAAGTTCACATTATTAGAGAAGAGGCATCCAAACTCGCTATTTAGCGCGGTTACTAGCAGGTGTTAGGTGGGTAGGGGTAGATTTATTTAGTAGTTTTATCCATGAGTTACATTTTCTGGAATGTTAGAGGGATGAGATCGAAGGTCAATGCTAGATTAGTTAACGACACCATTAATAGGTTCAAACCAAAAATTTGCGCGCTTATTGAAACTAAGATTGTCGACCCGAAGGAGATTGACTTTCAAGGTCTGTCGTCGTTGAGAGATTTCGATTGGCATTTTAAGGCTTCTCTTGGGTTGCCAGGAGGGATTGCGGTGGGGATAGACTCCAAGTATTTTGATTATTTAGATGTAGTTGTTGGGTGTTTCTCGGTTACCATTAGGATTAGACGCAAAAGGGATGGGTGGGTGCATATGGTTTCGTCGGTTTACGGGCCCTACAATTCTACTCGCAGACAGGATTTTTGGGACGAATTGAGGAGTATTAGAAACTCTTGGGTGGGACCTTGGGTTATTGGGGGGGATTTTAATATTACTAGATTTAGATGCGAGCATAGAGGGAGAGGTCCGGATGAAAGAGACAGACAGCGCTTTAACTTAACCATTAACGACCTCAATCTCATTGATATCCAGGGTAACGATAGAAGATTTACGTGGTCTAACATGCAGGCTAATCCGACCCTGGCCAAATTAGATCGTATTTTGGTGTCTACTGATTGGGAGGACCTCTTCCCATTGGCATCGGTAGGTCCATTCCTAGGTTCACGTCAGATCATTTACCGCTCTTCCTTGAAGGGGAGAGAGAGACTTCACGCCCTACACGTCAATTTAGGTTTGAGAAAGTGTGGTCATTCAATGCGGAGCTCAGGACGATCATTCGGAGGTCTTGGGATGCACCCACTAGATCAGGAGATGCGATAGCAAATTGGATTCTCAAGCTCAGAAGACTTCGTAAATGCCTTCGAAGTTGGGGAAAGAAAGAGAATGAGGAGATTAGGAAGAGAAAAGAATGGTTGGTAAGAAGGGCACAGGAATTGGAAACGACGGAAGAGAATAGAGTCTTGCAACAGGTGGAATTCCAGGAGCTAGCCTCCTGCAGAGCAGAACTTCATTTGATTGGGGAAAGGGAGGAATGCTACTGGAAACAGAGGTCCAGGATCCAGTGGTTAAGGGAGGGAGACTCGAACACCAAATTCTTCCACAAGGTGGCCAACGGGAGAAGACGTCAGAACCATATAGGGGGTCTTATGGTAGGCGAAAATTGGACGGAGGACATCTTGACTACAAGAAGTCATATTGATTCCTCTTTCAAAGAGGTGTTGGGAAGGAAGAGAAGTAGTAGATGCGAACTGGATCGAGAAATGTGGAGTGAGTCAAGAATTGATGGGTGTGAGAGTATTGAGGTTCCCTTCAGCGAAGAGGAAGTAGTAACGGCGATCAGGAACCTGGGGCAGGATAAGGCGCCGGGGCCTGATGGGTTCCCCATCTTCTTCTACAAAAGTTACTGGCCTATCATCAGGAACGACTTCTTAGCTATCTTCCAAGAGATCCATGAGCAAGAGACTAAGATAGAGCGGTTAAACTATGCTAATGTGGTCCTCATTCCGAAAAAGTCAGAGGTACTTAGGGTATCAGATCTTAGACCCATTAGTCTCCTAAATGGCTCGTTCAAGATCATTTCCAAAGTGTTGGCCAATGGGCTATCACCTCACCTAGCTGACATCGTAGATGCTTCTCAAAGTGGCTTTGTAAAAGGCAGGGATATCATGGACAGTATCGCGTCAGCCCACGAAATGGTCTTCCGTGGTAACAAAGATAAAATAGACGGATTCCTTCTTAAACTGGACTTCGAAAAGGCTTATGACACAGTGGAGTGGGACTGTGTGGAGGAAGCATTCCATCTGAAAGGGTTTGGAGAAAAATGGAAGAGATGGATGAAGATGTGTGTGAGGAACGGAAAATCCTTTATCCAGTTTAATGGGGAAAGCGGTAAGGAAATTAGATGCAAGAGGGGCCTAAGACAGGATGACCCATTGTCGCCATTGATTTTTGCGATAATAGCAGACGGATTGAGGGAGATGAACAAAAGAGGTATTGAAAAGGGTATAATCAAGGGGATACAAGTCAAAGGGATTTCACAGCCACTATCTATTCTGCAGTATGCAGACGACACACTGATATTCGGGGTGTCCAAAGTTGAGGAAATAGTGGCAATTAAAATTCTACTCAGATGTTTTGAGTATTGGTCGGGACTGGCGGTCAATATGCTAAAGAGCTGTGTGGTCAGCCTTAGCGATAACCATGTAAACTCGTTGGAGGTCACATCATCACTTATAGGCTGCGTCCAGGGAGTTTACCCAATGCGATATCTGGGGACACCAATTAGACCGGGAAAGTTGAAAAAAGAGGATTGGGAGCCGTTGATTGAAAAAATTGAGAAGAAGCTGGCTGGGTGGAAAGGCAAGTTTCTCTCACTGGGAGGGAGAATCAAGCTTATCAACTCAGCACTCAGCAGCCTGCCATCCTACCTTATGTCCATTTATGAGATCCCCATCGGGGTGATTAAAAGAATCGATAGAGCAAGGAGGCGGTTCCTATGGCGAGGGAACGGGGAGGGGAAGGGGATCCCCCTGATGAAATGGGATCGAGTGTGCAAGAAAAAGGAGTTTGGAGGGTTGGGGATTATTAACCTAAGAGATATGAATAAGGCTCTCCTAGCCAAATAGTGGTGGAAGATGCACAAACAAAGGAAAGCTTGGTGGAGCAATTCGTTTCTGAGATATAGAAGGCGGAAGATTTACAGATTTGGAGGAAGGAGTCCTCATGGCAAGACCTCTTTTTTATGGAAAGGAATAGAAAAATTAGGGGAAGCTTTTCACGCTAATACATCTTGCAAAATAGGAAGTGGGGTGCACACGAGATTCTGGAAAGATAAATGGTGTGGTGTAAACACATTTCAATCGCTTTTTCTTGATCTTGCTCACGACGTAGACTCGATCGACGAACTTGTCAACGAAAGATGGAGGAATGGGAGATGGAGAATACGAGACGAAGAAGCCCTTACAACGAAAAGTATTACGCAACTGGGAGAGCTCAAAGGTTTGTTAGATGGGGCAGATCGGCCAACTAGAGGGGCTACGGATGAGAGAGAGTGGACGAGAGGGAAGGGGATGTTGTTCTCGGTGTCGTCCATGTATGAGGTCCTGAACGACGGTGGAATCAGATGTAACTACTCGAAGATCATCTGGAAGGCGCACATCCCGAGCAAGGTCAAAGCCTTTGCTTGGTTGATCCTCCACGACGCGATATTGACTAAAACAAACTTACAAAAATGCAATATTCCTACTAACATTATGTGCCAACAGTGTAACATTGAAGAGGAGGATACTGTCCACTTATTCTTTCTCTACCCTAGGGCCGTCTTAGTATGGGAAGTCTTTGGGTTGGGGTTCAATACGTTAGAGACGCCAAAGAGGGTACAAGACATTTGGGGGGACTGGAGAAATACCAATATTAGAAAAGAACTTAAGGCACAATGGGACATTACTGCGGGGGCGATTCTTTGGTCTTTGTGGAGGGATAGAAATGATCTTTGCTTTCGTAATATTAGATGTCTTTTCCATATTTTGCTCAGAAAAATTGTTGTCCTCATTCACGATTGGACAGGTCATACAGGTCCGAGGAAGAGAAGCAGAGGAGACGGGGCAGAGTGATCAGGAGGGCAGGCAGCAGGGTCCAAAGGAGTAGCACCTTTTTCTCTTCCATCAGGGAGGAGAGAGTTGCAACACTATAGGACCGCAACTTTCAGGGACGTCAGAGATCCTCGATGTTGCTTAGATGCTATGTTGTTGTTGTTTTATTTTAGATTGTCTTTTGTTGTGCCGATGAGCACTGTAGATGACTGTATGTGAGTGGTACCGTTGAGTACTTTATGATGTATTTGGAGTTGTTTTGTAATCCCGTTAATTATCATTAATGAGATTGGTGACCTCGGTCACTTTTACTTCAAAAAAAAAAAAAAAATACTCTATATCTAGGTGACAATGAAGTAATTGTTGGTGGTAATATGGTGATCATAGAATTTAGCCAAGATTGATGTCACTGTAATGCAAAATCGTGCTTTCTCTATAGAATAAATGCTCTAAATCTCCTACGGTCATGTTTGAGTTAAATGACAAAACAAGTTTGGAGCATAATTTTCGACCATATTATGCTATTTTGACTATAAATGGAATCAAAATAATTTTCATGTGTCCATCTTTGGTTGTTCTTCAAAGCCTAAACACGTGCTGTTCTCTTCGTTAGACCGCACAATTATTAAAAATATTTACGCTACATAGTTCTCTTTATTTGCTATCACAAGCATAATTGGCTGCCATATGAACACATATTACTTTTAGTATTGTTTTGTGAAAGACAAATTTAAAAACTTGAGAATCAAGAATGACATGATATGTAAAGCATCTATACAAAAATAGGAGGAAAAAAACCCTCAACCCTGTTACATGAAATTTCACTAGAAACATTCTCCTCTTTCTTTCAACTTAGAATGTTTTCCTAAATAATTAAAAAAGAATCCTCTCTTTCTCATGTAAGAAAAAGAGATGTTCATTAGGAAATACTTTGGTTTGTTGACACCTATCTTTCTTCTCATCTTTGATTCTTTTTGCCAATTCGAACAATGTGATATATCTTTTCCTCCCTATGTGGGTCCTTAATTTCCTTGTTTATTATAAGTGCAACAGATATTAATTTGGAGATTAATTTTCCTACTCCCAATCACACAATCCTAAACTTTTCTTGTCAAGGAAAAAAAGGTCCAAGGACCCACAACTTGATGTTGGAAGAACCTTCCCAAATTAGATTGCACTCAACTAGCTTGCCATTAGTAGTGATATTCTCACAAAGTGCGAGAGAAATCAAAGCATAAAGATCAAAGGGAATAGTCATCACTGCTCCAC